>VXAZ01006158.1:120542-192543 GCA_013399875.1 Gymnorhina tibicen
AGAAAGGGAGCGGGATCGGGGGCGCTCGCGGTCCGGGAGCCGCGGGCGGCGGCACCGCAGCCGGAGCAAGAGCCGGAGTCGGGGCCGACGCCGGGAGCCGAGCTCGGGGTGAGTGGCCCGGAGCGGCCGCACCGCGTCTGTGGGGAAACGGGCCCGAGGGAGCGGGGCTGGTGTGCCGGGGCCCGCGCGGCCCGCACCGGCCGCTGTCCCCACCCCCGGGCCGGCGGGGGACGGGAAGGGGTGCTTGGTCTCGCCGGGCTCGGGCAGGGCCGGCGGGCGGGGGATTGGGGCCGGGCTGCTGCTCGCGACACCGGCCCGGGGCGATCAGCGGTGGGGGGGGCAGGTACCCCTCGCTGTCTCGGTGGCGCCGGGCCCGGGCCGGCCTCACCTGCGATGGGGAGACGCTCCGTGCCCGGCACGGCCGTGGTCTTCTCCCTCTGAAGCCCGGCTATGGCCCCGCAGCTCGGACTCTGGCGACGAGAGACAGAAATGGAAAAAGAAGAAAAGGAGCAGCAGCCGCGACCGGCACCGTAAGGACCGAAGGAAACAGCGCTCACGGTCCCGGGGCCGCTCCTGTGACTCCAGCCCGGAGCGCGGGCGGGACAGGGCAGCGCGGAGCCGGGAGCGGCGCCGCAGGAGGGATGGATCCAAGTCCTCCGTGTCCTCCGTCAGCTCCCCCTCCCCGCCACGGCCCCGGGGCCGGGAGGAGCCGGGGCAGCAGCTGAGCCTGCAGGAGCGGCTGAGGCTGAGGGAGGAGAAGAAGAAACAGGCGGCTCTGCTGAAGGCCTTGGAGACGCCCGAGGAGAAGCGTGCACGGAGGTTGGCCAAGAAGGAGGCCAAGGAGAGGAAGAAGCGGGAGAAGATGGGCTGGGGTGAGGAGTACATGGGCTACACCAACACCGACAACCCCTTCGGGGACAACAACCTGCTGGGCACGTTCATATGGAGCAAGGTGAGCTCTGCCGTGTCCCTGCAGCCAAATGGAACAGGCAGGGGAAGTCCGGGGGATCTGTGCCTGAGGTGGGGTCTGTAGCCAGGGGGGTGGGATAAGGAGATGGGTCGAGGGTAGGAGAGGGACTTGGAGCTGCTGGGAGCTGCAGGCTGAGTGCTGGGCAGCATTTACTGGGTCAGGGACACGGAGATGGTAACAGAAATGCAGCACTTCTGCTATAGGAATGACAGAGAGCTGGGGGTGTTCAGGGTTAGGGTTAGGGAGAAGAGAAGGTTCTCTGGAGAAGAGGAGGCTCTGGGGACACCTTAGAACTCCTTCCGGTGGCTACACAGGCTCCAGGAGAGCTGGAAGGGGACTTGAAAGGACCCGGAGGGGCAGGACAAGGGGAATGGCTTCCCACTGCCAGAGAGCAGGGTTAGATGTGGAAGGAATTCTTGGCTGTGAGGGTGATAAGGCCCTGGCCCAGGTTTTCCAGAGCAGCTGTGGCTGCCCCATCCCTGGAAGTATTCCAGGCCAGGTTGGACAGGTCTCGGAGCAACCTGGCACGGTGGAAGGTGTCCGTGCCATGGCAGGAGGTAGAACAAGATGATCTTTAAGGTCCCTTCTAACCCAAACCATTCCATGATTCCATGATACTGTTGTGCTGGCACTTGCCTCACCAGGCCAGGTGGGCTATGTGGGCTGAGTCTGGGTTTGGCTGAGTCTGAGGGGCTTCAGGAGCAGGGTTTGAGTGATTTAGGGACCTTCAACGGGATCAGAGCTCACTGGAGCAGCAGAAACGGGTGAATATAATAGCATTTGCTGGCCAGTGAAGGGCTGTGGAGGTCCTTGGGTTCCACAGCTTCCTTTGGCCATTCTGTTTAAGGCACTGGAAAAGAAAGGGATCAGCCATCTGGACGAGAAGGAGCTGAAGGAGAGGAACAAGCGAATCCAGGAGGACAATCGCCTGGAGCTGCAGAAGGTGGGATAAGATGTCCTCTCCGTGTCGCTGTCTGACAGAGAGCCCTGTCTACAGCCTGGTTCTCTCCATCCCTCACTGGGAAGTCCCCATTTTCTTCTCCTGGGCGTGTCCAGTCTGTAGGATTGTGGGGGCCACAGAACCCTGGCCTCTGCTATTCCAGGATGAGAAATCTCTTCCCTTGGGGTTGAGCCCGGGAGCTCAGGAGGTGCTGAGGAGGACAATGCCAGGTCACAACACTGAGGCACTCAGATGTGCCTGTGTCCCCTGTCCCCCACAGGGCTGGCAGTGAGCCCAGGCAACCTGGCCCCACTGGCTCCCAGCTCTCCAGGAGCTCGGGCTGATAGCAGGAGCCAAGGCACCTCAGGGACAGGTCATGGCTGTGTCCTCGAGCAGGTGTCTGTGGTGTCTGCACAGTGGCCCATCCCCAGTGGCCTCACAGCTCTGTCATCCTGGGCAGGTGAAGCAGCTGCGCCTGGAGCGGGAGCGGGAAAAAGCCATGCGGGAGCAGGAGCTGGAGATGCTGCAGCGGGAGAAGGAGGCAGAGCACTTCAAAACCTGGGAGGAGCAGGAGGACAACTTCCACCTGCAGCAGGCCAAGCTGCGGTAAGTGTGTAGCTGCTCAGAGCTGGGCCTGGCAGGGAGCAGAGGATGGCACTGCTCTGTATCCCCCACTGTCCCTCTGTTCCTTTCCCTCACCAGGTCTAAGATCCGGATTCGGGATGGGAGGGCGAAACCCATTGATCTTCTGGCCAAGTACATCAGTGCAGAGGACGATGACCTGGCCGTGGAGATGCACGAGCCCTACACCTTCCTGAACGGCTTGACCGTCTCCGACATGGAGGACCTGGTGGAGGACATCCAGGTGCCTGCTCTGCTGCCCCTCTGCCTGGGCTCAGGGCTTCTCTACCAGCTCTGCCTTCCTGCCCATGGTGTGGAGCAGGTGCCTGATGTCCGGTTTGTCTCCCACCTGCAGGTGTACATGGAGCTGGAGCAAGGGAAGAATGTGGACTTCTGGAGGGACATGACCATCATCACGGAGGATGAGATAGCCAAGCTCCGCAAGCTGGAGGCCTCTGGGAAAGGAGGACCAGGTGAGCAGGAGAACGGAGCCTGGTGTGGGTGTCAGGGACTGTGAGTGGTGGGTCACGTGGGGCACAGGGTCTGCCACGTGTGCTCAGGCTCAGAGGGGCTCTCTTGGACCTGCTGGATGTAGGCTGTGGGTCCGGCAGCTGTCCCTGGCTGGGATCCGGCCTCCTGCTGTCGGGAGAACCAGGATGAGTGCAGCTGAGTGCCTGGAGACTGACCGGCTGCCCTCACCTGTCTAGGGGAGCGTCGGGACGGCGTCAACGCCTCGGTCAGCTCAGATGTGCAGTCCGTGTTCAAGGGGAAGACATACAACCAGCTGCAAGCTCTGTACCAGGGTATTGAGAGCAAGATCCGGGCAGGAGGGCCCAACCTGGACATTGGGTACTGGGAGAGCCTCCTTCAGCAGCTGAAGGCTTACATGGCTCGGGCCAGGTGAGAGCAGAGAGTGGGGGCAGTGTGCAGACCCTGCCATGGGCAGAGCTGGGGAGACACGAACCCAATTGGTGGAGGGAATGGGGGAGGGTGTTCTACCTTTTCTGAGATGGCTGATTTCCAAGAGGGGAACAGGGCTGGACACCCAGTCCCTTCTGCAGTGGTGATGTTTAGTGAGGTCTCCAAGAGGGAACTGAACTGGGGCTTATCCAGCCCAAAGCCGTCCAAGTCCATCAGGTTTCTGCCCGTGGAGGTGGGTGTCACAGCTTTGGGCAGTGGGAGTGAGGTGGTTCTGCTGGGCAAGACCCAACGGCTCCTCTCCTCTCTCAGGCTGCGGGAGCGGCACCAGGACGTGCTGCGTCAGAAGCTGTACAAGCTGAAGCAGGAGCAGGGTGTGGAGAGCGAGCCGCTCTTCCCCATCATCAAGCGGGAGCCGGCCTCCCCCAGCGACAGGTGAGCAGCCACCTGGGCCCGTCCCTGGGGGGCACCCCGGGCAGAAAGGCAGCCTTGTGCCCCCACCCTTCCCGAGGCAGAGCTCAGGTGCGCAGAGAATGAGGGTATCATCCCCGTCCCAGTCCTCTCTTCTCCCTTCCATGCAGGCTGGATCCTGAGGAGAGCCTTGAGGCACAGCCAGGGCCATCCTCAGAGCCAGAGGCAGAGCAGGACACGGAGGCCAAGGGAGAGGCGGAGGGGGAGGCTGTGCTAATGGAGGAGGATCTGATCCAGCAGAGCCTGGATGACTACGACGCGGGCAAGTACAGCCCCCGGCTGCTGGGCCCCAACGAGCTGCCCTTCGATGCGCACGTGCTGGAGGCCGAGGAGGACACGCACCGGCTGCTGCTCCTGCGCCAGCAGCTCCAGGTGACAGGTGAGCACAGCCTGCCCGGCATGGAGAGCGTGCAGTGATTCGGGGTGCAGGGCTGGAGGCGACACTGCCCTCAGGAAAGGCCAAGAGCTGGATCTGGAGCAGGCACCCAGAGCTGACCTGGCAGAGGGGTGCCCCTGGAGCAAAGGGCACTGTGGCCTGGGCAGGAGCGGGGAGACGGTGCTCGGGCTGCTGGTGTTCCCTGGGGGACCTGCCTCAGTCCCACCAAGGTGTTTGGCTGCAGACAGGCACGAGGGGTATTTGGTTGAGTTTTCCAGCCCAACTCAGCCCAGTCCCCACTCAGAGCCCACAGGGCATCACGCACATTCCCATGTCCAGTTCTGGGTCCTGTGCCCAGCAGCTCCTTCTCTCTGCGTGCCTGGAGCAGTGTTGTGTGGACCAGACCTGGCTGGCACTGCAGGACCTGATGTCACCTCTCCTCCCCCGTAGGTGATGCTTCCGAGAGCACCGACGACATCTTCTTCCGTAAGGCCAAGGAGGGCATGGGCGCAGACGAGGCGCAGTTCAGCGTGGAGATGCCGCTCACGGGCAAGGCCTATCTGTGGGCTGACAAGTACCGGCCACGCAAGCCCCGCTTCTTCAACCGTGTGCACACAGGCTTCGAGTGGAACAAGTACAACCAGACCCACTATGACTTCGACAACCCCCCCCCCAAGATCGTGCAGGGCTACAAGTTCAACATCTTCTATCCCGACCTCATCGACAAGCGCTCGACGCCCGAGTACTTCCTGGAGGCCTGCCAGGACAACAAGGACTTTGCCATCCTGCGCTTCCATGCCGGGCCGCCCTACGAGGACATCGCCTTCAAGATCGTCAACAGGGAGTGGGAATATTCCCACCGCCACGGCTTCCGCTGCCAGTTTGCCAACGGCATCTTCCAGCTCTGGTTCCACTTCAAGCGTTACCGTTACCGCCGGTGAGAGGCTGCTCAGCACCCTCGGACACCTGGCAGGGGTGGCCGGGGGGGTCTCATCCCACAGCACAGACACTGTTCCATGGATGTCCCCAAGGCCTGGCCCAGCACTGGGCACGTTCCTGAGGCTTTTCTCTGTCCTTGCATTTATCATGAAGGACCCTGAGACTTTGGTATAAATAAAATAAGGGTTGTTTTGTTTTAGCCGTGAGTTCCTGAGCACGGGCACCCCCACTGCTCCTGCATGACATCACCAGCCAGTACCACACTGGGCCAGCACTGGGAACTCCCCTGGGGACTGGGTAGTGCTTGGTGTGGGGTGTCCTCACCCCTGTGTCTCCAGGGTCTGCTGCCCCATCCCCCCAGAGTCAGCCCCATGCTCTCCTTTGCCCCGCTCCAGCCCCCTCCCAGTCCCAGCACTTCCCCTTACCAGTGCAAGACCAGTCCAGCTGCTGCTCCCCAGCTGCAGTCACAGGGCCCTTGGCTTCACCAGCCCAGCGCTGCCCTGTGTCCTGCTTCGTAGAGGGGCCCCTCACCCTCCCCCGGGCCCCATTCCTGGTATGTCCTCCCCTGGGATCTGGCTTCCCCAGCCTGGGAGTGCCGCCACATCCCTCAGTCCTGGCTGTGGCATGGGAGGCCTTAGTGGCTGCCAGGAGCGGAGGAGAGGGATGCTGGTTGGGTTATTTCCTTACAGGGAAAAATCCGGATTCCAGAGCCTGCAGTCCCTCCCACACCATGCCTGTGAGGCTCTCCCTGCCCTGGACAAGAATCAGCTGCACTCCTCAGTACCCTGTTGATGAAGTTGGGATTCCCTAGGACCTCTAGTGATGTTCACATGGGTTTTGGGCACCTGAGGGGCACTGCAGGGTTGAGCTGGGACCTGCTGGTGTTGGTCCCACCAGATGATGACCATGAGCACAGCCACACTCCTCTGAGATCACCCTACATGGCTCCATCCCCACAAGCCCCCAAAGCCCGGGGTGTCCCTGCTCAGGCAGGCAGGATGGGGTGCTGGTGAGTAGTGCCCAGGGGTGCAGGAAACCTCTGTCCTGGTTCACTGAGAGGCCATTTCCTGCCTGCATCCACCCTCTCCCCAGTACAGGCCCAGTGGGGGCCTCCAGGCCTTGGGGGCTGCCCCATGGCTCAGGAAAGTTGCCTTGTCCTGCCCCTGGCTCCTCTGGCTCTGCTGGCAGGATCCAGCCCCACAGCCACCGTCGGAGCTGGTGCTCAGGAGGCTGCCATGCCTGCCCTGGCCCCCCACACTTGTGGGGCTTGGCCTGCCTGCAGCTGGGGGTGGGGGACCCCAACTGACTTGGCCCTGCTGGGGCTACCCCCTCCCCATCCTGCCAGACATCCCCAGGGCCAGCAGCTGCACCGGACACATGCCCGGGCCTCTCCTTCCTGTGAGTTATTTCCAGCTGCTGCCTGTGCAGAGGGCTTTCAGGGCTCCACGCAGGAAGTGAGTGAAGGGAGGAGGAAACAGAGGAAAAAACCCAAACCCCAAAGCTGGTGGTTGGTGCCCTCCCTGCCCAGCTGCCAGGCAGAGCCTCCCTCCCCACAGCCCATCCCTTTCCCTCCTGGGCACACACAGAGGTGGGGAAACATCTCTCCAGCCTGAACAGGGTCCATGTCCTCTTCCAGGCACTGCATTTCCCTGCGCGTCTGACTCCAGGCCCTGGGTGAGGTCACTGAGCAGGCACAGGAGCCTGAGCCCCTGAGAGCTGCTGCAGCCTCTGGGCATGGGCCGGGGCCAGATCAGGGACTGGATCCGGCTGAAGCCCCTGACGGCTTTTCCCTGACCTGGCTGCTCTCAGTGCTCCTGTCCTCATCTCCCCTACGTTTCGGGGGAAGCTGCCGCGGCGCAGCCCTGAGCAGGGCAGGGGGACACAGGGGCTCGGCCGGTTCATGCCCGGGCTGGAGCCGCTGGAGCCGCCTCGTGCCCCATCCTCTGTGAGCGCAGCTGCTCCCGGGCACAACCCGGCCCCACCGGGACAGCAGCGGCTGCCGAGCCCCGCGCGTTTCGCTGGCGGTGGGGCCACTCCTGCCCCCGGCACACAGGGCCAGCTACGATCAAGCTCTGCGGGCTGGCCCTGCCTTCCTCCCGGGCTTTCGCTGTGACAGTCTTTGCTCCAAACCAAGGGGTAGCGGGATGATGGGCTCTGCAGCCCCGCACTGCCGAGCCAGTGCCAGGAAAACCTGCCTGGGCATCCACCTGAGCGCCGAGCCACTGTGCCCTTTGCTGGCCTTGAGGGGATGCTGGGTGCTCGGGATGTCCCCGCGTCCCCCGGGCTCAGGCCCTCCCAGCTCTTCGGAGCTGATGGAGACGCTGCAGCCAGAGCCGAGCTCTGCCCTCCTCGGCGGAGCACGAGGAGCAGCAATGGAGGCTATCGCGTCCTGAGACCGTGGGAGGGCACACTGCCTGGGGACGTGCCACCCCAGCTGGTCTCGGGTTTGGACAGCGCAGCGACAGCTCGGAGCTGCCGGACTGGGAAAACCCCCGGGAGGCGAATCCCCCCAGGGCAGGGACGGCCGGGGCTGCGGGAGCACCCAGGGACCGTGGCCCTCGGCCACCCCAGTGCCCGGAGCCGCAGCCGCCTCTCCCTTCTCGGGACCCGGGGTCACTGCGGGGCTCGGCGGGGCCGCCCTCTCTGGCGGACCCCACCGCGGTGCCGGCCCGTCGGGGCTGCGCCGAAGCGGGTCCCGCTGGAGGGGCTGCTCGGCCGGACCCCCCCCGCCTCAAGCCCTCCCGGGCAGGGACTCGCTCGGGGTAAACAAGTGAGTAACGGGGCGGGAGCCCAGCCCCGAGACGGACCCAGCCGCGGGTGCCGCCGCCGGGGGGGGGCTNGAGCCCGGCCCTTCCCCCGCCCCGCCGCGGGGCTGAGCCGAGCCGGGCTGAGCCGGGCCGGGCTGAGCCGGGCCGGGCTGAGCAGAGCCGAGCCGGGTGGGTCCCGCCGGCAGCGAGGTAGGGCTCGGGTCTGCGCGGGGAGGGAGGCGTTGGAGGGGGGCGAGAGATAGGCGGCCAAGGGGGCTGTGAAGGACAAAGAGCCCAGAAAGCTGGGATGGACGGACAGAGAGACCGGGATGGACGGACAGAGGCTGGGATGGGCGGACAGACCGCAGGGTTGGGACGAACGGAGGGGCTGTGCGAGGCTCTTGGGGCTGTGTAGGACGGTCGGGGCTCCAGGGGCTCCCAGGGCTCTCGGCTCAGCCGCCGGGTTCGCACACAGCCCCGAGGATCGGGTGCGTTTCGGGGGAGGGGAAGCGGAGACCCCATGGTGGGGGTCGCACACGTGGTGTCCCCGCTCCCCCCACTGCCTGTCCGTCCCCGGGACCGAGGGTCCGCGACGGAAGCATCTTCGGCTTCCCATCGGAACCAGGATTTGCTTTCGGGGCTCCCCCGCCGTGACGGGTCCCCCCCGCCCCATGTGCCGCTGTCTCCTCTGGGAAGAGCCGGAGAAGGACCAGTAAAGGCTCAGGAAAGGGCCGGGAAAGGAAGGGTCTATTTCGAGCTGTTGGAGTGGGCGGCCCAGCAGCCTTGAAGACCTCGAGATGCCTCAACGCTGCGGGCGGGGGCAGCCGCGGGGCGGGGGGCCCTGGTGGCCCTGGGCTGCTGAGCCCCGGCTTCCGCACTCCAGAACACCCGGGCTGATCCTCCAGCCACCCCGGCTCCGAGGCCCTGGAGATTGGAATGGGGATGGTGCCAGTTGTCTCCCAGTCAGCCCAGAGGCTGGGGACCTCTGCCCTGGGCCCCAGCAGGGACAGGCGAGGACAGTTACCATGCCTGGCAGGAACCATCACTGCTTCCCAGGGATGTCCTCTGTCCTGGGTGTCCTAGGGATGTCCCTGCTCCAGGCCAGGCCAACTTCTTCAGCAGCAGGTCCTTGTGATGGTTGTGGGTCCAGGGAGAAACACTGATGCCCTGACAAAGTCCTCATCCCCATGGCCTTTCCTGTCCCAGCTGATGACCTCAACCTGAATTGATGCCCCAGAGCCCCAGCCTGGAGGGGGGTGGCAGTGGGACCACATCCATCCCTGACAGGTGGCACAGTGTCCCATGGGACCACCTGCAGCAGGGGCATCAGGCTGTGGAGACAGAAGGGATCATGCAGGGAAAGTCATCGTCCTGGAGAGGTCCAGCAAGCAGAGACTGGCCACACAAGGGATAAATGCAAACACCCTGCAGCATCTTCTGCACAGCTGCCCTGTGGCTAAACACCATGTCCAGTGGCAGAGCCCAGGTCAAGGGTGCACATGGGGTGTGGGGGGTGTCACTGCTGTCTGGTTTTGGGGTCCTTTTGCAGGTGTGTGGTGCCCTCTCCACTTCCAGCCCCCACCCCGGCCTGACCTTGCAAGCCCCGTACAGGCCCCACGCCCAGTCCCGCCCGGGATAGCCTGGGGAAGCAACGGGCTGGGGCAGAAGCTGATAAGGAGCAGCCTCCCGCACTCCCCATCTGCCTTTCCCTTGCTGCCCTCGGATGTGGCCAGGGCAGGAAGCAGTGCCCAGCAGAGGCAGGGCAGCCTCGGTGCATCTGCAGCAGGACCCAAACCCGCAGGCTCAGGCGCTGCCAGGAGCCCCATTAGTGCCTGCACCAGCTCCCCACACCCCACTGCTAGTGCCTCACAGCCTCCAGCAGAACATTTCAGAGCTAGCTCCTCTCCTCCAGGATTTTACCCCAGCACCCCTTGCCAAACCCTCGCTTGCATGTGATGTCCATTTTGCTGGGTCCAGAACCCCAAACCCGAGCGCAGGGGGTTGGTGGGGACGGTCCCTGGCCTCAGGATTTCTCTTCTGCAGGACCTGCTGTCCCCACATGCATCCTCCTGCAGTGGCTGCCCCTGATGTGGGGAAAATGGCAAGTGGGGACCCCGACCCCCACATGAGCTCCCTCCCAGAGGCACTGCTGGTGTGTTCTGGCACATCAGGGGTTCCCCCGCTCTCAGCCCTGCAGCTGCAAAGTGGCCCCTTGTAAATATTTGATTCCCTCTAAGTGCTGTGCCCGGCCGAGGCAGCTCTGCACAGGGGGGCCCAGCTGCTCAGCCCCTGAGCCCAGCTCAGAGTCCTCCGAGCCTCCGGGGTCCCTGTCCAGGCCACAGCAGGCAGTGGATGAGGGTCCAGGTTGTGGTTGTGTCGGGGCAGGAGGTGAAGGGAGGACAGGGAGGGGACGTAGGTAATGGTGGGATTTGGAGCTTCTGAGGCTGGTGCCTCCTTGTCCGGCCAAGGTACCACCGCAAGGAGACCCCCCCCGCTGGACACTGCGGCCGTGAGTCCCCAGGTAACAGGGACAGCGGGGCAGCATCTCCCCATGGGCTCTTGAACCCCAGTGAGCAGAGGGAGCACCCTGGGACAAGGGGAACACGTCCGGGGACAGCACCCTGACAGCGTGGGCAGGTACATGGCAAGGCACAGCTGGAGTGGGACCGGCACACCAGGCACTCGCGTGGCATCACTGTGGGGCAGGGGTGACTTTGTCACCTCCCAGAGGACGTGGGAAAGGCTGGTGACTCCTCAGGGTCTGAGAATGTCATGCCGAGGCCTCACCACGCGTCTGCAGGGCCGACGCCTCAGGGGCTGACACGGTCCCTTGGGGAGCAGTGAGAACAAACAGCGGCGAGTTTTCACTCTCGGCTCATGGAAAAAGCCGGGCCCATCCTCGCGGTGATTCACCACCACGTTCCGCCAGCCCCCCACACCAGGACAGGAGAGAGACGGGGACGAGCCACCACCACCATCCCCGGCCCCTTCCCCGCTCCCCAGGGCTGCGGGTGCCGTGACGAAGCCGGTGCCGGGGCACGGGCAGGGCGCTGCCGCGCTGGGTGGGTGCCGGCACCCTCGGCACCCTCAGCCCCACGTGCGGCCGGGGTGAGGCCCCGAGGATGTCGCAACCCCCGGCCCCGTCCCAGCCCGGCCGGGCTGTGGGATCGGCGCGTGCCTCGGGTGTGCGCGGTGGCTCCCGGTCCTGCGGCCGCCCTCGCACCGGGGCCGGGCGGGGGCTGGCGGCTGAGGGGTGTCCGGGTGAGGGACCGGGGCTCGCCGGACACGGGGACCCAGAGGCAGGCCAGTGTTGGACCGACGGCCAGGACTGGCAATGATCAGGGCTGGTGTGAGGTTTTAACTCGGGGACAGAGGACAGGTGGCGGTGCCACCCTGCACAAGAGAGGGGCACCGCAGTGGGGGCTTTCAGCTGGGCTGGGGTAGATCCCACTGAGCATTCTACTGGGGCCACTGGGCTGAGGACTGTGTAAGCCAGGAGGGTGGGCTGGGGCAGGTGGTGTGGCAAGAACATCCACAGCCTGGAGAAATGGGTCCCAGGAGGAGAGGAGGGGTCTGGTCCCTGCGGGGTTCTGTGTCCCCAGGTTGCCCAGTCCCCACTGTTGCCATGTCTCTGTCCTGTCCCACATCATCCCATTTGCAGCCTGGACTAATTAGCAATGGAGGACCAGGAGTTGGACTTGACAAAGCTTGGGGGTCCCTTCCAACTCAGGATATCCCATGGTTCTATGATTCCCAGATGCTTCCCAGCCCAAGCGAGGCAGAGTGACCAGGCTGTCCACCGCCACAGCCATCCGTGTCGCACCCTGTCATGCTGTCACGGCTGCTGTCCTGGTGACAAACCCACAGCTCCCACTGCAGGGGATGCCAGGAGGGCAGAGCGGGTCTGTCACCCACACTGGCTGTGGCTTGGCAGCGGTGCCAGGGTTGCAGCACAGCCTCAAACCTGTACCTTAGGTTTCCCCAGCACACTGGAGGAATGGGGCATCTCCACATCGAGCCAGGGGTTACGCTCAGGCAGAGCGTCAGGATCACGCCCTGGTGCAGCCACCCTGTGCCTGCATCCTTCAGAGTGTGTCCCCGACCGTGACGGAGGGTGATGGCCCAGGGATCTCTGGCTACGTCCCCCGGGGCAGGAGGAAGCCAGGCTGTCAATGCTGAGTTTCCCCCAGCACCCGCTGTGCCGGGATTCAGCCTCGTGGCTGCAGCCCACGTGGCTTGTGGCCGGGGACAGTTAATCCCGGCAGCTGCAGGGCTGCAGCCCTTGGCCCCCACTGCAGCTGCGCCTGGAGCCGGCACGAGCCAGGTCCCGCCCTGGTGTCCCTCTCCGTGGGCTGGAGTTCCACTGTGGTGTCCCCCTCCAGAGCCCCTGGAGGACCCCATATCTGCAGGCTCAGGGTGGATGAGGGGTGGGCTTGGCCATGGGGAACAGCCCTAAATTCCCTCTGTTCCCCCCACAGGGCAAGGCGGGATTGGTGCCGGCAGCAGCGGGGGGCTCCGGCCATGGAGCAGAGCCAGGAGGGCGTCTGAGGCCGCTGGAAGGAGCAGGAGGGGGTGCGGGACATGGAGCCCCCCAACAGCAGCATGGCCAGGCAGGTGGACTCGTGCTTTGGAGTGTTCAATGCCAGCGATGGCCGTGCCAGTGCACAGAACAGCATCGCCTCGCCCTGGTTCTCCACGGCCTTCGGCCTCATCGGCCTCTGTTCCAACCTCTTTGCCCTCTGCGTCCTGGTTAGCTCCTCCCGCAAGCTCTCCAGCCAGGCCCGCTCCTCCTTCCTCATCTTCCTCTGTGGGCTGGTGGTCACAGACTTCATGGGGCTGCTGGTGACGGCCTCGGTCATCATCCCCTACCACTTCATCAAGTTTTCCTGGGCCAAGGTGGACCCTGGCTGCCACCTCTGCAACTTCCTTGGCTTCTCCATGGTCTTCTTCGGGCAGTGCCCGCTGCTGCTGGGGGCCACCATGGCCGGGGAGCGGTTCTTGGGCATCAACCGACCCTTCTCCCGCTCCACCAGCCTCTCCAAGCGCCGCGCCTGGGCCATCGTGGGGCTGGTGTGGGGCTTCTCCTGCTTGCTGGGACTGCTGCCGGTGTTGGGGCTGGGCCGGTACACACTGCAGTTCCCCGGTTCCTGGTGCTTCCTCACCCTCCTGCCTGACACCGGCGACGTCGTCTTCTGCCTGCTCTTTGCGCTGCTGGGCATCCTCTCCGTGCTGCTCTCCTTCGTCCTCAACACCGTCAGCGTGGTCACACTCTGCCGTGTCTACCACGACCGCGGGTCGGTGCAGCGGCGCCGCGACAGCGAGGTGGAGATGATGGTGCAGCTCGTGGGCATCATGATCATCGCCACCATCTGCTGGATGCCCCTCCTGGTGAGGCCTCTGTCCTGGTGTGCCCCATCACCACCCATCCATGTCCCTCCTGGGTCATGTCCCCTCTGTTCCTCCTTGTAGGGCCTCAGTCCTCCACGTTCCTCCCTGTGGGGCCTCATTCTTCGTGTGTTCCCCCCACCCTACCTCCGTGTCCCTCCTGGGGCTTGGTGTCCCCCACCCTTCACAGTGAGGTCCCAGCTTTCAGTGTGTCCCCTCCATATCCCTGCTGGTGAGGTCCCAGGTCTGGGGGTGTCCCCTCGGTAAGACCTCCCCTGCCACCTCTCTACACCCCGAGCTGGTCCCTGGTGACAGGCAGAGCGGTTGCTCCCCAGTGCCCCAAACCAGCCCAGGACTCCTCCAAGGGGCTCAGTGCCTCGACCTTCATCACTTCCCCATCCTGGCAGCAGCTCATGGATCCTCCACTGACACTTTGCCCCCTTTTCCCCCCAGATCTTCATAGTTCAGGTGGTCCTGCAGCACCTGCCTGGCCAGGCACGGGCGCTGCCCACGGACACGCAGGAGATGCTGCTGATCTACATCCGCATGGTCACCTGGAACCAGATCCTGGACCCCTGGGTCTACATCCTGTTCCGCCGGGCCGTGCTGCAGCGCGTGTACCCCCGGCTGCACCCCCGGCCCTCCATCGTCTCCCTCACCCCCTCCCTGCCCCGCAAGCTCACCGCTGGCTCCGTCCTGCAGTAGCAGCCCTGGGGACGGGCACTGGGCAGGGGGACACGGCCATGCCCCCATCCCAGCCCCGCAGTGGATCCCCATCCCCTGCATCCAGGGGCTTTCACTGCCCCCCGAGCCCCATACCCGAGGGGCTGTCAGGGGGCACAGGGCTGCTTCCTCCTCCCCGTCCCCAATAAAGCACAGCTCGTGCAGTTCTTGGTGCCTGCTGGGGGTGACCACCTGGGGGGCCCCAGGGAGGGTCCCTGGATGGGAAACCCACCCTGTGACAACCAGAGCAACAGCCCTTCTCCTCCAGTCTCTCCTTTAATGAGCCACAGCTACTGCCCACCACATTTGGGGGGTGTGCAAGGGGGATCCTCAGGAAGGTGGGTGGGCTCTGATCTGGGCATCCTCTGCCCCCCAACCCAAGGGACAGATCTGAGTGCTGCTCAGGAGGGTGTGGGGGGCAGGATGGGGACCCCCACCAGCACCTCAGCCCCAGATGGGGTGGGGGTGAGGTGGGGACGTGGGGAGGAGACAAAAGTGAGCGGCAACACCTGCCCCCCAGCTACTCCTTATCCCCCTTGGGGTGGCAGACGGCCGCCCACACCTCGGCCACGAACTCCTGGGGGAAGGCAAACTCGCCCAACACCGAATCCAGCCCTTGGGCAAGCTGGGCCACGCTGGGGCTGCCCTTGGCCGCCTCCACCATTGTCGAGGCTGTTGGGGAGAAGGAGGAGGTCAGGGCCAGTGTGAGGGGCTGGGACAGGAGCAGGGGCTGAGTCAGGATCTGGGACAGGAGCAGGGGCTGAGGAAGAGGCAGGAGCTGGGTCAGGAGGAGCTGGGTCAGAACAGGGGCTGGGGAAGGGGCAGGGGCTAGGGCAGGGTTGGGGTGGGGGTAAGGGTCAGGACAGGGGCAGGGGGTAGGGGCAGGGGCAGGTCAGGGTCCAGGCCCCTTCTCACCCAGCTCGCTGTCGCGGATGCCCATGTAACTCTCCAGCAGATCGTCCACCTGCCGGGCAGCTTCTTCCTCGGAGGGGCTGGGCTGGGGGCGAGGGGCCCGGGGGGTGAGTGCCAGGCTGCACAGGGGCACCCAAGGGCACAGGGATGCTTATCCCCACCCTGGCACAGTGTGAGGAGCCATAGGCTCGGGGTGGGGGGGCTCGGGGTGGGCCTTACCCCCTCCTCCAGCACGGCCGGGCCCTGTGTCCGCAGCCGCAGCGTTTCCTTCCCACTGGCCACTCTGCCTTCGCCTGGGGATTTGCTTGTCCGTGTCCGCTGCCCGATCATGTCTGTGCCCCAGGGTGGGGGGGTGAGGGCATGAGCAGGACCTGGCATCCCCAGCCCCTCTCTGCCCACTGCCCGGCCATCCCCCAGCCCCCAGGGGCACTGCAGGTTGAGCCGTGCAGGGACAGCAGTGGTGTGTCAGGGACACCCAGGGGTGCAGGGTGGGGATGCTCGTGGTTATGGGGTGCTCATGGGTGCTCAGGACAATGCACACGGAGTAAGGGGGGTGCCCACGGGGGACACGAGCAGGTGTGGGGACACCCATGTGGCTGCCCCAGGGCTGTAGGGTACACACACTTAGTGGGGGTGCAGAAGGGTACACACAGGGTAGTGAACCCTGGAAGGGGTTCACACAGGGGGTAGTGAACCCTTGGTCGCTGGGGAGGGGCTGCAGGGCCACAGGGAGCTCGGGATGATCCCAGGATCCTTAGGGCAAGAGCAGGGGGACCCTCCCAACTCACCGAAGGCCTTTTTGGGCTGCACCAGGCGGAGGGTGAAGGGCTGAGCCCGTGGCAGCTCCCGCAGCATCCGGGCCACCTCGTAGTGCCGGCAGCCCACGATGGTGTGGTCATTGATGGCCTCGATGCTGTCTCCCACACACACTGTCTGCAGCCGGTTGATGATGCTCCCCTCCTTGATCCTCTGGGGACCACGGTGGGACAGGGACACAGCAACCACACGGCACAATGGGACAGTCAGACACAGCCCCTGTCACCCCACACACAGCCACCTCTGGTCCCACAGCCTTTGGTATTCAGGTCAGGCAGGGGAGACCCCCAGGGCCAGGGTGGACCCAGGGAAGGACTGATGTGGGGAGTCAGGGAGGAGCCTGGTCCCGGGGAGGGGATGTGCAGGGGAAGTCGCCTGCAGGGCCGCAGTCCCCAGGGCTGCCCCAGCCCCAGCGTGGTCCCGGGGGCTCACCTTGATGAAGGCGTAGCCAGCCCCGTTGTCTGTGATGGTGAGGCCAAGCGCATCCTCTGTCTTGGTCACCTCCACCTCCTTGGTCTCGCCCCGGACGTGGGCAAAGATGAAATCCTCCAGGCCGATCTGTCCCCCCAGCAGCTTCTGCATGTCCACTTTGTGCGTGTTGAGCGTGCAGAAGAGGATCTGCCACGGGGAACCCCATCAGCAGGGACTGGGGATGCCCCAGTAGGGCAAGAGGTGTCAGGGGAGCCACGGCCAGTTCAGGGGGATTCGGTCAGATCTGGGCACTGCTAGAACAGAGGAGCCCAGGCACCCCCAGCCTGCGTGGAGACCCTGCACTGACCCATCCCTGTGCACCTTCCCACAGCTCCAGGCAGCCGGAATCAGCCAGGGAACTGGCAGCCCCGGCTCCCTGCCCACATACAGGGGGGAAACTGAGGCACAGAGCCCTCAAGCCCTCCCCAAAGGAACCGATATAGCCCTGAGGCCAAAACACCCTTCCAGAAAATTTTGGGGACTACATTTGCAAGCAGCTGGGGACTTATGGGAGCACAGGCCACAGAACAGGGCCACAGGGTGGGTGTCCCTGCCTGCGGCACAAAGACCCCCTCCCCGGGCCGCAGCCCCTCACCTCGGTGGGCGAGATGTCGAAGACCTCGGCGATTTTGGCGTAGAGCTCCTTGACGTTGGTGAAGCCCTCGATGCGCCCCGTGGGGCTGCCGTGGGCCAGCTGCGTGTGGAACACCAGCCTGGGGCGGGCGCGGGGAGCCCGGGGGGCCGCGGGGCCGGCGGGCTCGGGGGTCCCCGGCTCCTGCCCCACACCGTTCTCCATGGGGCCGCCCTCGGGGGGCTGCCGGCCGTGCCTGCCCGCCCGCTGCATCCCTGCGGCGCTGCTGAATTATGGATGGGGCTGGCTCCCCGCCGGCCGTAAGGCGATCCCCGCGCCCGGGAACCTGAGCCGATGGCGCAGGTCACCCGCGGGGATCGGGTGAGCTCTGCCACGTAGGAAGAGCCCCGGCCAGGCTGGAGGTGGGAGAGCAGCCGGCCCAGAGCCAGCACCATCACATCCTCCCCAGCTGGGGCTGGGGGCTGCAGTGATGGGCTCACGGCTGTCACCCACTGACCCACCCCCACAGCCCAAGCATCGGCTCCAGAGCTCCCTCTGAGCACAAACACACAGGGACCAGAGCGGTTTTCTCCCACATTTATTTGCTCCCGTCTCCATCCCAAGCCCAGCGGCACCAGGAGACGGCCAATGGCAGATGCAGCTACACAGCGCAGGCCTGGCACAGGAGGGGCAGGAACACCCCGGCCCCGTCAGACCCAGGGCCAGGGCCAGGCCCACGTAGTGCTAAGTAAGAAAATAAGACACTCTCTAATTACCGTCTGAGATTAATGACAGGCAGCCCCGGGGACACCGACCCCGACCCTGGCTGCCAGCACAGTGGTCCCACGAGAGCAGGGGGGCTCAGGCAAAGGGGCAGGAGGCAAAAGCCAGTGCAGCACACCCAGGGTCCCTGCGAGCAGGACGGGGTCAGTCACAGCTCCCCTGCTACAGGGGTACCCACCCCAGGACAAGGTAGGTCCCAGCTCCCCTCTTCCTGGGGTCCCCACCATGGGAAGGGGTCAGTCCCAGCTCTCCCCTGCTCCCTACCCCAGGAGGAAGTCAGTCCCAGCTCCCCTCTGGCCTGAAGAGTTTTATTGCTTTCAGGAGCTCACTGCCTGGTCCCAGATATGAAGGAGGAGGGGAGCCAAGCAGGGTGACGGGGCAGGGGCTGAAGGCACCCATTAAATAAAAGCAGAGGCAGGTGGCAGGAAGGAGCTGCCCCCATGCCCTTGCTGTGATGGGACCAAGGGGCTCCCAAGCTGGCCAGGGGACAGGAGGCAGCAGCAGGACCAAGGGGGTCTCAGTCATTCCCCACTGCCCCTCATCCCCACAGCCCTGGTTCCCCCTGAAGGGGTGTGTTCAGTCCAGGCCCAAGCCCACCAGCACCTTCCCTGCCCCAGTCGGGCTTCAGGGAGCCCCTGGTTGGCAAGGCAGGGCTGGGGGGCTCAGGGGAGAGCGGGGGTGCTCATGCCAACGCTGACCCTCTCCCAGCACTGCCCCAGCTGGGCTCTCAGCCACCTGCCCCCTGAAGTTCGAGGTCCCCGGAGCTGGTGCGGCCGTGGGTCGGGGGCTCCAGGCTGAGGGGTCCCAGCTGCAGGAAGGTGCGAGGGGCAGGGGGAGCAGCCAGACCCCCTGCAGAGACTGTCCCTTGAGTGAGCTCCAAGGGACAGGCCCAGGGTCCGGCCAGCCCCGGGGTCTGGAAGGACTGGTCCTCTCACAAGTGTTCACTGAGGAGGGAGAAAAGCGCGGCTGAGTCACAGAATCCCACAATGGTTTGCACCAGAAGGGATCTTTCAGTTCATCCAGCTCCTCCCTCTGCCATGGGCTCCAAGTTGCTCCAAGCCCCGTCCAGCCTGGCCTTGGACACTGCCAGGGATCCAGGGGCAGCCACAGCTGCTCTGGGAAACCTGGGCCAGGGCCTGCCCACCCTCACAGCCAACAATTCCTTCCCAATATCCCATCCAGCCCTCCCCCCTGGCAGTGGAAGCCATTCCCTGTATCCTGTCCCTCCAGCCCTTGTCCCCAGTCCCTCTCCAGCTCTCCTGGAGCCCCTTCAGGCCCTGCAAGGGGCTCTGAGGTGTCCCTGGAGCCTTCTCTTCTCCAGGTGAGCACCCCCAGCTCTCCCAGCCTGGCTTCAGAGCAGAGGGGCTCCAGCCCTGGGAGCAGCTCCGGGGCCTCCTCTGGACTGGCTCCAGCAGATGGACATAGGGACACCTCCTGAATTCAGGGACTGGGCTTCCCTCTCCCACAGCTCCCTGGAGCAGCTCCAAGCCCATCTCTGTCCACACCTTCCCTGCTCAGCTCCCATCACCACCGGCCCAAGGTCAACCCTGCAGTCCCATGGGGACACCCATGCCACGGTCCCAGCCCTGCTCTCACCTGGCGATGCGGGACAGGATCTCCTTGACACGCAGCACCAGCGGCTCGTGCTGCAGGGGGTTGCTCTCGATGGCACTGTGCAGTTTGGCCATGTAGAAGTCCAGGGTGCTCAGCGTGGGGGTCTCCCCAGTGCCTGCAAGGTGACAGCCCAGTGAGCAGGGCCAGTAGGTCCCCACCCTACCCTGCCCATGCGCTGGGGACTGCAGAAGGGACCCCAGTAGCAGGTGCCTTCTCCTGCACTGGCACAAGCCCAGGAACACACGGATTTGGGCCAGTCTGGGGTGCAGCTGTGAGTGTGGCTCCAGAGAAAGAGGATCCCAGCCTGCCCCACCCCAGCTGGCTGCCACATCCCTGGGCTTCCCAGAAAGCCCCGCAAGTGCTGCAGGATCCCACCCCAGCAGCAGATGGGCACTTACCACCACCCCACTGCCCCACAGTGCTCCCCTGCATGGGATGGGGGGACCCCTCAGTGCCCCTGTGCCCAGGCAAGGGTCCCAGCGGCCAGGGGGCCCCACGGCTGCCCCCAACTCACCGGGGATGGGGAGGGAGGCGAAGCTGGCAGTGAGGGCCTGCCGCACGGACTGGAGCTGCTGCTGCAGGGCCAGGGTCTGCCGCTCCTCCTGCGCCAGCTCCTGCTCCAGCTTCTCCTTGGCGCAGTTCATGCTCTCCGTGTGCTTCTGCAGGATGGCGTTCTGCTCCTCGAACTCCGTGTTCATCTTGCGCAGGCGCCGCAGCTCGGCCTCCCGGGCTGCCGGGACAGCACCGTGTCCATGGGGACAGACCCCGACCCCTGTCTCCCAAACCCAAACCCCGTCCCAGTCACGGCTCTTCCAAGCAGCTCCATGTCACCAACGCCCAGGCTCCAGCCGGGACCTGGTCCCTCCATACGAGCTCCCCAGGGACCTTCCACAGCCCCTACCTTTGTTTTGGTCCAAGAACTCCTCGGTGAAGATGGGCACATCGAAGGTGGAGAAGGTGTCGCTGCACTCACCAGCCTGAGGGATGAGAGGGAGGGGTTGGGCAGGGCTGAGCCCACCTGAGGGGACCCCAGCACCTTGGGGCTGGGCTGATGAGGGCACCGGGACAGGGTGAGGGCTGGCCCTGCCCGGCAAGTGGGGAGGGAGGATGGCTACGCTCTGCTTCCCACCCCTCCAGGAACCTGGGACTCACAGACCCGGAACTCCCTCTGCCCACCCACACCTGCAGCCAGCCCAGCAGTGCCACGTGCCTCAGTTTCCCCACACACAGGCAGACCAGACAGGGCCTTACCTTGTGCGGGTGCCCGTTGAGTAGGGTGTTCACGGCCACTGCGCCCACATCCTCTGCAGGGGAGGAAGGAGGTCACCCCAGGGGCCAGCCTCGTGTCCCCGAAAGGCTCTGACAGCACCTGGCTGGATCCTGGCAGCCATCGCTCCCACAACCCACCTTTTTTGATCTTTTTCTCCTGGATCTTCTCCGTGCACATTTTGTAGGCCTCTGACTGCTGGTATTCTCTCAGCTCCTTCATGTACTGCTGCTTCTCCCGCTCCGCTTCGTCCAGGTACCGCTGTGGCAGGGCACAGAGGGGCCTCAGCCTGGCCCAACCCGGGCTCCCGGGAGCTGCTGACCCCTCCCTGCCCAGCTCTCACTCCCCAGCACCGGCCCCAGCAACTTTCCTGGAGCAAGCTCAGGGGTTCGGGGAGCAGGCTCTGGAGCTGCCCAGCCCGGGGGGTCTCTCCTGGGGGCCAGTACCTGCTTTTCCGAGAGCTGCAGTTTGCTCCACTCTGCTCCCAACATCTTAGTGATCTCTGGGAAGGGCAGGTCGGGATGCTGCGTGCGGATCTGCTCGCGCCGCTCATTCAGGAAGCGCACGTAGCCCGTCACGGGGGCTTTGGGGCCGTTGGGAAGGATCTTCTTCCTCTTCTTGCCCTTGGGCCAGCCCCTCTTCTTCACCGGCTGGCACCCATGGGGAAGGGACAGCCCATCAGGGATCAGAGCCAGCGCATCAGCGGGACACAGGAGCAGTCCCCAGACCCACCTGGGCCACACAGCCCTCAAGGGAAAGTCTGAGCCCTTCCTTGGCCCATGGCCACAGCCACAGACTCACCTGGGCTGCCGCAGGGCAAGCGGAGGGACAGGGACAGCCCCAGGCCGGGCACCTCGGGCCCCACTCCCAGGGATCGTGTGCGAAGGGACACGGGCTCCAGGACTCACCTCCTCCTCTGGCTTCTCGCCGCCCACCCGCGCCGGCTCTCCCTTCTCCTGTTTGATGGCCACCAGGAAGTTCCCATGCTGAGCCTTGCCCGTGGCATGTCTGCAGCCAGAGAGCACCGTCAGAGAGGGCTGGGACACCACGGGGACCAACAGTGACACACTGCACTCACCGGATCCCCTGACTCAAACAGCCCCAAACCCAGCACCAGCCACGGAGCCCCTGTTCCCACGAGGGGAGGCTACAGCAGAGCGAGGGCACTGGAGCGGAGCCCAGCACTGGGTGAGCAGGGCAGCCCTGCACACTAAAGCCGCCCTGAGGTCTGGTGGCAGCCCTGGGACTCATCAGGGACATTTGGAAGGGGGTTGGCTCTTGGGGTCAGGTAACGTCAACAGTCACATCCCTGCCTGTCACCTGGGCTCGGGACACACCTTGGTGGGCAGTCCCAAGGGACTCTGCGAGGGAGGAGGAGCCGCAGGGGTTTGGATCCTGGCTCCAGCGGCACCACCTGGAAGCATCACCCACACCCAAGGAACCCTGGAGGCAGAGGGTGAGGGCAGGGCGCCGGCTCGACCCGCTCTGACCACAACCGCCCCGGCAGGTTCGTGCTGTCTGTGACACCTCCCCGACACCTCGAGCGGCCGCACCGTGGGGCCCAGCCCCGCTCCCCAGGTCACTGCCACGGCTTTATGGATCAGCAGTTGCCTCAGGCAGAGCCTCCCTGCCCCAGTGGGCACCCATAGGTCCCACACTGGGTGGGTAGAGCCTCCCTGTTCCACCACAGCATCACCCTGGGGCTCCCCAAGCCCCCCCGGCACCTCCCCCAGTCAGCTCCATCCCCCAGCCCTGTCCCATTCACACCCCTGGGTCCTTCAAGGCAGCTCCTGTGCTGCTGGAAATGTCCTCACCACGTCAGGGGAGCCACAAAGGGCTCCAGAGCATCACCAAATGATGCTCGCTTGGGTTCCAACCAGGTCCCCAGAATTGGGAACCAGCCCAGGGCCAAACACAAGCCCCGGCACAGACACGTGCCAAAAGCCACAGCGATCCCAAGCTGCTCAGGATGCACCTTGGAATTTCCCTTGTGTTTGCCACATCATGCACCTGGAGCAAACCTCAATCCCTGCAGAGACCCCAAGCTACTGCCATCCATTTATCACCCACACAAGCCATCCTTACAGTTAATTTAGGGGCCCCCTTCCGTGAGCCCCCAGCACTGCCACTGCACCAGCCCTTGCAGACAAAGTGGGACGAGTCCCTCCACCAGGATCAGAGGCCAACCAGTGCCCTACACCCCCACACTCACAAAAAACCCTACAGGAAGGTGTGAGACCACCTCTTCTTCCAGCTACTGGGAGAAAAGAACCCTCCGAGGCTGTGCAGGGTTACGGCCAGCCTTTGGCTTTATCAGATCCAAGAGCAATGTTCCCAGTGATGTCCACAGCATCATCATGTTCGCCAGGAACACACCAACACCCTCCAGCATCAGACCGATCACCTTCCCCCCTTGTGATCTGGATTCCTTGCATGCCTAAGGATGCTTTAAAAAGTAAAGTTATTTCAGGCAAGATTCCTCCTCAGCCACTTTGCTCTGGCATCCACCTCCCTCCACCTCTGAGGCACTTCCCCATCTGCCTGCCTCCATGCCAGGAGGGCCAAGGCCAGCTCAGGACAGCACAAATCCCACAAGAATTCAGCCCTCGCTGGTTCTGATCTCCCAAGATGCTTAGAATCACAGAATCCAGAAATATCCTGAGCTGGAAGGGACCCACAAGGATCATCAGTCCAACCTCTGGCCCTGCCCAGACACCCCAACAACCCCACCCTGGGCATCCCTGGCAGCGCTGTCCAAACGCTCCTGGAGCTCTGGCAGCCTCGGGGCCGGGACCATTCCCTGGGGAGCCCGGGCAGTGCCCAGCACCCTCGGGGGGAAGAACCTTTCCCTGAGCTCCATGCCAAGCCCTGACACAGCCCCAGCCGTTGCCTGGGCTCCTGTCCCTGTCCCAGAGCAGAGCTCAGCCCCTGCCCCTCCACCTCCCCTCGGGAGGAGCTGCAGCCCCCGAGGAGCCTCCCCTCAGTCTCCTCTGCTCCGGCTGAACGAGCCCAGTGCCCTCAGCCGCTCCTCAGCCCCTTCCCCAGCTCCGTGTCCCTCCTTTGGACACTCTCCAACAGCTTTGGACCCTTCTGATCTTGTGGTGCCCAAAGTGCCCCCAGCACTGGAGCTGAGGCTGCCCCAGTGCAGAGCAGAGCGGGACAATCCCTCCCCAACACACCCAGACCACCCCCAAGGCTTGGAAGCGGGGGAGTTTCCGCCACTCTTTCACCAGGGGCAGGGACACAGGACAGGGTGGCCGGAGGAGGTTGTGGCAGGTGCTGGCACTTACAGCAGGGCGGCGGGCGGCTGCTTGGTGCTGTGGGCCATGGGCGGGGGTCTCGGTCAGCACCTGCGGACAGAGCCCAGCTGGCACCGCCATCGGGCTGGTGGCGCCCACCGGTGTGCCCCTGCCGAAGCCCCCCTCGGAGGTGTCTCCCTTGTGGGGAAACCACAGGACCCCTCCCCGAATGGCATCTCCTCCCCAGCCAGCCCCTTACTGGCCTCTCCCCGCCCCACAGCCCCCAGGGCCCCGGCACGAACTCCAGCCCGCTCCCACCGACCCGCGCCCCTCCCTGCGGGTGCCATCGCAGCCNCCGGCCCTCCCCGCCTCGCCCTCCCTCTCGGGGTCCCATCGCAGCGCCCCAAGGGGCTCGCCCCCACAACTCGCCCTCTGCCCGCGATCCCCCGGTGCCCCCACAGGAGCCCCGGCACGAACGCCCCCCCACAGGATCCCCCCACGGAAACCCCCATGGAATCCCCCGGCCGGACCCACCGCCGCCGCCGCCGCCGCCGCTCACCTGACCACGCCCCTCTATTATTATGCAAACGAGGGTCCAGCCGCGCCGCCCCCGATTGGCCGCTCGGCGCCGACTCGTTGAGCGCAGCCCCACGCGGATTGGCTGGGTGTGATGACGTCAGAGGGAAGAGGCGGAAGGGAGGGCGGGGCTGGCGGGAGCGGCGCGCGCGCGCGGCTGGCAGCCCGACCAATCAGCAGCCAGCGTGGGGACGAGGAAGTGTTGTGGGGAGGGCAGCGCCTTAAAGGGGCACCGACAAAGAGGTGGGGACGCACCGCCAGCGTCCCGCTGGGGGCAGCGCCTTAAAGTGGCAACGTCACGGCGGGGTCCCACCGCCACCGACCCATTCCAGTGACCCCAGTATCTTCCCATCGCTCCCAGTAACCTCAGTGCCCACCTCAGGGCTGATCCACTGATTCAGTGACCCTCCCCCACCGCTCCCGGCAGCCGCAGTACCCACCCAGCAGGGGGTACCCATGACACACCAGTAGTTATCCCAGAGTCCCAGTGACCCCAGTACTCCCCCACCACTGTTTCCTGTCACCCCAGTACAGCCCCTACTGGTCCCAGTCACTCCATTAAATACACAATGGGAGATCCTGCACGACCTCCAGTCTGCTCCCAGTGTCTCCAGTATTCGCACAGCTGGGGATCCCCATGATGCCTGTAGTCACCACAGAGTCCCAGTGACCCTAATACTCCTCTCAAGGGGGTCCCAGTGCCCCCAGTACTGCTCATACTGGTCCCAGTCACACCACTACCTACTCAAGAGGAGGTCCCTGTTGCCCAAGTATGCCCACACTGCTCCCAGTGACACCAGTATTCAGCCAAGAGGGGGTGTCCCACCACTCCAGTAGCCACCCCAGAGTCCCAGTGACCCCAGTATTCCCTCCACACTGTCCCCAGCCACCCCAGTAGGGCCTATAATGGCCCCGGACACACCATTACCCAGAAGGTCCCAGTCATCCCAGTATCCCCACACGACTCCTACTCACCCCAGTGCCCATCCAAGCAGGGGGTTCCCATGACATCTGTAGTCATCCCAGCGTCCCAGTGACTCCCATCTGACTGGTTCCAGTGCCCACAAATCCCTGTACCCTCCCTCCTGTAGTGTGACACTCCCCACTTAGTGCATACTGGGATACTGGGGTGACTGGGAGCAGTGTGATGGTGCATTGGGATCACTGGAACTCGGGCAACTGCTGGCCTCATGGGGACCCCTCGCTTGAATACCAGGGTTACTGGGAGCAGGGTGGGTGTACTGGTGTCACTGGAATTCTGGGGTGCCTACTGGTAGCATGGGGACTCCCTGCTTGAGTGGGTACTGGGGTCACTGGGAGCAGTGTGGGGATACTGGAGTGACTGGGACATGCCCTCGTGTGGGTAATGGGGTGACTGGGACTGTTACAGGCAGCACTGGTGTGACTGAGAGCAGTGTGGGGGTTAATACTGGGATCACTGTGCGGACAGCACTGGTGTGACTGGGAGCAGTTCAGGGCCATTACTGGGTGACTGGGGGCAGTATGGGAGCAGCACTGGTGTGACTGGGAGCAGTGTGGGGGCATTACTGGTGTGACTGGGAGCAGTGTGGGAGCAGCACTGGTGTGACTGGGAGCAGTGTGGGAGCAGCACTGGTGTGACTGGGAGCAGTGTAGGGGCATTACTGGTGTGACTGGGAGCAGTGTGGGAGCAGCACTGGTGTGACTGGGAGCAGTGTCGTGGTACTGGTACAGGGCCACTGCTGGTGTGACTGAGAACGGTGTGGGGCAGCACTGATGTGCTGGGAGCAGTGTGGCGGTACTGTTGTGTCTGGGAGCAGCGTGGGGACAGCAGCGGAGTCACTGGGAGCGGTGTGGGGACAGCACTGGTGTAACTGGGCGCTCACCCGCTCCCGCCTCCCCCCTGCCCGGGTCACCCCCGGGGGGTCGCGGCCGGTCCCTCCTTGTCCCTGCCATCCCCTCCCTCCTCGCTCTCTGTCCCTCCCTGTCCCTTCCTGTCCCCTCCCATTCCCTCCCTCCCATTCCCTGCCGGTCCCTCCCGCCGGGCCGGTCCCGCCGCTGTCCCCGCGGGCTCTGGCCGGGCCATGGCGGAGTCCCCGCAGCCCCCGGCGGCCCCGGGCCCGGCGCTGCCGCTGCGGGCGCGGCTCAGCTTCGCGTGCGGGCACTTCCTGAACGACGCGTGCTCGGCGCTGTGGTTCACCTACCTGCTGCCCTTCCTGCACGCCGTGCTGGGCTACGGGCACGGCGCGGCCGGCGCGCTGCTGCTCGCCGGGCAGGCGGCCGACGGGCTCTGCACGCCCCTGCTCGGCTTCGAGGCCGACCGGGCCCACGGCTGCGGCCGCTACGGGCGCAGGAAGGGCTGGCACCTGGCCGGTGGGTGCGGGGGACCGGAGGGACCGGGGACATCTGGACGGGGGGGTGCGGGGGACCGGGAGCTTTGATGGGGGGAGCTGGGTGGAGAGGGGTGATCCCGGGAGAGCCTTTCTGGGGTGCCCGGGGTGGAGGGCGGTGACCCTGGGGGGCTTTGCTGGGGTGCTTTGGGTGGGGGACACCCGGGTTAGCCTTTCTGAAATGCTCTAAATGAAGAGGGATGGCCCCGGGGGAGCCTTTCTGGGGTGTCCTGAGTGGGCGACATCTGAGGGGGGAACTTTGCTGGGATGCTGTTAAGTAGAGAGGGATGACCCTGGGGGAGCTTTTCTGTGTGGCTGTGTTGCGGGACATCCAGGAGAGCCTTTCTGGGATGCTCTAAGTGAAGAGGGATGGCCCCGGGGGAGCCTTTTTGGGGTGCCGTGGGTGGGCATGGGTGGCCCTGGGGAGACTTTCTGGGGTGTCTGTGTTGGGGGACATCCAGTAGAGCCCTTCTAGGATGCTCTAAGTGGAGAGGGATGGCCCCGCGGGACCCTACTGTGTTGTTCTGTGTTGTAGGACACGCAGGAGAGCCTTTCTGGGGTGCCCAGAAAGGGGTGGCCCAAGGGCACCTATCCAAGGTGTCTCAGGTGAAAATGGGTGGCCCCAGGGTAGCCTTTCTGGGGTGGCCTGGATGGAGATGAATGGCCATGGGGAGCCTTTCTGGGGTGCCTGAGCTGGGGGACACACAAGGGAGCCTTTCTGGAGTGCCATGGGTGGGACACACTGCTGGGATGCCAAAAATAAGAGATGGGTAACCCCGAGGGGCTTTGGTTAGGGGAGGGGAGGAGTGTGGCTGTGAGTGAGACTTTTTGGGGTGCTCTGGGTTCGGGGTCACCTGGGTGAGCTTTTCTGGGATGCTCTAAGTGGAGAGGATGGCTCTGGGGGGGGCTTTCTAGGGTGCCCTGAGGGAGTGGACCGAGGTGATGTGTGAAAATGGCTGAGCCTGGGGGAGCTTTTCTGGGATCCCCAGGGTGGGAGACACCCTACTGGGGTGCCCAGAAGGGAGAAGGGTGGCCCCAAGGAGCCTTTCTGAGGTGCCCTGAGTAGGGGCTACCCAGGGGAAACTTTCTGGGATGCCCTAAAAAGAGAGGGATGACCTTCGAGGAACCTTTCTAGGGTGCCCAGGGTGGGTGACAGCTGGGGGGCTTTTGCTGGGGGATACTGGGTGGAGGGGGTTGGCCCCAAGCGGCTCTGCTGGGGGACCATGGGTGGGGGAACACTCTGCTGAGGGGCCCTGGGTGGACATGGGTGGCCCTGGAGGAGCCTCTCTGGGGTACGGGATCAGCCCCAGGGTACCTTTCTGGGGTGCCCTGGAAGAGGGGGACCGAGACCAAGGGCACCTTTCTGGGTTGGGGGGGGATCAGCCTTGGGGATTCCCTGGAGCGGGGAGGAACTGGGGTGCCTTGTGGTGTGGAGGTCTCCCTGAAGATGTGGGAGCCTTTCTGGGGAGGGGGACCATCATGTGGCAGTGAGGTGGGGACAGGGTCCCCCAGCTGGAGAGAGGCAGCCCCAGGGGTGAGCAGAATTGCATGCCCTGGGGTGGAAGGGAACAGCCCCTCCATGGAAGTGGGGGCTGCCCTGGGGGCTTTTGGGGTGCCCTGTGGAGGGTGAAGGGGCTCTGGTGCGTTGGCAGTGCCCTGGGTAACAGGAGATGGGCCTGGGGTGCTCTGTGAGGAGGGGATAGCCTGGGAGGTGCCTTTCTGGGATCCCCTGTGGCAGCGAGGTGAGGACAGAGGTGTTCCATGTGTAGGGGACAGCGGCATGCTGAGCCTGAATGGGGCCTGCCTGGGCACCATCCCACCCTGGGGGCTCCCCGCTGTCCCTCGGGCTTTGTGCATGTGGGTGGCAGCGAGTTGTGGTGAGAGCCACGTGCTCAGACCTTGGAGCGGTAGCAAAACCAAGACCAGCAGTAAAATCTGGGCTCCCAAAAGCCCAGGTGCTTCCTGAGCAGCTCTTGGTGTCCCCAGGGGGGACCCTACAGCGTGGGGCCCTTGGCTGTGCTGGGGCTGGGCACCCCAGGGGCCAGCAGTGGGGTACGGCCATGGGATGCACAGGAGGCTCTGGCTCATTATTGGGAATTATTGACAGGTTCGTCTTGCATTGTGCCCTGGGTCAAAAAATGCAATGGAGTGCAGGGGCTGGTGGGGACCCATCTATCGGGGTCCCTCTCTGAGGGGACAGTGTGACATGGAGAGCAGTGTGGGTAGGAGAAGGGTCCTTGGTCCCTCTCTGAGAGGACAGCATGGCCTGAAGAGGGGTCCTTGGTGCTGTGACTGGTGCAGGAGCCTGCACACCCTGCTTAGCTGGCACAGGGGACGGGGCAGTTGATGGAAGAAATAGCCATCGATAACAACCCTCGATAACAACCGGGCACTGCCTCACCCGGAGCAGACCTGCGCAGAGGGAGGACGGTTGTAGTGTGGGTGCTCTTATCTTGATGCCAAATGTATCTCGACCAACCGCTTTGTACAACCCAACCGCAGCCTGATAAGGCGACTGACCTCGCCGGAGCTTGGCTTGGTGAGTCAGGGAGATTGCTGAGGGGGCAGCTTCACCCCTGCCCCACTATCAGCCGCATCGGTGCCCTAGATTTAGGGAAGTGGCCGGAGCTGTTCCCTCCCCCTGCTCCAGCCGGGTGCTGCCCCGTGAGCACAGAGGGGAAGTCCTAACTCAGGCCTTGCACGGGGGTTGCAGGAGCAGAGCACAGCCCAGGGCAGGCTGGAGCAGGGACGGCGGCTGGAGAGGGATAGGGGCTGGAGCAGGGATGCAGGCTGTTTCCCAGGCTGGAGCGTGGGTTATTCCCAAGGCGGAGGCTTCCCCGGCGCCCACCTTGGCTGACCACAGAGTGATCAGTGGTGGCGGCAAACCCACCGGAGCCGGCCGTGCCGGGGCCACTCAGCTCCCTCGATCACGCTGCAGCGAGGGGTATTGTGTGGG
This sequence comes from Gymnorhina tibicen, assembly GCA_013399875.1. Lineage (NCBI taxonomy): Eukaryota > Metazoa > Chordata > Aves > Passeriformes > Artamidae > Gymnorhina > Gymnorhina tibicen. The sequence continues at coordinate 150,207 of VXAZ01006158.1, forward strand.
AGCGGAGTGTCTCGTCCGGTGGCAAACCCGTGCTCAGATCAGAGGAAACGTTGTGAAACCACAGCCTCGGGGTGGGGGAGACACCACGAGTTGCTATCGGTGACATCTCCCCACCGCGGCCGCGGTCCCGGGTGTTCCCACAGGCGGTCCCGGCTGTCCCTGCTTGATCGCCAGCTCTTTTTTGGGGTCCAGCTTCCTGCCACAGTGGGGAGGAAGGGTGAGCGTCTCTTTGCTGCCTGTCTGAGCCTGTCTGGCAGTGCTGTTCCAAAATCCCTGCCTCAGGCGCCTGTGCTGAGCAGCCTGACATTCCTGTGCCCTGCGGGGCCAGCGATGAGAACTTGGGCCTCTGCCTGCCCTGGGGTGCTGCAGGGGTGGGCAGGATGGTCTTGGGGGTGGTCCTGGGGCCCCGCTTGGGAGAGCAGGGGGTCCCCAGGACCCCTCTAACTCAGTGCAGCCACTCCTGGGCACTTGGGGTACATGGGTGTTGGGGTGCAGCCCTGTGCCAGAGGGGCACAGCTCCGTGGAATGGCCAGTGGGGTGACCCTGGTGGTGGACACTGCTTGTCCCGGGGGGCCACGAGGAGGAGGTGACGCTCCTGTGGTTGTGCTGGTGGTGATAGCTCATGGGTGGGCACAGCAGCAGCCCTGGACACTGCAGCAGCCGGGTCCCACAGCTCCTGCCCCAGCGCTTCCCTGGGAGCCCTCACAGCCCTCAGGGGCCGCAGAGCCTGACCCTGTGGGGCCCTGGGACCCTCACCTCTCATCTAGGCCTAGTTAAAACCCAGGGAACAGAGAGCATCTGGGCTGGTTTGAGCCTTCATGGACCTTCCTGTGCCTGTGGTTTGTCTGGGGCAGAGGCACCACGTGTGCCAGAGTCCCCTGTCCTTTGGAGCTCCTGGAGCACCAAAGCCAACTGTGAGCCAGTGTGGGGACCCAGCACCCCTTGGTGGGATGGATGGGGCTGGGCTGGGATTGTCATTGCTGCCCTTGGCTTTGCCCTTGGCTTTGCCCTGGCCCTGCATTGCTGTGCCGTGTGGGAGCAAGGAGGAGGAGGAATTGTCCTTCATGGCTGGGAGGAAGAGGAATCACTCATGAGGAACAGAGGTTCTTGCAAAGTGGAGAGAGTACCTTGGGGACCTGGCAAAGCAGGTTCCCCTCAGCTGTAGGAACAGCTCTTCATCAGCATGCAGTGAAGGTGGGGACATGTAGGACAATACAGGGTGACATGTGGGACAGGGCACCAGGTTCTCAGGTTCTGCATTGGGGCCTGGGGGCCTGTGGAGTCTCTTGGCAGATAGACACTGTGACTTTGGGAAAGGGGAGGGAGAGGCCAGGCTGGCCTGTCTTCCCCACACACAGTCCCCACCCACAGCGTCCCCAGGCTGTCACACTACAGCAGAGGAGCAGAGGCAGGAGCCTGGGTCTGGTGTCCCTGACTCAGCAGGGCCTTCCCGGAGCCCCCCATGGCTGTGTGTCACCCTGTCATGCTGCGGGTGATGTCTGTAAGCGTGGCAGAAGCATGGCTCTCTCTGCCAGCCCCACTCTGCCAGCCCCATGGGAGAGGAGATGTGGAGACAGACAGGGTGCCAGTGCCCGTGGGACACCCAGAGTCCTCCCAGCCTAGGGGTGCCATATCACCACGGGCAGGCAGCAGGGAGGGGTTATTGGACTGGTTATCTGCACCTGGGAACCTCTTGGTGGCTGTGGGTCTGACAGTGAGGGTCTGTCATGACATCTTGAGGGGACAGAGCAGTGCCAGCGCTGTGCTGGGGAAGGACCTTGACTGGGGGGTGTCTGTCTGTGCTGGGTGCCAGAGGGAAGGACATTCCCTGTGCAGGATGGGCTGAGGGGGTGTCTGGAGATCCATGTGTCTCATCTGGCTGGGGAAGGGGCCGACCTCCCTCCCCAGCTCCGGGGTAGAACCTGTCCTGGAGAGGGGTGTCTGTGTCACACTGGAGTCCCAGCCAGGTGTGCAGCCTCTCATTGCTCCACTCTCTCCCCAGGCACCACCTGTGTCCTCGTGTCCTTTCCCTTTGTCTTTAGCCCCTGCCTGGCCTGCAGGGAGAGCACTCCGCAGTGGGCAGCCTTCATCTACTACCTCCCCTTCATCGTCATCTTCCAGTTTGGCTGGGCGGCCACGCAAGTGTCCCACCTGGCCCTCATCCCTGAGCTGGTGAGCAGTGACCATGGGAAGGTGGAGCTCACGGCTTTCAGGTGAGCACAGCCACACCCGGGGGTCCCCTGGGCCCGGGGGAGCTGCCCTGCCCATGCTGGGTCCCATCGCTGTGTGACAGGAGGTCCCTGGGTGCTGTGGCATACCAGAGACCTCAGCACGGCAGGATGAGGACTGGGCCATGTGGGTGTCCTGTGGGATGTGCCAAAGGACACTTGTCCTGGGTTGGTGGCCCAAAGCCTTTGGTGCCAGGAGGGAATGTCTTGATGCCAGGGATGTCAGTGACACAGCCTGTGGGACACTTCCCTGAGCTGGGGACACTTCTCCTTTGGGAATGTGGGGTGGCATTCAGGGAAGGGACTGTCCCTCCCAGATGCCCTCAGGGAGAGCTGGACATGGCTGTGGGGACTGTCCTGGAGGTGAGATGTCCCCAGGGCCAGGTGGGCAGTGCACCTGGCTCATCTCTGTCAGGATCGGGATGTGGGATAGGGTGTTTATCCCATGGAGCAGGGTGAGCAGGGAGGACGTGGGGTAACCGTGGGGCTGAGTGGTCCCACTCTGGGGGCACTGGGTCAGGCAGCTCATGGCATCCTTGAAGCAGAGGTGAGCTGTGGCTGGAGGGGAACAGACTGACCTGTAGGGATCTTGGTTTCCTCCCAGTCATGCCCCGAGGCTTGGACTGGGCACGCTGGGAGCTGCACCAGTAAGGCTGATGCCTGGCCAGGTGCCTCGTGCCCGCAGAGGTGTCGCCTCAGCCATGGCACCGGGGTGCAGAGGCTGTAGCACATTTGGCTTGGAGGGCAGCCGTGGGCCGAGGTGTCCTGCTGTGCTGTGCCTGTGCTCGTCCCTCTGCATCACCCCAAGGTTTCCTTCCCCTCAGGTATGCCTTCACTGTCATGGCCAACATCACTGTGTACGGCCTAACGTGGCTCCTGCTGAACTTCCAGACGGACGAGCCTGACCACATGGAGCACCTGGGCCCCCAGGACATCCCTGTGTTTCGGGTGAGTGACAAGGATCAGTCCCTGGAGTTCCCTCTTCCCATGGCTCAGCTGGCGAGGTACTGGAGGGAGTGCCCTAAAACCTCACCAACTAGGCAAGAGCCACACTGAGCCCTCCCTGTTTTGGGAGTTTGGGAACCCCTCCTTACCCTCCAGACTGCTGGGGGGCTGCTGATGGGCTGCCCCCACTGCTGTGCTCACCCCCACTGCCTCACCAGAACTTGGCCCTCATCGTGGTGGGGCTGGGGGCCGTGTTCTCCCTCATCTTCCACCTGGGCACCAAGGAGAAGCCGTGCCCACCAGGCGGGCTGCTCGAGCCAGAGGAGAGCACCCCGCTGCTGCACAAGGACCCCCCGGGTCCCCTGCTGCTCTGGAAGGACTGGCTGCTGGAGCCCTCCTTCTACCAGGTATGGCTGGGCAGGGCTCCCCTGGCCCGGGCTGCTGCCCTGCCTGGGCACCCTGGGCATCTTGCAGCCAAGGGACTTGCCCAGGTGCGGGTGGGGATGGAGAGAGGGGCTGTTCTGGGCACCCATCCACCACCTCAGAGGGGCCATCCCCTTCCTGGTGGGCACCTGTGCCGTGACAGCTGGGCAGGGAAGGTCCTTCCCACAGGCTGAGTGGTGATGCCCTGGCCCTGTCCCCTCACAGGTCGCGGTGCTCTACATGGCCACCCGCCTCATCGTCAACCTGTCCCAGACCTACATCGCCATGTACCTGACCAACTCGCTGCTGCTCTCCAAGGTGGGCGCAGGGCAGGTCCAGGGACACGTGGGGAAATGTCCTGATATGGCCTGGGGCTCATCTCCTCCCTGTCCTTGTCCATTGCAGAAGTACATTGCCACCATTCCCCTAGTGATGTATGTCAGTGGGTTCCTCTCCTCATTCCTCATGAAGCCTGTGAACAAATGGATCGGTCGGAATGTGAGTCCAGGGTGCTGGAGAGGTTGGAGTTTGACCCCAGGAGAGGCCCAGGGGCCAAATCCTGGCTGTGAGAAGAGCTCCTGGCACACTTGAGCTAGAGAGCAGGGACCCTCCTGGACTCTCTGCCAGCAACCACCCACTGCAGCATGGGTCCCACTGGGACTGGGAGTGGTGGGCAGGGATGGGGATGTGGATCCCACTGGGACTGGGAGTGGTGGGTAGGGATGGGGATGTGGGTCCCACTGGGACTGGGACTGGTGGGTAGGAGTGGGGGCATGGGTCCCGCTGGGACTGGGGATGGTGGGCAGGGATGGGGATGTGGGTCCCACTGGGACTGGGACTGGTGGGTAGGAGTGGGGGCATGGGTCCCGCTGGGACTGGGGATGGTGGGCAGGGATGGGGGCGGGGGCCTGTCCTGCACATCCCTGGGGCTGGGGAAGGCAATGCTGACCCAGAGTTACCATGTCCCTTGCAGGCCTGACTGGGCTGCAGAGCCCTGTGGTGCCCATCAGGGGCAGAGGGGGGTCTGGCTACACTGGCCTGGGTGGGCACATGGTCTGCAGTGCCAGCAGGAGGGACCTGCCCCTCCCAGTGTGTCCTCTCCGTGCTGCTGGGTGCCAGTGGAGTGTCCCCTGCCCCCACAGACACTCTCCCACAACTCTGCCCAGGGCTCAACCCTTGGGCTGCAGAACAGCCTGGAGCACAGCAAGGTCCTGCTTTTGGGGTCTCCTTATTTAAATACAGCTGGGACAGAGCCGGGGCTGTCCCTCATGGGTCCTGGGCAATGCTGGCCCTGTGCCCTCCCTGCTTGCTCCTCCCTCACCGAGTGCCAGCTGATGTCTGAACTCCCCCTTCTCCCTCTGCCCGTCCCCATCCCAGCTGACTTACTTTGTGGGCATCCTGGTAGTCCTGGCCTTCGCCTCCTGGGTGGCCCTGGCCAGGCCGATGGGAGCTGAGATCTACGGGCTGGCCGTGTTGCTCGGGGCCGGCTCAGCCACCATCCTGGTCACCTCCCTGTCCATGACTGCAGATCTCATCGGCACCAACACGGTACGGCCGCTGCTTCTGCTGGGATGGAGTTGGGGGTCACGGCAGGCACAGAACCCACATGCTGCTGGGGGTGGGCACTGCTTAGGGCTGGGGGATGGAGATGCTGGGAGGGGGCTCTGCTGGGAAACCCCCGTGTGCTGTGCCCTGTGAGGGCTGTGCCCTGGGCTCTGCTGCTCTGCTGCAGTGAGGCCTCTGCCCATGAGAGGGCACAGCGTGGTTCCCTCTCCTCCCGCAGCACAGCAGTGCGTTTGTCTACGGTGCCATGAGCTTCACGGACAAGATGGCCAATGGCCTGGCTGTGATGGCAATCCAGAACCTGCACCCCTGCCCGTAAGCGTGTCTGCAGAGCTGGGACTCACCATTGCTGGGGGGCCACAAGGAAATATTCCAGGGTTGGAGCAAGAGGCACGGGTGGGAACCAGCTCAGATTTATAGAATCCCAGAATGGTTTGGATTGGAAGGGACCTTAAAGCTCATCTTGTTCCACCCCCTGCCATGGGCGGGGACACCTTCCGCTATCCTTGCACTGTCCAGCCAGGACTGGAAGACTTCTAGGGATGGGGCAGCCACAGCTGCTCTGGGAAACTTGTGCCAGGGCCTCCCCACCCTCACAGGGGAGAATTTCTTTGCAATATCCCATCTAACCATGCCCTCTGGCAGTGGGAAGCCATTCCCTGTGTCCTGTCCCTCCAGCCCTTGTCCCAAGTCCCTCTCCAGCTCTCCCGGAGCCCCTTTAGGCACTGGAAGGGGCTCTGAGGTCTCCCTGGAGCCTTCTCTTCTCCAGCTCTGATTTGTCTTAAACCCTTTGTCACCTTCTCTCCTGGCCTTGGACGAGGGCCTGAGCCATGCCCTGGGCATCTCCTTGCCCTGGGCCTTTCCCTTGCATCCCAGTGGGAACCACTCCTGACTGAGGACATGGGACCACTGCCCATAGCCCGGGACTCCAGTCCCAGCCTCCAACCACATCCCTGCCTGTCCACACAGGACTGAGCTGTGCTGCCCCGCCTGTGTCGGCTTCTACCGCTGGGTGATGGTGCTGGTCACCGGTGGCATCGCTGTTGCTGCTGTCGCCACGCTCTGCTGCATCATGGTGTGGCCCATCCGGATCCGCTACTGTGAGTGGGGCTGAGGGCTTGGCGGCGGCCCGGCGTGGGGCTGGGGGCACTGCGAGCCCCATGGCCACTGCCAGCCTGGGCTAAAGCCAGCAGTGTCTTTGCAGATGGCCCCTGTGGGGCAGCAGTGGGAGCCCTGTTGTCACCGGGCTGGCTGCGGCCACGCTCACAGGGGAACCCTCGTGGTAGGACACGGGGCAGGGCCATTGTCCTGCTTCCGCTGCTGCCCCCAGAGAGGGGCTGTGTCTGCTTGCTGTGCCCTTCTGGGGGGCAACACCCCCCTGGCCTGGTCATGGCCACTCTGGCTCTGGGTGCAGCTCCATGTTCTGGCAGCAAACGTGGGGGATGGTGGGGTGACCTTTGCCAGGCTGGGGAGCAAACACTCGTGCTGCTCGGGGCCCTGCTGGGTCAGGCCCCTGGTGCTAGCAGAAGAGTCCCAGGAGGGCCAGGCCAGCACGTGTGGGTCACCCCACGCTGCCATCTCTCCTGACCAGTCCCTTCCTCTTCTTCCTCCAACAGCAGCAGGTGCTGTTGGCCTGCAGGGCCTGGACAGCACCAGGACCCCCGAAAGCAGCACCGGGAGCGCTGAGGGAGAGAGCCGGAGCAGCACCGTCAACTGAGCGGGGCCGTGTCCTTGACCACCACGTCCTCAGGACTGTGTCCTCAGCCACCGTGTCCTCGGCCACCACAGTGCCACACTCTGAGTCTGGAGCGTCCCCTGCACTGGGGGCCACTGGGCTCTGGGGAGGGGGGCGACCCCCACCCTGTCTCCTTGCACTGGACTTCTGTCCCCACGCTGGACTCATGTCCCCATCCTGGACTCTCGTGTCCCAGACCCCGCTGGTCAGATAAAGGCCGTCCCTGGTGCGGTGTCACCGGTGCAGGGTCACCTGTCACCTCTCACCTGCGCAATGAACACTAGAAGGGCCCGGGCCGGGCTGGGGCAGCCCCAGCAGAGGTGGCCACCCGGCCCGAGATTTTAACCTGCTTTTGTAAAAACGTACAAACGGCACTTTATAAAGGACGAGAAAAAGGAGAGGAAAAAAACAACGGCAGCGCTGATGGCCCTGGGATGGAGGTGGGCTCCGCTCTGGGGTGCGGGACGCCACTGCTGGGGCTGGAGCAGGTTTGGGGCGCCGGAGAGCGGCGTCCTGAGGGGCGGGGGGCAAAGATGGCCGCCCTCAACAACCATGGCGGCGCCCGCACTCAAAATGGCGGCCGCGGAGCAGCGTTGGAGACAAATGATTGGTGCGTGTGTACTGCCCCGCCTCCCTGGACAGGGCAGCCAATGGGAGCGGCCCTTGAGCGGCGGGGGCGGGGTCTGTGTGAGTGTGTGTGTGTGACAGTGTGTGTGTGACTGTGTGACACTGTGTGTGTGAGAGTGTGTGAGAGTGTGTGTGACAGTGTGTGTGTGACTGTGTGACACTGTGTGTGTGAGAGTGTGTGAGAGTGTGTGTGACAGTGTGTGTGTGACTGTGTGACACTGTGTGTGTGAGAGTGTGTGAGAGTGTGTGTGACAGTGTGTGTGTGACTGTGTGACACTGTGTGTGTGAGAGTGTGTGAGAGTGTGTGTGACAGTGTGTGTGTGACTGTGTGACACTGTGTGTGTGAGAGTGTGTGAGAGTGTGTGTGACAGTGTGTGTGTGACTGTGTGACACTGTGTGTGTGAGAGTGTGTGAGAGTGTGTGTGACAGTGTGTGTGTGACTGTGTGACACTGTGTGTGTGAGAGTGTGTGAGAGTGTGTGTGACAGTGTGTGTGTGACTGTGTGACACTGTGTGTGTGAGAGTGTGTGAGAGTGTGTGTGACAGTGTGTGTGTGACTGTGTGACACTGTGTGTGTGAGAGTGTGTGAGAGTGTGTGTGACAGTGTGTGTGTGACTGTGTGACACTGTGTGTGTGAGAGTGTGTGAGAGTGTGTGTGACAGTGTGTGTGTGACTGTGTGACACTGTGTGTGTGAGAGTGTGTGAGAGTGTGTGTGACAGTGTGTGTGTGACTGTGTGACACTGTGTGTGTGAGAGTGTGTGAGAGTGTGTGTGTGAATGAACATGTGTGTGAGAGAATGTGTGAATGAACGTGTGTGTGTGTGAATGAACGTGTGTNGTATGTGTGAATGAACGTGTGTGTGACTGTGTGAGAGTGTGTGTGTGAATGAACATGTGTGTGAGAGAATGTGTGAATGAACGTGTGTGTGTGTGAATGAACGTGTGTGAGCGTGTGTGAGTGTGTGTGAGAATGTGTGAGCATGAGTGTGTGTGTGTGTGAGTGTGTTTGTGTGAGTTTGTGTGTGTGTGTATGAGTGTGTGTGAGAGTGTATGTACATGTGTGTGAATGTGTGTGTACATGTGTGTGAACATGTGTGTGTACATGTGTGTGAACATGTGTGTGTACAGGTGTGTGCACCGTGTGTACATGTATGTGATGTCTGTGTGTCCCCATACGTGTGTACATGTGTGTGTGCTCTGCGTGTCCGTGTGTGTGAACATGTGTGTGTCCATACACGGCACATACATGAACACATGTATGTGTTTTACACGTGTGCGTGCGTGTGCTCTGTGTGTGTGTGTCCGTACCCGCGTGCCCACACGTGCGTGCAGGGATGTGCTGTGTGCCCGCCAGGTGCCAGCGGGAGTGGGGGTGCGTACATAACCCATGGAATGGTTTGTGTTGGAAGGGACCTTAAACCCCTCCAGTGCCACCCCTGCCATGGCAGGAACACCTCCCACTGTTCCAGGCTGCTCCAAGCCCCTCCAGCCTGGCCTTGGGCACTGCCAGGGATCCAGGGGCAGCCACAGCTGCTCTGGGCACCCTGGGCCAGGGCCTCCCCACCCTCACAGCCAACAATTCCTTCCCAATATCCCATCCAGCCCTGCCCTCTGGCAGTGCAAGCCATTCCCTGTGTCCTGTCCCTCCAGCCCTTGTCCCCAGTCCCTCTCCAGCTCTCCTGGAGCCCCTTCAGGCCCTGCAAGGGGCTCTGAGGTGTCCCTGGAGCCTTCTCTTCTCCAGGTGAGCACCCCCAGCTCTCCCAGCCTGGCTCCATGGCAGAGGTTCTCCATGGCCCCCTGTCCGTGCCCTGTGCCTGCACACGCAGGTCCGTGTGTGCACCCTGGATGAGCTGTCGGAGCCCCTGCCGTGACGGCTGTGGGGTCGTGTGTGCACAACAGGACACGAGTGTGGGGTGAGGGGGGCTGCAGGGGGCTGGGGGATGTGACAGGGTGTGGCCAAGGGCAGGGAGTGACACCCCAAGTGTGCCCGGTGTTGGGGAATGGAACGGGATCCAGGGGGATGGAGTGGGATCCTGAGAGTGAGGTGGGCGTGAGGGGTGCAGCCCCCTCGGGCCGCGCCGCGTCCCGCCTCGGGCCGGCCCGGGTTTACGGCCGTTCCTCGCTGCGGGAAGGGCGTTACCAGCCCCGCTCCAGAGAGCAGGGGCTAAGCCGGCCTCAGCCCGTGGCCTTCGCACCTGCCCCAGGGCCCGCCGGGGGGGGCGCGGTTCGGGCTCTGCCCAGAGCCCCCGGCCCGGCCGCGCCCCCTCCCCACTTTCCTGTGGGGGTCCCTGTCCCACGGCAGAAACCCCCGGGGCGAGGGGCGGCCGTGCCCCCAGCGCTGCCCGGCGTTGGGGGCCAGGGCAGAGGGAGGGGAGCGGGCACCGGGCGGACGACGCTGTGCGGTGTCCCGGGACTGCGGGCTGTCCCGGCTTTGCGGAGTGCCCATGGAGCGCGGGGTGCCCGTAGAAATGCGAAACGCCGCAGGATCGCGGAGTGCCGCGGGTCTGTGGCTGTGCCGCTCCGGCTCTCAGCACTACTGGGACTGGAGTGCATTTGCAGCTGGTTCGGGGGGCAGCTGGCTGGTCCCGCGTGCCCCCGGGGGCCGGGCAGGGGCTCACCCCGCACAGCCCCGGGGTGTCCCGGGCTGGGGCTGCCCCGGCCGCTCCCTGCCTCCCGGCCCCGCCCGCTGCCCTTCCTCGGGAGGAGGAGGAGGAGGAAGAAGAGGAGGAGGAGGTGGCAGCGGAGCAGGAACGGCGCTGGAAGGAGTGGGAGCGGGACAGCTCCGACGGGACGGGGGACCCGGCTGTGCCCCCCAGCAGGTACAGCGCGGGGGGTGCGGAGCCCGCCCGGGACGGGACCCTGGGGCCGCGCGTGGGTCCGGGACCACAGCCGCGTTCCCGTCCCCTCTGGAGCCAGCCCGGCCATGCCCTCCCGCACCCAGCACCGGCCGTGACCCGGGCCGGCACCCCCCGGTCCAGGGGTCACTCTCTCCCTCACCCGACGGTACAGGGGTCACCACTTCCCCCGTCACCCCGGCCCCCGCTCCTCACGGGGGTCGCAGCCAGCACCTGATACCATGGACAGGCAAAGGGCTCATGCGACTGGGTGGGCTCTGCTGTCCCTGTCCCGGCGTGGCCTGAGCCCCGTCCCCATGTCCTCCCCTGGACAGGGGAGGGACAGGCTGGTGACGCTGGGAGCTGCTGTGCCGAAGGAATGGACCGTCCCCACAACCTGCCCCCTCTCCCCGAGCTGTCGGACTCGTCCCTCGTGCCGGGGAAGCTGAGGCGCAGCAGGCGGCGGGTGCTGGGGGAGAAGCAGTGGCGGAGCCTGGAGGAGAGGGGAAGTGCCCAGCTGGGGCAGCCCAAGCTCACCAGGTGGGTGCTGGCACCTCACGGAGACACATCCCACACCCCAGCCCCACAATCCCACCTGTGCCCCTCGAGTCGCCCCTTCCGATGCCTCCTTCCAGATCCAGGACCTATGAGTCCTCCAGCAAGGAGACAGAGCAGGTGGCCACGGGCAGGCAAGGACCCCCATCCCCCTCGGTGAGTCTTGGGGTACTGGAGCTGACGAGCAGGACCCCAGCACCAGCCCCAGCCCCATGGTCTCGGCTGGACGCTCTCTTGGGGCGGGGGCTGCGGGAGGGCTTGTCCTGGTTCCGTGGCAGACAGGGTGATGGAGCAGGGGGCTGCAGGATGCCCGCGGTGCCAGGGCTGGCCCCGAGCACCATCCCCTGACCCCCCGCAGCTGAGCAAGCAGGACAGCAGCTACCGCCGGGCCTTCAGGGAGCTTGCCGAGCAGGACGTGCTGCTGGGCTGCTTCTCCTGCGCCTGGCAAAGAGAGATGCCCTACCACGGCCGCCTCTACGTGTCCTCCCGCCACATCTGCTTCCACTCCAACCTCCTGCTCAAGGACATCAAGGTGGGCTGGAGTGGGCGTGGGGCCGGCAGCACAGGCAGGGGCACAGGTGGCGGCTGGGAACACGGTGACACAGCCTGTCCCCTCTGGCACAGGCCGTGGTCCCTGTTGCCTCCATCTCAGCCCTCAAAAAGACCAACACGGCGTTGCTGGTGCCCAACGCAGTCAGCATCCGCACGGCCAAAGGGGAGAAGGTGAGAGTGGGGACAGTGCTGGGGGGCAGCTTCACCCAGGGCTATTTGGAGTGTCCTGGTCGCCATGGGCTCTGGGCCGTGACTGAGGGGGCAGCTCTGGCACAAATCCCCTTCCCACTCCCCGGCAGTTCCTCTTCGTGTCGCTGCGCCAGCGAGAGGCCACGTACCGGCTCTTGATGTCGGTCTGCGAACACCTGCAGGTACTTGGGGGCTGGATGGGGAGGGGGGCTCCATCCATCCATCCATCCATTGCAGGGCACTTCTCTTCATCTCTCCTCATCCAGGACAGCAGCCAGAGCCCTCGAGACTCAGTGAGCAATGAGGAAACCCTTAGGAAGTCTCTGGTAAGGCCATGGAATGGAGGGCAGGAGAATGCAGAAGAAGGAGGGGTGGGCCCAGCCCCCTGGATGGGGTGGGCTGGGTGCAGTGGCCCCTGGGAAGACGTGGGGGGGGAAACATGAAACGCCCCAGCCTGGGGTGGCGCAGACCCCAGGACCCTCCCTTCTTGTGGGTGACACAGGTCCCATCAGGTCCTGCCCATGTCCCCATGGCAGCGGGGCAGGTGCCTTGGGGACACACACCAGGACCAGGGCTTGTCCTCTTTCAGATCTCGAGCCAGCCAGAGCTGGAGCAGAGCACCCCGGAGCCCAACAGCCTCCACGAATCCCTGGGTGAGCGGCCACCCTGGTGCACCCTTCGCATGCTCACAGCCCCCTGCTCGTGTCCCTGCCCGCATTCGTGCCCCGCGGGCAGCTCTGGGCTCTGCTCCCCCTCCCCAGACACACGGTCTGGGAGGGACCGCGCAGCCCTCACCCCCCCGACCAGCATCTCCCACAGCACCAGGGAGTGCAGGATCGGCTCTCTGTGGCCCCGTGTGCCCCCAGGACGCCTAGACCCCTCCCTGGGGCACTCATCGAGTGTCTCCTGGTCACCTGCAGATGAGCCAAGCCCGAGATCAAGGCAAGCGGCGGAGGAGGATGATGAGGCGGCCCTGCTGGTTCCCAGCAGCAGCGAACGGGTGCCCTCGGCAGGGACACGTGGCCTCTGGGGTGGGTGAAGGGGCTCGGGATGGGGAGATGATGCTGGGGGTTTAGACCCTGGCAGAGCAGAGCACGGACTCTCAGTGCCACTAACACTGCCTTGTCCTGGCAGGGGGACCCCACACTGTGCTCTGGGCCTGGGCCACTGCACTTTGGTCCCGGATAATCTCCCAGCTGAGCCCTCTCAACACCATCATCATCACCTACCTGCTGCTGTGAGTCCCCAGGAGCTGCTCATACCCCCGGTCCCCATCCCTACCGAGCCCTGACACAGCCTCTCCAGGGTGGCACTGGCGGGCCGGGGTTCCCCCATTTCCCCGGGACACCCGTCCCCAGAGTGAGCACACGGGAGTTTGGCCGTGGCGCTGCTCCTGCTCCACGTCCCCACCCTGTGCCCCATGGCTGATGCTGGCCTGTCCCCAGCATGGTGGCCTTGCTGCTGTCCTCGGGGTACATTGGTCTGCGCATCGTGGAGCTGGAGCAGCAGCTGGCGTTCGTGGGGGCTTGGCCAGACCTCAACCTGTCACAGCAGTGAGTGGTGGGGTGTGGGGAGGGCCTCTGTCCCCAGCAGAGACCCGCCCTCACCCTGCCTTCCCCCAGGTACAAGACAACGTGAGGCCAGTAAGGACCCCGCCATCTCCAGAGCCCCAGCCGGGGGCTCAGGGGCTGCTCTGAGCCCTTCCTCAGCCTCTCGGGGGCCTCTGTCACCAAGTGCCTTCCAGCCCCCCACGATGCCTGGGAAGCCCCCGTGGGCTGGGAGGCTCCATCTCACTCCCCCCGTGTCTGCCCACCCTGAGCAGCAGCAGAAGGGACCCAGGGAGCTCCCGGCTGGGGACAGAGCAGGGAAGGGCGGCTGGAGTCCACACCAACCCCCACCCAGCCCTCCCTGCCAAGGGGGCAGGCAGAGGAGGCAAAGCCCCAGGCAAGGCAGGGACACAGAGAACAGAATATTTTATTAATAAAGATTAATAAAACCTGTATTGTATTAATACTTATTATTTTCTGGGCCAGATGCCACAGGATGAGCATGAACCAGTCCCCCATCATGGACCCCCTGCTCCCCAGAACAGACCAGGACACAGCAGGACCAGGGGCTTTGACTCTTTGACTGGTGTGGGGAGGCAGCTCCAGGTGCTGGTGTCCCAGGGGTCCGGGGAGCAGCAGGAGACCCTGAGCAGTCCCCCGGGGCTCTGGCTGCTGGTGACAATGGGGGACAGAGGGGAAGGGGGCAGTGGGGGTGCACCAGGAAGCCCCAGGGCCCTGCAACTGGCCAGGCCCTGGCTCTTACCCTGCTCCTTCCCTAGGATGGGGCTCACCTGCCAGAGGAAGGGGTTCCAGCAGGTGCAGGGTCTCAGGTACACGGTCAGGACAATGGGGTCCCACAAGTTCTGAGCATAAGCTGGGGGTGAGAGCAGAGCTGGGGGCACAGCAGGACCTGCATCCCCCAGCAGGATCCACCCAGCCCAAAGCCCTGGAGCTTAATCCCATTCTGGGCCAGTCAAGGGGCCGTGGGGCTTCCCCCCAAGCACCAAGGTGGGGAAACCGAGGCACTGACAGCTCCTTGTTCCACTCTTTTTTCTGCGCCATTTCCTGGGCCATCCCTTCCCCAGACCCATGGCTCAGCTCCATGCCTGGGGCAGCAGCAGTGGGTGATGCCAAGGTCAGGGATCCTTCCCCTCCTCATCCTGCCGCTCAGCCCCGTGGACCAGCTCTGCCCCACACCACCCAGCCCGGGGGGGGGGTCTTCCAGCAGCAGGCCCGGTCCTCAGAGCAGGAGACACTAGTCACTGGGGGGAGGGAGCTGCCAGGGTTCCATGTCCTTCCCGAGGGCTGGAACAAGGCACAGGTGTGGGGGCACAGGGCTGCACCCCACTGGAGAGGTGTCCCCTGTTCACAGGGCTCCAGTGCCCAGGGAGGGCGTGCCCCCCCGACGTGAGGGTCCCACCTGCATGGGGAAAGCAGGACTCCTGACTTAAGGGCCTGTGGGACCGAGGGGCTCTGCACCCCCAGCCTTGCTGCAGCCATCCCCTGGCAACTGCCCCACACCAAGGAGGGGCTGTGCCAGGCCACGGGCCCCTTTTCCTCTTCCTGCCATGCTGAGGGGCAGGGCAGGGCAGGGCAGGGCAGGGGGGAACTGTGTCTCTTCCCAGCAGGAGGAAAGCAAACAGGAGCGGGAAGCTGGGAGCAATAAACCTCAGGTGAGAGCTATGCCAAGGAAGTTGGTACCTGCAGGTGCAGGGTGGGGTGCAGAGGTGGGGTGGGGACCCCAGAAACTTGCTGCACCCTTCGCTGTGGAGAAGCAAAGCGGAGCCATGGAGCCCAATCCCAATAAATTCACAACCTGTTTAATGCCAGTTCAGTTGCTTTACATGGAAAAATTACAGCGCGCTCCATGTTCGTTTTCCATGACATGACACCTGGGATCCAACAACGATGCCACGAGGCCGCAGACTCTGTCACCCAGCTCTGGGAGGACCCTGTGCCCGGGCCAGTGCCCACAGGTCACACACACTGACACATCAACTCGGCTCTGCCCTTTTCCCTATTGAACCCGCAGCCGGTGACAGTGACAGCACCACCCTGAAACACTTGCACAAACCCACCTCCACACGGATACAACTGGGAGCTCCTGCCTGGCAGCTGGCAGCGGGGCAGAGAAGCTGCTGGCTGTACTGGGCTCTGACAGCCACGTGAGGGTGAGCAGCCTGTTCTTGCCATGCTCTGTCACCAACGCGTGTGGCCACAGAACAGCCCCAGCCTGGGAATCACTAACCCTGGCCTGGGAATCACCAGTCTCCCTGCCAAGTGCAATAAGAGAAGCCACCACGAGTCAACCTGCTCCCACGGCAGAGAGAAAAGCGAGATGTAGACACAAGATGTAGTTTGGGAAAGGTTTTGGCAAGAGGGGACAATGGTGGGGGACAGAGCAATGAGGAGCTGTCCCTGCTCTGCAGCTGGGAGCACTGGCAGTGGCTGCAGTGCCCACCTGGCACTGCCCACCCACAGCACTGCTGCTCCCCCCAGCAGCTTCTGGGACTCCTTGAGGAAGTTCCCACATCACAGGGTGAGGGGCAAATCCACTCCTGAGGAGCCCCAGGGCACTGGGGAGCCCAATCATCACCTCTCACCCTGCACTCCAGCTGGGTGCTTGGCTCCCTCCTGCTCCAGAATGGGCTGAGACCTCCTGTGTGCCCCCAGCCCAAGCACCTATGCCTTCCCAGAGGAGAAAGATGTGTGTCCTGGGGGTCGGCACAGTGCTATTCAGCGGGAGGCAATCCGCAACAGGAAAATCCACAGCACAGCCACCAACCTCCCCAGCCCCTCTGAACAGCCCTTTCCCCAGGTGATGACACCCACAACAGATCACCTCTTGCTGCAGGTGGCCCTTTGCTTCAAACCCATTCCTCAACTTAGTGATCCAACTCAATTTAACACCTCCTAGGTGCTTTGGGTGCTCCCAACCCACAGTGACGTGGAACAGTGCCCATGAGTGGAACAAACACCACAAGACAGGCTGGAGGGCGTGACTTCAAACCATGCCTCACATCCCATGACCAGAGCTACACTAAAGCAATTGTGCTCAAACTGTGCTTCAGAAATTCCATGTAAATTCCATTTTGGTGGCAAGTGAGACTGTGAGATGACAAAGTGGCCTGTGGGCCTGGGAGACTCGGAGCTGCCAGGGGGCCCCCAGCACACCAGCTCCGCACCAGTGACTCCCAGTACGTGTGACACAGGCGCAGCACCAACAGCCTGACCCAGGCACCGGTGTGACGGCACAAGTGGTCGAGGCTGTGGTGAACAGGCTGTATCGGCCTTCCCACACCTCGGCTCACCCTAAGGATACTGGTGGTACTGGGGCAGGCAATCATAGTCCTACCGCCTGGTTTTAGGGAAAGAAGGGAGAGGAGACAAAACAACAAAGAAAAAAAAGAAAGAGAAAGCATTACCTACGCAATCTACAGAGAGAGGACAAGTCTATATACACGGCCAGGAAATTCCACATGGGAACAGGAAGCAATGCTGGGAGAGGGCAGGAGGCAGGCAGGGCCCAGGCAGGGCAGGCACAGGCACAGGTACAGAATGGTTTGCTGTGCAGCCTCACAGCTTCTCTTAAATTAAAAGCACCACACACACAGCATTTGTGTTACAGCCCATGGGCTCCAACACCAGCCAGAACTCTCATCCCACACAACCTAAAAACCTCAAAACACACACCAAAACCCAACAGCAGGGCCCTGGCTGGGACTTGGAAATAACAAAAAAGCAACAGTGCAGCCCTGCTTCAGGAGAACCCCTCTTTCAGCCAGAAGAGGCCCTGCTCACCCCAAAAATCAGATCTTCAGGATTTGTTTTTGTTCTCAAACACATCCCAACTGCTTTTGGCCTCAGGGAAATTCCAGAGCAAGGCACCCACCCGGTGGCACCAAAGGAAGCTCCACATGCACAGGTGGTTGGGTGGGTTTCTTTTTTTATAAAGTCCTTGCTTCTCCTCTCTGGTAACTCCCAGGATCAGCCCAGAACATGAAACAGCAACTGCAGAACTTCCCGAATCGGCTCCCTTAGAGGTGAAGCTTTTTCAAGTCTCCTCCAAAGTCTAGAGCCCCAAAGTGTATTTGTTCGGAGGCAGCTGTCAAGCATGCCAAAAAGATCAAGCTGTCTTATGGGAATGATCATGTCAAGTACTACAGTACCTGTCTGGGGGGAAAAAATAAAGAAAAAAAAGGAAAATAGGCAGTTCTCCAGTTTCTTCCTGGAATGGGGATGCCAGGCTATGAACAAAGCCCTTAGATGCCCAGCCTGGAGCTGTGCCCCTCGCACCAGCTGTACCACACCAGTCTGGCTGGCTCCTGCCTCCAGAGATGTCACTCGAGGACACAGAGCAGCACGTCAAACCCCTTCCCACAGCAGCAAGGACACGCTCCTCTCTCGCAGGAGGGACACCACGGCAGTGGGGATGGCCTCGGTCCATTCTCAATGGTCCGTGTCACACGAGTCCTCCCCAGTACCATCCGGACGGCTGGAGGATGCTGGGTTAGCATTTCTCTTGTACCCGTTTCCCTTTATGAAGGATGAATCCAATAACCTTTGGCAGTTCCCTCCCCTCCCCACCCCATCCCAAATACTGCCCAGCCCTGTGGGTCACAAGCACATATTTAATGAGCTGGGTCCTTCTCCAGTCCCACGGCTCTCCCTCCCCTTGGCTGGGCTCCGGGGGTCCATGCACGCCGAGGGAGTGGTCTGATCCTGGAATGTCAGGCTGTAGGTTCCTGGGGCACAGGGAGGGGGTTTATCGTATCCTCGTGAAGAGGTTGAGCACAGATACAGACTCCTGACAAGGGAAGACAAAGCAGGGGGTAAATAAATAGCTGTTACTTCACGTGCTTCTGGGTTGGTTTGTTTTTAATCTGGTATCTCTAGCTCAGGGCATGATCCCAGCTCAAAGTCCAACACCATAAATATTCCCATGGGTTTCTTCCAAATGGTAACAAAGTGCGCAGCAGGCCAGAGTGCCATTCCCAGAGCTCTTCAGGCAGCTGTACCCCAGAGAAGGCAAGAACTGGGGGACCCCCAGGAGCCATGCCAGCTCCCCACGGTCCCCTCCTCCAAATCCCTCTGCCAAGCACTGAGAAAAGCTCTCAGAGCAGCAGGCACAACCTGCTTTTGGTGATGGCGAGTTGTCACTGGCAGAATCCATGATCCCACTTTCATCCAAACCCCCATTTTAAGCAGTTTTGTAAAGAGGCAGGGGATAATCAGGGAATCACAGAATGGTTTAGGCTTCAAGGGACTGTAAAGTTCATCTTGTTCCACACTCTGCCATGGGTTGCTCCAAGCCCCCTCCAACCTGGCCTTGGGCCCTGCCAGGGATCCAGGGGCAGCCACCGCTGCTCTGGGCACCCTGGGCCAGGGCCTGCCCACCCTCACAGCCAACAATTCCTTCCCAATATCCCATCCAGCCCTGCCTTCTGGCACTGGGAAGCCATTCCCTGTGTCCTGTCCCTCCAGCCCTTGTCCCCAGTCCCTCTCCAGCTCTCCTGGAGCCCCTTTAGGCCCTGCAAGGGGCTCTGAGGTGTCCCTGGAGCCTTCTCTTCTCCAGGCTGGACATCCCCAGCTCTCCCAGCCTGCTATCACCCGAAGGCTCAGCTCAGTGAAGCCCCTGAAACGCTGCTCTGCTCAGCAGCCCTGGACCAGGCTGGAGAGGGATGTTGTGTCACACCTGCCTTGGGCACACAGGGCGACCTTTTACTTAAATCTCAGCGAAGCTGAACCCTTCGCTGCCTTCCAGCCTTGACCTGCAGGAAGGGATCAGAGAGGAGGCAGCAGAGCAGAGCCAACGTGGCCTGAGTTCCCCCAGGCAGCTGCCCCCATGCCTGGCCTTACCTTTGTCGAGCGAGTTTTACTGAAGACGTTCCAGAAGCGCAAGGTTTCGTCTCCAGCTCCTGTGACAATGGCCTCCCCATCAGGGGACATCGCCTAAGGACAAGACAACAACCTTTAGCACCTGTCACATTTTTGAGGCTGAAAACAAGTCTCTGTTGGAATGCAGGAGAGATTTAACTCTCCTTCCTACTTGGCAGTGAGAAGCCAACTACCTCTACTTCCAGGTGCCTCATGCAGCCTCAGGTGCAATTTGGGCACTCACACCTTACGGTGCAGCTATGGAACGCATGGGGGGAGTGTTGTGGAAAGGATACTTGTGTTAAGAAATCCAAGCCATGTGCAACTGAGGCTGTTCCTCCCGGGATTATCAACATGCCTGAAGGCAGGAAGATGGTATGACTGGATTTTCTGGCTGTATTGGTTGCTTACGTTGGGATCTACCTCCCGAAACAGCACCAGCATTTGTCAGCTCTGTTGTGAACTGCTGACAGCCCCATGTAGCAGTAACAGCAGATATGAGATTGATCGGGATTACCCGCAACAAATGTTTAACAACAAATTAGGAGGGCTGGAAGCAGCAAATTCTTCCCAGGGCAGCAGCCAAGAGGTGTGAAAGTCTTCTGGGAACAAGGAGAGAAGCTTGTGTTTCATAAAATCACAGAATCCCAGAATGTTTTGGGTTGGGAAGGGACCTTAAAGCTCATCTCGTTCCACTCCCTTCCACTGTCCCAGGGTGCTCCAAGTCCCATCCACCCTGGCCTTGGACACTTCCAGGGATCCAGGGGCAGTCACATCTGCTCTGGGAAACCTGTGCCAGGGCCTCCCCACCCTCACACGAAGAATTTCTTTCCAATATCTCATCTAACCCTGCCCTGTGGGAGTCTGAAGCCATTCCCCCTTGTCCTGCTATTCCAGATCCTTATTCAAAGTCCCTTTACAGCTCTTCTGGAGCCTCTTTAGGCACTGGAAGGTCTCCCTGGAGCCTTCTCTTCTCCAGGCTCAGAAGAGTTTTCTTAGAAGAAAACTCAGATGTTTCCTCAGGAGAGTTTGGCAGGCTTTGCTATCGTTAACAAAGGCTCACATTTCCATAGCAGCAAATCAAAGTGTCCCTTGCAGGCACAGAAACCAGACGGAGTTCTCCACTGCTCATGGGGAGTGTTCACACTCCCATCCAGGCACCTTATGGTGCCGCTGGCACTGTTGCTTTGGGTCCCCATCTGAGCACACCTGCAGCCAGGTGAGCAGCTACAGAGCCATGGCCATCACTCACCAGGTACAGGACTCGATAGGAGTGCCCTGTGAGCTTTGCTACTTGAGTTAACGAGGGGTATTTCCAGACGAGGATCTGGTTCTGGGAGTATCCGTGGGTGCTCACCTGAAAGGGGAGAGGGGAACATGCATCATAGAATCATGGAATTGTTAAGGCTGGAAAAGACCTCCAAGATCATCAAGTCCAACCATCAGCCCAGCACCACAAACACGTTCACCACTAACTCACATCCCCATGTGCCACATCCACATTTTTTGAACACTTTCCAGGAATGGTGACTACACTACAGCCCTGGGCAGCCTGTTCCAGTGCCTGACCACCATGAAGAAATTTTCCCAATATCCACTCTAAACCTCCCCCGGAGAGGCCGTTTCCTCTTGTCCTGTCACTCGTTACCCAGAAGAAGAGCCTGAATCCCACCTGGCTCCACCCTCCTGTCAGAGGGTGAGAAGGTCCCCCATGAGCCTCCTTTTCCCCAGGCTGAGCCACTCAGCTCCCTCAGCTGCTCCTGGTGCTCCAGTCCCTTCCCCAGCTCTGTTCCCTTCTCTGGACACGCTACAGCCCCTCAATGTCTTCTTGCGAGGGGCTCAAAAACTGACTCCAGCACTTGAGGTGCCTCAGCAGTGCCCAGCACAGGGGGACGGCCACTGCCCTGGTCCTGCTGACAGCACCCTTGCTGGTACAAGCCAGGATGCCCTCGGCCTCCTCGCCCACTTGGACACACCCGGCTCATGCTCAGCCACGCTTCCCGACACAGGGCAGCTCGGCAGCAGCTGCACAGGGAAGGACTCACCAGCTCGTTGGCGTGTTTGGACCAGGCCAGGTTGCACACCTGGGACCCGGTGTCGATGCACTGCAGGGGTTGCCCCGTGAGCGTGTTCCAGAAGCGGATGCAGCGGTCAGCCGTGCCCCCACCCGAGGCCAGGAGCCCGTGCTGGTGTGGGGACCAGGCGATGGCTTTGACTGCTGCCAGGTGCTCTGTGTATTGTTGGACAGGGCTCAGGCTGGAGTGATTCCAGACAAGGAGCTGGCAGAGAGGAGAGACATGATCAAACTTGTGCCTCAGTCATGTGTCCACTACACCCACAAGCCACGATGGGACCGATGAGGGCAGTTGGGCAACAAGCTGATTTCCCACAGCTCTGCCCGGGCATGCACAGCTCCACTCTGCACTTCACAGAATCATGGAATGGTTTGGGTTGGTTAAAGCTCATTCAGTTCAAACCCCTGCCATGGGCAGGGACACCTTTTACTAGATGAGGTTGCTCTTAGCCCCATCCGACCTGGCCTTGAACACTTCCAGGGATGGGGCAGTCACAACCACCACACTCAGCTGAGGAGCTGTCCTACCCCAGGCCACAAGGCAGGAACAGCCCCTAAGGTAAGGGAATGAATCTAAAGAAACGGTGTCACTGAAGGGGACCTCAGACCCTCCTGTTGCCTTTCTGGCTGTATCATTCCAGAACACATCTAGAAATCTGCTCAGTTCATTAAGAGTTATTCTGAGCAGGAGAAACTCGGTCCAACCATGCTGTCACACAAACACTGGGCACATTCCCTACCTAGCAACCCACTCCAAAGGGCTTGGAACACTGCTTTTTTTGTGACAGATGCTTCTCCCATATGGTGCTCAGTGAGCTGCAAGCCTGAGTTACAGGTATGAGAACTCACAGAGCTCTACCTCAGGTTCCTGCTGCACACAAACATTACTGCAACAAACGTGACCATACACTACCCAAACAAAGCCTGGAAGGGCAGCTTAGCAGTGGTTTTGTTGAACTCAACCCCCTGAGCCAAGCTAGAGATTTAATTAGCCAAATAAAGAAGCAAAATTAAATCTGCCTTTTTCATTTTATTAGGAAGAGAAGACTGAGTAGAAGCTTAGCATGATTTATGTTTGGTCACAGTCCAACAACCAAAACAAAAGTCCTCTTTCAGAGAGGCCAGACATTCCTTAAAGAATCACTGAATCATTAAGGCTGGAAAAGACCTTCAAGATCAAGTCCAACCTTTGACCTAATCCCACCGTGCCCTAAACCACACTAAACCACACTGCAAAGTGCCCTATCCACTTGTTTTTTGAACACTTCCAGGAATGTCAACTCCCCACTGCCCTGGGGAGCCTGTTCCAATGCTTAACCACTCTTTCAGCGAAAAAATTTTTCCCTAATCATAGAATCATACAATGGTTCGGGTTGGAAGGGACCTCAAAGCCCATCTAGTTCCATCCCCTGCAATGGGCTGCAGGGGCAGCTTCCACTAGACCAGGTTGCTGCACATCGTGTCCAGCCTGGCCTTGAACACCTCCAGTGATATAACAACATCCACCCTGAACCTCCCCTGGTGCAACTTGACACCATTCCCCCTTGCCCTAGAAAAAAAGGGGGTCTGACATTTCTCGTGGCCCCTTGGAAGGAACGTACCTTGTTATCGTTCCCTCCGGAGGCCAGGAGCTGGTGGTCCGTGGACCATTTGAGCCCACAGACCTCCTGCCTGTGTCCCTGGAGCCGCCGCTCAGACTGCAGGGGCGGGGTGCGGATGTCCCGCTGCAGGATCATCCTGTCCCGGCTCCCGGACGAGAGCTGGTCCGCGTTCCACGCCAAGGCACCTGCAACGGGGGCAGAGCTTCAGAGGGTGCTGCAGGAGTCATGCAGTCACAGAATCACTGAGGCTGCAAAAGACCTCTAAGGTCACCAAGTCCAACTGTCAACTCAGCACCACCACATTCACCACCAAACCATGTCCTCAAGTGCCACATCCACATGTCTTTTAAAGACCACCACTTTTCAGGCGTGGTGACTCCACCACTGCCCTAGGCAGCCTGCTCCAATGATTTATAACCCTTTCTGTGAAGAAATTTTCCCAATATCCAATCTAAACCTCCCCTGGCACAGCATGAGGGCATGTCCTCTCATCCTGTCCCTGTTAGCAGAGCTCAACCCCCACCCAGCTGCCCCCTCCTGTCAGGGACTTGTGCAGAGCCAGAAGGTCTCCCCTGAGCCTCCTTTTCCCCAGGATGAGCCCCCTGCCTAGCTCCCCCAGTTGCTTCTGGTGCTTCAGCCCCTTCCCCTCCCTTCTCTGGACACACTCCAGCCCCTCAATATCTTTCTTCTTGTGAGAAATCTAAATTTGACTCCAGTATTTGAGATGGGACCTCAGCAGTGCCCAGCACAGGGGGATGGTCACTGCCCTGGTCCTGCTTGCCACACTGTCAAGTCCAACCCTTCCAGTCCTGCAGCAGCTGGTAAGCAAAATGCAGCCATCACAGCTGCCAGGGTTTAAAAAAAAAAAGGTAAAAAACCTCAAACCACTCCTTACAGACCTCCCTTACATCCACTCCCTGGAGTCCTAGATCAGGGCACAAATAGAGGTTGCCCTGAACAGATGACTGCAGGTATTACCAACCCCACTTCACAGTGCAGTAAAGCACAGGAATAGATCTCGGAAGGTGCATGGACTTCCCAAATCTCACCCCAGAGTTTAGATTCACGACATCTCTAAGCAGAAAAAACCAGCCCCCCAAAAAAGGGAACTGGAAATCTCAGTGTGAAGCTGCCAGCAGGGCTGAAATCGGAAGCCAGCAGCAGGGAAGAGATGTTGTAACCAAACCCAAAAAGCCTCAAGCATGGAGGAAACACCTGCTGTAACACCCTACCACCATCACACCCAGATCAGAACACCACAGTTATGAGATGATAATATTTTGAACCTGCTCAAGACACAGCAGGGAAAGAATATCAATCCTGGTACTCTGAGTTCTCTATTTCCAGCAGACCCCTGGCTAGCAAAGAACCCGCTGCCTCCCCATCCTTACCGACTCTGGCTGTGTGTCCCTCCAGCATGGAGAGCTTCTTTCCTGCAGCTGCATCCCAGATCTGCACAAAGCCCTTGTGAGTACCAACGGCCACCAAGTTCCCCTGGACAAACAAAGAGCCAGGATCAGTACAGCCAGGAAGTACAGCCAGAAAACTGAAAGCTGAGGAAAAGACTTGACATAAATCCCATGAGATGGAAAGCATCCAGAGTTCTTCCATCTTACATGTTTTTCCCTACTGAGAGGCCCAAGCAGCCCGTCTGGAATATATTTATTCTAACATTTTATTGTCAAGAGCTGAAGAAACAAACTGGCTCCTTCTCCCTCCCACTCCTCTTAGCAACGCCTCGAGAACCTCAAGATACAAGAGGCTGCTCTCTATCCCCTCTCTTTTAGCAGAGATAAACCAACCCAAGGAGTTAACTCCAGCTGTGATGGCAGTGACTAAGTGACACACGTCTCAGCTGTTCTTGACACTGTCATACTGACCCGCTCCGACCAGCCCACGGACGTCACGGAATCGCCTTCCACAGAGAGGTCACACAGCCGGGTCACCTTCAGAGAGACAAACGGGGTAAGAAATGTGTTCTTGTCACACAGCACTACTGGCTGTCTCACAGACAGTGCTGTGTTTGGGATGGAGCGTGACAAGTGCTGAAGCCCTCACACAGCACATTCCATAGCTCTGAAACTTTGGAAAAACCCTACAACAATAGGCAATTCAATCTTCAGACACTCATGACCATTTACCTGACTTGTACAAGCACTCCACAGGTAAACACAAGTCCCAAGGCCAACGCTGAGGACGTTAAGAGAGGACCAGTCCACCAGGTTCAGGTAGAAGTCGTCCTGCAGCTCTGGGGCATCCAGCACTTTGAAAGGAATCTTGGAGATTTTCCGAGTTGGTTTTCGAGGTGATCTTAGCAGCTTCTGACTGTTCACAAAAACAGATAAAAAAACAACTACAGGAATCTGCACATCACAGCAGATGGGAGGCACAGGTGTAGCCACTCTTTACAGAGCACTCTGAAGATTCTATAGAAATGCAGAGACAAAAAGGCTGCACAGCGCTTTTTCAGCAGCAAGACTGGAAGGAATTAGGTTCTGCTTCTACAAAGGAGCTATGAAGCCAAAAGGTAAACTGATTACTGAGAGCTGCCCAAGACGTGTCAAGCACATAAGCAGGTTGGGCACCTGAAGGAATTTTTAGAACTTGACTTAAATTTAAAATAAATTTAACATTTATTATCTCTCCAGATTTCCAAACCCAATTCACATTGTAATTTTAGAGCTTTAGATAGAAGTCCTAGAGAACCTCACTGAACCCTCTGTCCCAGCCCTTCCCTTCTCATAGTTTGCAGAGGATCAGTGTTACCTTTTGTTGCTGACAGGAGACAGGGAATAGGGTGAGACCTCGTTGCCATCATCCGGGCTGGAGCGTTTTGTGCTGAGCGAGTACTGCATGAAGAAACACACCTCGTGAGGAACCCAGCACGCCCGAGGCCTGGGGCATCGCTCCCAATGCGCACTGGTGCCAAGCTAACTCCAACACCCAGTTTTTCCTTTCCCAGGTGCTCCAAAACCATACAAAACCCCTCATCAACACTGAAATCCAAAAGCCTGATTTGGCTGCTCACCACACTGTCCGAAAAGCCTGGCTCCACCCAGCTTTCCTGCCAGCACAGACACAGGAAGCACATTGCTTGCTGCACACTCAGGTTCCCTTTGCAGGCCACCACATTTGTTATCAACAGCTTATCTCAGCCAAGCCCCAACACCAACTCACTGCACGAGCAGCCTGGCAGAGCCCTGTGTTAATGCAAGTAACCAACTTACAGTGAAGAGAGATTTCTTCTCTGGGGTGGATGGCTGCAGCCTCCTGTCCTCTGTCTGGGGGTCCTGCACCTTCTCAATCCCTGCTCCCAAGAGTTCATTCTTCAGCAAGGCAGAGTAGGCAAGGCCATCTGTAAACCCAAACAGGCACTGAGCAGAGAGCTCAGAGCAGCAACAGCAGGAAGTGTCAGGATCATGTGTGCCTGACCTGGAGAAAAGAATGCGCCAGCGAGACCTCAGAGCCCCTTGCAGGGCCTGAAGGGGCTCCAGGAGAGCTGGACAGGGACTGGGGACAAGGCCTGGAGGGACAGGACAAGGGGGGATGGCTTCCCACTGCCAGAGGGCAGGGCTGGATGGGATACTGGGAAGGAATTGTTCCCTGTGAGGGTGGTGAGGCCCTGGCACAGGTTGCCCAGAGCAGCTGTGGCTGCCCCTGGATCCCTGGAAGTGTCCAAAGCCAGGTTGGATGGGGCTTGGAGCAACCTGGTGTAGTGGAAGGTGTCCCTGCCCATGGCAGGGGGTGGAAGGAGATGGGCTTTAAGGTCCCTTCCAACCCAAACCAATCTGGAATTCTACAACTTGTACACTCACAGAGTCTCTTAATAAGCCTGGCCCCTCATTTAGAATCAAGATTAGTAGCAAGTTTCCCCTCCTTCCACTCCATCAGGGAAGTGCTTCCATGACACAGTGAATCAAGGGATAGAGACGGCCTCTTGCGTCCAGACGCTCATCAGAAGCAGTGACCTGGTACTCACTCATGATGTGGGCATTTCCCAAAACACCAGCATGAGTTTTGGCATAAGCATGAAAATGCCAGCGTGGCCTTAATTGCCCAATCAGTTTGCAATAAGAGCTCTGGGCACTGCCAAGCAGTAGAAGGGTGCTCTCACCTTTGCCACTGTCTGATGTAGCATCCTTTGCTTTTCTGTTTTGGCTTGGTGATTTTTCATTTTCCTGAAATGGAGAAACATGCCATCACCATACAGAAACCTCAAGGTATATGGTGAAATAGTAAACGCAGGGAGCAGAGGGTTTGAGGACTCGCACTCAGAGGAACTCCTCTGGGGCAGCAGAAGCCCATGGTGCAGAAGATAAGCAGAGCAATCATGCCAGCCAAAACAAAAGGTACCACTTCCTTAGTTCCAAGGCTGAGTTGTAGGAAAAGGGAGCAAAACTTACATTTATTCTGTGGAAGTTGATGCTCCAGTTGGCCCCAGCTCTTGAGGGAATGAATCTGTCACCATGCTTACTAGGAGAAGACATTGGAGAATTGGAAGGCGTCAAGGTTCTTCTCATCTCTGCTACCTGAATGAAAGAATAAAAGACACTGAACTTACTCTTACTCTTGTCAAGCCCTAGAGTTGGTTGGTTTGTTAGCCCTCAAATTTGTATGCTACATGTGCAGTTGCTGAGATTATGTATTAAAAAGGTATTACTGAACTCCATAAAAATATCTTCACTCCTTTTTGCAACCTGAACTGAGGTTATATATTCAAAAGCTCTCTTAAAGTCAAGCTATTTGGGTATTCATAGAACAGCTCAGGAACTCACACCTGCTCACAATCCAACAAAAGACTGTGGTTTGCTTTGAAGAGGTCCCAGGTCTTTCAAAAACTCAAGGAAAAGAGTCACAAGTGAGACAGACAACAACGTAACAGTGAGCCTGAGCCCATCTGTACTCACACAAGGCATTGTGTTCTCATTCTGTATGTTGATTTGGCGTAGGAGACGTCTCTCGTAGTCCTGATCCATGGTGGGAAGCTGGCTGGAGAGATCAGCAGGCTCAAGAATTTATATTTGCAAAGTCCAAGCAGTAATTAGTGTGCTGCAACAGACAGGAGGAGAAAAACAACAAAATGTTACACCCCTCCATGCTGAAACAGCCTCTTCAGAGTCTCCTAAGCCTGTTCTTTGAACTTGAGACCACTTTTCCTATCCAGAGCATTGGTACCAAACTTGTGTGACACTGAAGAATGCAGGCAGCCAGTATTTTGTGTCTCACAGGACCTCAGCGGGTCCCCACCACACCTGGAGCAGGGACTGCCCCCGGGCCCTGCAGCAGCAGAGTTTGGCAATCCTTCAGGACAGGGGCATGAAAAATGCAGGCACCTGCAGCCTATCCTGTCCAGGCACAGGCACCAGTTGCACAGAGAGGTGTGGCTGCCCCATCCATGAAAGTGTTCAAGGCCAGGCTGGAACGGGCTTGGAGCAACCTGGTGTAGTGAAACCCATGGCAGGGGGTGGAATGAGATGGGCTTTAAGGTAATTTCCAACCCAAACCATTGTGGGATTCTGTGATCCCACCACAGCCTGTCCCACTGCTCAGGTCAGGGGCACAGGAGCAGTGTTGAAGGTGGGATGCTTTTAGTCATGTCAGAAGTACTGCAGACTTTTAACACCATC
This sequence comes from Gymnorhina tibicen, assembly GCA_013399875.1. NCBI lineage: Eukaryota > Metazoa > Chordata > Aves > Passeriformes > Artamidae > Gymnorhina > Gymnorhina tibicen. Next base: position 178,583 of record VXAZ01006158.1, read on the forward strand.
CACTGCAGGAACACAGGAGGGATCTAGTAGTCCCAGGGAACATTCCATGTCTGATGCCTGCACTATCCCAAACACTCCTCCTGGCTGGCACAAAGCTTGCTCACTCATACAGCTATACAGTCTATAAGCAATGTTAACATCATTTAAGCACATATTTTAAGCATATATTTTAGGACAGGGCTGCTTCATAGCTGAGATTTGCCTGGTAAATTAACATATGCGTCAATAAAAAATAAATGAGCTGACACTTGCATGAGGATACACAGTCACAGCCCTTGCCAAGCCCCAAGGGCAGAGAGCAGCACCCCCAGGGTCCAACCTCCTCCCCCATATACGTCGTGTGCCTTGTCCACAGCTGACGTGGGCACAAAAACGCCAACGCCAGAGGAGACATCAAGTTGGTCTTTCAACCCAAGATAAACGTGTCCAAAGGCAAAGGCAGAATTAACACATAAGCAAATCTCCACAACACACAGGCATCTGGAGGCTGTGCAGAACGTAAAGGGATCTTCATTCCTGTTTATTGCATAAACATTTATGGCACCTGGCTGGAGTCCCAGCTGCACAAATGGAGTTGCCTCGAGATACAAACTTGTGGTAAAATCCGGGAGGCAACTGCACACAAAGGCTGTGCTGGGAGGAGGCTGCCCAGGGAGCAGCTGCACAGTGCCCCGCTCAGGGACAGCCCTGCACTGCCTCCCACTCCCTCCTGGGAAGAGGCTGTCTCCAGCAACCACAGACCTGCCCAGGGCTTTACAGTTAAAAACTGGGGGCAAGTTACCAAGCTACGAGGGGTCCAGCAGCACACACTGCAATTCAGTAAGATGTGATGAAGTTCTACAGTATTCTGTGAAATAAGCTTGAAAACAAGGCAAAGCACACACATTCTGCACTGCAGAGCTCATGGCCTTTCACCTCAAAAGCTTACAGGCAATGGGGTGACATCAAGGTGGTGACCAGTCACCACTGGGGTTCCACAGGGCTGCATCTTAGGGCCAGTTCTCTCAAATGTCTTCGTAAGTGACTTGGGGGCAGGACTGGAAGGTCCTCAGTGGGTTTGCTGAGGTTACTTGGGAGGAACTGCTGACACCCTCAAGGACACAGAGGCCCCACAGAGAGACCCTGACAAATGTGAGGATTGGGAAATCCCCCACCACGTGATGTTTAACAAGGCGAGTGCTGGTTCCTGCCCTGGGATGGGGCAGCCCTGGATGCAGGGACAGACTGGGAACGAGAGGCTGGAGAGCAGCGCCGTGGGAAGGGACCTGGGGGTCCTGGTCGGTGGCAAGTTGGATCTGAGTCCCCGGTGTGTCCTGGCAGCCCAAAGGGCCACCGTGTCCTGGGGGGCACCGGGCCAGGGAGGGATTGTCCCGCTCTGCTCTGCACTGGGGCAGCCTCAGCTCCAGTGCTGGGGGCACTTTGGGCACCACAAGATCAGAAGGATCCAAAGCTGTTGGAGAGTGTCCAAAGGAGGGACACGGAGCTGGGGAAGGGGCTGAGGAGCGGCTGAGGGCACTGGGCTCGTTCAGCCGGAGCAGAGGAGACTGAGGGGAGGCTCCTCGGGGGCTGCAGCTCCTCCCGAGGGGAGGCGGAGGGGCAGGGGCTGAGCTCTGCTCTGGGACAGGGACAGGAGCCCAGGGAACGGCTGGGGCTGTGTCAGGGCTTGGCATGGAGCTCAGGGAAAGGTTCTTCCCCCCGAGGGTGCTGGGCACTGCCCGGGCTCCCCAGGGAATGGTCCCGGCCCCGAGGCTGCCAGAGCTCCAGGAGCGTTTGGACACCGCTGCCAGGGATGCCCAGGCTGGGGCTGTTGGGGTGTCTGGGCAGGGACAGGGGTTGGACTGACGATCTGTGTGTGTCCCCTCCAGCTCAGGAGATCCTGTGGTTCTTTAAGCTACACCATTTTTCAGTGCCAAAACTTGGACTTCTTACAAATGCTGAAATGCTTTTCTTCCTTGCCATTAAGCATGCCAACACTTCTACAGGAGCATCCCTGAAATAGATAGTGCCAAGCTGGTTCTGATCACACCTGCTTACCTCTACCACCTCCTCCCCCAAGCTTTTTTCTTTCTTAATTTAACACATTTCTCCCATATGTTCTTTCAGTGGCAAAACCGGAGAAAGCTCCCAAATTTAACAGAGATCAGCTTCCACCAAATGAAGCAAAGAGTCAGAGATGACATTACTGGAGTGAAAAGTTAGAAAAGTCTGTGATGCTATTAATAAAGAAGATTTAAAAAATAAAAATTAGTGCATGCCATATCAAACACTCTCTCTCATTTTGAAGTTTACTTACCACCGCCCCTACCGACCCACAAGCTACCAAATGTGTGTCTCAATCGAAACAGCTCAACAAAATGCCCCCTCCCCCCTTTTCTTTTTTTGGGTTGTTGTTGTTTTAACACCATGAGTAAGAGAGCTCAGCCTGCAGAACCCACACAAGGAGCGTGATCAGCCAGGGAACACCACACATTTGAAGTGTCCTCCCAAAACGGCTCAGCACAGTATTCGTGAGAGATCCAGACTCAGTTACACAGCAAAGAGACATTTTAAATTCTACATCTGAAACACATTCAACTATCGAGCTTTTGATTTCTCATCTGCCCAAATTTCACCTACAACTTCCACTCAGAAACACAGCACAAATTGTCCGACAGAGAGACTGCAGAGGCAGAACACAGCAGTGAATGTTCAGCACCTCAATAGTGACATGTTTTTACCCTAAAACCTGTGCCACTAACTCAGGCCCAGGGAGCAAGCAGTACTTCTGGTTTGGGGTAGGCTCTTGCTGTATCTAAATTTGTCTGTGGGAAGTGAGTGGATTTTCCATTTCCCCCTAAGCAATTAAAAAAGGCTTTCCCAGAAGGACCTGGGGGTGCTGGTGACAGCAGCTGAACATGAACTGGTGTGTGCCCAGGTGGGCAAGAAGGCCAGTGGGACGTGGCTTGTATCAGCCACAGTGTGGCCAGCAGGACCAGGGCAGTGACTGTCCCCCTGTGCTGGGCACTGCTGAGGCCCCGTTTCAGATCCTGGGGACAGTTCTGAGCCTCTCACAACAGGGCTGGAGCACATCTGGAGAAGGGAATGGAGCTGGGGAAGGGGCTGGAGCACCAGGAGCAGCTGAGGGGAAGCTCAGCCTGGAGAAAAAGAGGTTCAGGGGAGACCTTCTCAGTCTCCATGACTCCCTGATAGGAGGGGGCAGCCGGGTGGGGGTTGGGCTCTGCTCCCAGGGAACAAGGGATGGGATGAGAGGAAACAGGCTCAAGCTGTGCTAGGGGAGGTTTAGGTGGGACATCAGGAGGAATTTCTTCATGGAAAGCATGATCCAATACTGGCCCAGGCTGCCCAGGGCAGTGGTGGAATCCCCATCCCTGCAGGGATTTAACAGCCATGTGGATGTGGCACTCAGGGACATGGGTTAGCAGTGACCTTGGCAGCACTGGGGGAATGGTTTGATGTTAGAGGGCTTTTCCAAACAGGACGATTCTGTGATTCTCTGATATGTGGGCTTCAAGTTCCCTTTAAGTTGAAGAAATAAAAGATATTGAGGAGCTACATGTATTATGTATTCTTTAGACACTATTTTGTCACTAATTATGCAGTTTATGCTTGGAGAAGAAAGGTGGGATTTGGTGGAAGGGTTTGGATTCCTTGAGAAGAATTTGTATTCTGACTTTGTTCTTCATACACTTTCTGTCCTCTCTCTGAATTGGCTGGATTGTCTCAGGTTATTACCTTCAAACAATACTTCCAGGCAGAGTTATGGTGCTGAACAAGTGCCTTTTGTTCTTTTTATTGACCCAACCTTCAAGTATTCAAATACAAAAGTGTTTTTTCTCAGTATGGATGTGTTTTTAATAAGCCAACGTGCAGAATGCCAGGCCTGACAGGGAAACAAGAGCAGTGATTTTGCAAAATGATTTCTGTGGTTTGAGGCAGGCTGTACCTGTTTGGATTCCCCAGCACACGTTGAAGGGGGGGTAAGAGATGCAGGTTGGTTCTCTCAATTCAGACATGTTCTGCACAAGCAGTTCAAGAGCTGGATGATTCCTGACCCTTTTTTATTCCGGAAATTGTTCCATGTGCCTTCTCTTCTGGAAGGTATTTGGGTGGGTAAGCATTAAACGCAAGAGGTGCTGACGAAAGTGAGAGACTCGGAATACCAAAGGCAGGATGTAAATGTAAATGTAAAGCTGAATATATTTCCTAATTTACACAGCGTCAAAGGGGGGTAAAGGATGCCTTGGTAATTTAAATACCATTAATGTTATGTTGGTGCTTTATTTTGAAGCCTCTCAAGTCTGAAAAAGGTTGCCTGGAGCTTTTCTTACTAATAAGCCCTAAACAGACCCCAAATTTATAGTCAGCAAGAGCCTACCCAAACCCAGAGATGCCGCCTGCTCTTTGGGCCTGTATTTAATGGCACAAGCTTTAAGGTAAAAACATGTCACTATTCAGGCGTTGAATATTTCCAAGCTCTCTGGAATAGCCCCATCATTTGCCAAGGGGAAAAGTACACAAGTACTTAGTCCTCCAAGTCATGACCAACAGGGTTTGAAATCAAACCTAGATGTCCTGCTTCCCTAAATCCAAAGTTTTCATCTTCTTTTGATTTGACTAAACCCAATCACAACACTTGCAAATCGATAAGGCAAAGCCCTCAGCTAGCAGCAGAAGTAGCAGTTCTTCTATCCCTGGCAGCTGCAGTGCCCTGCTCCTCCTCGTGCCAGCTCCAGGTACTGACCACATCACACAAAAACCTAACTCGGCCCCAAAGGGCTGATGTTTTTGGCTGGCTTAGTAAGCATCACCTCCTCCTCAACCGGGAGTACTGCAAGAGTATTACCAGTTATAGATTCTTTTACAGGCTCTTGAACAAGCTGTAAGGGGAAAGAGGAAAACAAAACCAACAAAAAAAGATAAGCCAGAGCTTTTAGCTGTGTAACAGTCAAGACTATTAGGAATGCATTCAGAATGCCAAGGCTTCACAGGGCAGCCACTGGGAATGAGCAAGACACCGTGCTTGGCCAAGCTCAAGCAGAACTTGCCCACATTTAACCCAGAGAAACATTACACCAACCAAGCAAACCTTTTCAGGAACTGGCCTCCTTTCAAACCAGCAATTCACAAGAAGTTAGAGAGTTGTATGTTTTACCAATATTTACCTTTTTAAAGCTACAAGGATATAATTTGTTACCCAGCAATTTACTAGGGTATAGTGTGAGAATCATTTATAAAATCAGCCATTTACCCCTATGCAACAGGAGCAGTTAAAGTTTTATTTCAAAACAAACTATAACCTTTGCTGCCTTGCCCTCATCAGAGAAGCATGTTCACAGCTTTGTACAACAGAGATCACACTAATGACAAGAAAAAAATTACTCCAGTGTTACGGTGTCAGATGGGATCTTCACCATTAGTCCTCACACTCCTGAAGATTCAATACTCCACCAAAATCCAAGATGCTGGATTATGGCAAGAGCCATCACACCACAGCAGTGTACTTCAGAGGGTAAGATGTAGGCGACTGACCCTCTTCACTGAAGGTCCTGCACAACTGCATGGTTTCCTGCCCTTCCAAAGCATCTTGCCAAGCACCTCCTGCCCAGGGCACTCAGCAACACCTTTATGCACTCACTGCCATCAGCCTTACAATGCCCCTGTTCCAAAAGTGCCAACTGTTAGTGGCCAGCAATATATATAAACTGAACTCCAGTTTCATTTGAAGGCAGAGTGGCTCAAGGGCAGAGCCAAAACACTGATTGCATCTCCTGCCTGCACTCAGCCACCCAGTCTGGAACAGGAGTACAGAAGCTGGAGATACTAGCAAAATGCACGGTGATCCATGCCTCTCCCCTCACCTCCCATGGCAGAAAACATCTCTCCTTCCTCACAGGCAGAAAATATCCCCCTTTCCTCACAGGCACGGGCCCAACCTGCAATTCAGATTGGAGGTGACGAACATTTGACCTTCTGTACCCCAACTTGCACTCACAGACGAGCTCCAAGACTTCCCACAGCCCTTCATGACAGATTCAGAAGCTCAGGTAAAGCTTCATGTCCACCATCCCAAAGCGATGCACAATCCTACCACGATGACAGAGGAACTCTGACCAGCAAACCACAAAAATTTAGGGCACTCTGATGACCAAGGCTGCAGGAAGCCTGCGGGAGCCAAGGACATAATGCTCATGACACAGAGCTCTGTTTGTGGCCTGGACTATCACGAGGCAGCGGAAACTCAGGGTTGTAAGACTTTCAGGAAACAGCAAAATCTCTGTCTTTGGAAGGGCCTTTACCAAAGATAAACACTGCCACCACTAATCACAGAATGGTTTGAGCTTGAACGGACCTTAAAGCTCATCCATTCCCACCCCTGCCATGGGCAGGGACACCTTCCACTAGCCCAGGTTGCTCCAAGTCCCGTCCAACCTGACCATGGACACTTCCAGGGATCCAGGGGCAGCCACAGCTGCTCTGGGCACCCTGTGCCAGGGCCTCCCCACCCTCACAGGGAACAATTCCTTCCTAATGTCTAATAAATCTTCTCAGTACACCATTACAGGCCCAAAAGGTTTTCACCAGGATTTTTGTATACGAAACAGCTGCTCTTAAATGCAAGTGCTCCTCGAAGAGGACCCTCCAGAAAGCCCACCAGGAACATCATTCTTGCTGCCTCTCACACAGATGATGCTCAGGTATCACCATTGCTTTCAGCATAGATGTTTTTCCTAAATCCCTTTTTTCTCCACAACTAAAGGAAAAAAAAGGGAATATGACAGTCAAGCCTGTACTCCAAAGACCAGGCTATTTTCAGCTGAAACTCAAATATAAGTGATGGGCAACTACAGAGATCAGAACCAGCAGCCACCCTACTGATGTACCCACGCATCAGCCAGGCCCCTTGCTGAGGGCTTCCAAATTTGCCTCAGCCAGTTTTTAAGAAGTCAGAAGAACTGTAGGATTGTTATTTTACCTTCATAGATGACGTTTTCATTCAATACACATCCCACTGCAGCGTACCATTGTCTCCTGGCAGTGCAGAGCTTATCCAAGCAGACATGACAACCACACACTCAGCAGGGGATTTCTAAGAAAATCACCACTATTAAACCCCTTTTTTATTGCTTGCAGGTGGTGATTATTTCACCTTTTCACCATGGTGCTCCATAAATAAGAGGGACACACTCGTTCCCAGGGAATACAGGAATACAAAATACAGCATGAAGTCCTCAGCAGTGCAGGAAGCCTTGCACTGGGAAACAAAGCACAACACAAGGGGCCACTTTGGTAGTACCTCTTGCCCATGGGCCAAAAGGCCCCTAATTAACAGGAAGTCTCCTTAAAGAGGTTTATCTGCTAGAAAAGAAAAGCAAACGAGGCAGCAGCAGCAGGAAAACTCCAGTTTCAGAGATGCAGTAATTGGCCAAGGCACCTGGTAAAGCAGCACCTGCACCCCTGGGCTGTGCTGGCTGTCACCCGGCTCGGGGATGCTCCAAGGGCTGGGGTGAAGAGCAGGTTCAGCTCCAGCAGGTCTTGCTTGAGAAACACCAAGTGCTGAGCAAGTTCTGCTGCTTGCATTTGCCAATGGAAGAGGTTCCCACTGGTCCCTGTGTGCTTGGGCAGAACAGCACAGAACCCCATCCTTTCTGCAGGTGCTGGAGGCTAATTCCTGCATTGGGGAAGGGGCTGGATATGATTTCCCCAAGGTACTTTCTGGCAAGGAGGGGACACACGCTAACCTCACAGCGTTCTGCTCTGAGATTTCGCCTCAGTCCAGGACATAACCAGTGCCAAACGGATGTGCCTGTCACGAGGCAGGGCCCGATCAAACCCCGCAGCTCCCTCCACACTGCCTGGCCCCTGGAACTCCCCTCAGATACAGGAGCTGAGCTCTGGGCAGTCGCTGGCCTCCACAGAGGGCCAGTTACAGCCACAACACTTCTGTTCCCACTGTCACCTGGTGGCAGTTTTCCCCACACAAACACCTTTTGGACAAGACACTGGACAGACAGGAGAAACAAAGGTTCTGCTTTCAACCAGCATAGGATGGCACCTATTTTGGTAATCACCTAGAAGATGTTTACTTGTTTAATTATTCTGTGTAGAATCATACAATCATTTAGGTTGGAAAAGCCCTCTAAGATCAGAGTTCAACTGTTCCCCCAGCACTGTCAAGGCCACCACTAACCATGCCCCAGGTGCCAGATCCATACGTCTGTTAAACCCCTGCAGGGATGGCGACTCCACCGCTGCCCTGCATATCCCAGTGTTATACAGAATCACAGGGTGGGTCAGGTTGGAAGGACCACAGTGGGTCATCTGGTCCCACCTCCCTGCTCAAGCAGGGTCATCCCCGAACACATGGCACAGGATTGTGTCCAGACACTTCTGGAATACCTCCAGTGAGGGAGACCGCACACCTTCCCTGGGCAGCCTGTTCCAGTGCTCAGTCACTGCACAGGGAAGTTCTTCCTCATGTTCAGGTGGAACTTGCTGGGTATCAGTTCCTGCCCCTTCCTCTTGTCCCATTGCTGGGCCCCATGGAGCAGAGCCTGGTCCCTGCTCTGAGCCCTCCCTGCAGTCACTGAGACAGGGATGAAGTCCCCTCTCAGCTGTGTCTCCTCTCAAGGCTGAACAGACCCAGCTCACTGAGCCTTTCCTGAAGAGAGAGATGTTCCAGTCCCTTCAGCATCTCCACAACCTCCACTGGACCCACTCCAGGAGTTCCATGTCCCTCCTGTCCAGAACTGGACACAGCACTCCAGATTTGCCTCACCAGGGCCAAGCAGAGGGGCAGGATCACCTCCCTCAACCTGCTGGCAATGCTCTTCCTAATGCACACCAGGATCTCACTGGCCCCTTGGCCTCCAGGACACACGGCTGGTCAGGAACAGTCTGTTGTTCACCAGGACACCCAGAGCCCTCTGCGGCTGCTCTCCAGCAGGTCAGCCCCCAGCCTGGACTGGGGTTATCCCTCCCCAGGTGGAGGATCCTACACTTGCCCTTGATGAAGTTCTGACAGTCCTTTCCTGCCCACCTCTCCAGCCTGTCGAGGCCCTTCTGCAGGGCTGCACAGCCCTCAGGGGGATTGGCCACTGCTCCTGCTCTGTGTCAGCAGCTGAGGAGGCACCAACTCTTTCATCCAACCACTGATGGATGAGTTAAACAACACTGGGCACGGGATTGAACCCTGGGGGGCTAATAAAAAGGAAGTGGGGATGGATAGAGTGAAGTACTTGGATCTTAGGGACACAGGGTCCTTAGAAGTTTTTTTTTTTAAGTTTTCACATGTCAGACACTGCAGATTAAAAAAGGACAATTATCTTGTACTTCCAAGTGGGTACAGACAGCTAAAAGCAGCAGCTCTATAGATATATGCTCTGGTAAGGCTTCCAGTAAAGGAGAAGTCAGTGCATTAAAAGCAAAGATTAAAAATTCACCAGCAGCCCTGTCCTCAGAGCTTTACTGAAAGGTCAGGCATCCAAAACTCTGCTTCATCATAACACTTAAGATACTGAAGATGCAACGGTGCCCCTGGACAAACTACAAAGGAAACTCATAGAATTTAGGAAACACGAGAGCCTCAGTCAACAGCCCCAGAAAACTCCGCTTCTGTATTAATTTTAATAATCAAAAACCAAAAATCAGACTAATACAAGATCACAGAATCCCAGAATGGTTTGAGCTTGAAGGCACCTTAAAGCTCATCTTGTTCCACCCCTGCCATGGGCAGGGACACCTTCCAACCTGTCCCAGGTTGTTCCAAGCCCCATCCAGCCTAGCCTTGGACACTTCCAGGGATCCCGGGGCAACCACAGCCTCACCGCCAGGGCCTCACCGCCCTCACAGGGAAGAATTTCTTCCCAATATCCCATCTAACCCTGAGTTCTGGAAGTGGGAAGTCATTCCCTCTTCTCCTGTCCCTCCAGGCTCTTGTACATAGTCTCTCCATCTTTTTTGTCAGCTCCTTCAGGTTCTAGAAGGCTGCAATGAGGTTTAGTTGCTCACAGCAGAACTGCTCTCTGAAGGACCTTCAGCACAAAATACTGGGGTGGTATCATTAAACACGCTCAGGAAGAATCAGCACCTCACAAGAAAACGGGCACAAATCCTTCAAGAGAGCTACAAATCAAGACAAAACAATCCTCCATGCCAAGAATCCAACACCACCTTCCCGAGGTGACTCCAATGTGACCTGACAGCCCTCCCTGCCCCAGCAGAACCTTCTCACCACCTGGAGGACCTTCAGCTCAGGCTGATCCTGCATACAAATCCCACGTGCAAAATGCCAACAACAGGTTAAAAACATCCCAATGAAACACACAACAATAACGAGCTCCCTCAGACCCCAGAGCCGCCGGGTGGGCGGAGGCACAGCCACCGGTGCTACACGTAAACAACAGACTGCTGGCCAAAGTTTCTGCTGCTGCTTGGCAGACCTCTTTAGGAATAAGATCCACACCACTAAAATCTCTGTTACCAGAGATTTCAAGTGTTATCAACTTGATCAAGAACCAAGAGCTGATCCATGCTCCGGCTCTTTGCGTCTTTCCCCAGCTGGCCAGAGCACACGGACCGAGCGACGGGGTTACACCGCGAGCTTCCAGCCGCTTTGCACAGCCCCAGCCCCGGGTGCAGGTGCGGGATGCCCGTTACCAAACACACCGGAGCGTTGGGGCTCACCGGCCCCGCCGTGACGGGGCACAGCCCGCCTGGGCTCGCAGGAACCGGCACAGGCTGGGCCCATCCTGCCAGGGCTGACAAGGCACCGTAACGGGCGGGGACGGAGAGGCGGGGCTGCTCGGTGGCCGGCTGCGGAGGAAGAGAGGGAGGGAGAAAGGGAGTAAAGGAGGCAAGGCACCCCCAGCCCCGCCCGGCCCGGCCCAGCCCAGCCCAGCCCGGCCCCTCCGCCCAGGCCGGCCCGGCCCACAGGCCCGTGCCCCCGGGGGAAAGTGCGGGGCCCAAGGCTACCGCAGCCCTCCCCGCCTCGCCACGCCGTGTCGTGCCATGCCGTGCTCCACACCGTGCCCCGGGCGCTGCCCCGGCCGTACCTGCTCCGGTGCCGGTGCCACCAACCCGGCCCGGCCCGGCCCAGCTCCGCCTACTCCGTCAACACCCGCCGGCCCTGCCGCTCCACAACATGGCGGCCGCCCCCGCCCCCGCGCGGGGCACGACGGGAGCGCGCCCCGCCCGCCGCTTCGAACACACACAGGAAGCCGCGGCGCGCGGTGCCATGGCAACGGCCCCGGTGACGTCACCGCCTGACCATGACGTCATGGCGGGGCGCCTCCGGTGTCTCTGTCTCTCTTCCCGGGAGGGCAGCGGGCCGGAGACTGCTGGGTCTCTGATGGGCCCCTTGGGTCCGCAAGGAGGTCCTTAGGTCCTCCAGAGGGTTCTCTTGGTCCCTGAGGGGCTGCTTGGGGGCCTTGGGTCCTGAAAGGATTCTTTTGGTCCCTGGGGGGGGGAATTCTTGGGTCCTTACAGAGTTCTTTTGGTCTCTGGGGGTGGTTCTTGGGTCCTTAAGGCAATTATCTTAGTCCTTGAGGGGGTTCTTAGGAGGGCTTCTTGGTCCCTGGAAGGGACTCATCATGTCCTTGAGGGGCGCCCTGAGTCCTTAAGGGGGTCCTTGGGTCTTTGGGGAGCTCCTTAGTGGGAGTTTCTTGGTCGCTGAAGGGATCCTTGGGTCTCTGGGGAAGGTTCTTGGGGCCTTAAGGGGGTGCCTCAGGTCGTTGGGGGGCCTTTTGGGTCCTGGGGGTTGGTCCTGGCCCCTCCAGGAGGGTGTGGGATTCCTGTGCCCCCCCAGAGATTGTCTGTGACTCAGTGTAGGACCCCCCACGACCCCACAGAGTGTTTGTGTCTCCCCCATTCCTGGTCTCTGATCCCCATTACTCTTCCCAGGGAGTTGGGGGGAGGGGGGTTGGGCAGCGAGTTGTGTGTCCAACCCCTCTTGGGAGGGCACTGGGCAGGGGGCTGCTGCTGCCCCAGAGCTCAGCCCCACGTGGCCCGGGAGGAGCCAGGGGCAGGTGCTGCAGAGGACTTGTGGCCCCATGCCCTTCTCAACACTGAAGCCCCAGTCCCTGCCCGTGCCCACAGAGGGGCTGATGCTGGGGGCCCAGGGTGCTCGTTGGGGGACAGAGGGGTGCCTGTCCGCAGACTGCCCATCTGCGATGCCCTGGTGACCCCAGACCACCATCTCACTGTCATCTGCCCGGCACAACCACCCATTTCTGGTCCTACTGCAGCAATGCAGCCAGCTGCATGCAATTCCCTGGTTATTAATCTTGGACTCCCTGGTTATCAGTCATGCAGCTCAGCCTCACATAATAATCAAGTCTCTCTTTAAGGCTCCCTTGTATGTTATTTTCAACGAGGAACAGCTGATAACTGCAGCCCTGAGAAGAAACAGGATCATTCATAGAATCCTGGAAATATCCTGAGCTAGGAGGGACCCACAAGGATCAAGTCCAACCCCTGTCCCTGCACAGACACCCCAACAACCCCACCCTGGGCATCCCTGGCAGCGGTGTCCAAACGCTCCTGGAGCTCTGGCAGCCTCGGGGCCGGGACCATTCCCTGGGGAGCCCGGGCAGTGCCCAGCACCCTCGGGGGGAAGAACCTTTCCCTGAGCTCCATGCCAAGCCCTGACACAGCCCCAGCCGTTCCCTGGGCTCCTGTCCCTGGCCCAGAGCAGAGCTCAGCCCCTGCCCCTCCGCCTCCCCTCGGGAGGAGCTGCAGCCCCCGAGGAGCCTCCCCTCAGTCTCCTCTGCTCCGGCTGAACGAGCCCAGTGCCCTCAGCCGCTCCTCAGCCCCTTCCCCAGCTCCGTGTCCCTCCTTTGGACACTCTCCAACAGCTTTGGACCCTTCTGATCTTGTGGTGCCCAAACTGCCTCCAGAACTCAAGTTGATTCCCTCCAACAGATCCTGAGCTCAGGCCATGAGGAACCCAGCAACTTCCCTCCAGGCATCCCTGCCACGGGGGGGGCATTTCCCATGGGGTCTCTCAAATTGTTGGGCGACGCAGCCTCCTTTTTATCTTAACTTTCATGGCCGCATCTCCTTCTCCCTTTCTCCACTGGCTGAGGTACTTGGAAGGTACAAACTTCCTGAATCACCTATTATATGTCCCCCTCTAATATGCATTCCCCCTCTGTCTAAGATACAATATCCATAGCTCTATTAAGTCTTTGTTCTTCTTCTCCAAGTTCAGGAATTTGGCATGACTTTGGCTGAGCAGCAATCCATGTGAATTAGTAACACTTTCTGAAACTGCTGGTTTTTCCTGTTACTTCCTTATCTACAGTTCCCTGGCCCTATCTACAAGCAGATTCACACAGTCTGTTTGTAAAGACACATTCATCTTATTCCTTTCACAGGGCACCATCAGGGCACTGGCACTGCCTCTCTGTGCCTTTTGTCAGTCTGGTGCCAGTCCTTGCCCGAGCCGAGCCCGATGATCTTTGTCCAGTCTTTTCCAGCCTTTTCAAGCCTTCCTGCAAATCCAACGCAGATCTGGGATTTTGTTGTTGCAGTTTTCCTTATTGTTTCTGTAGTGCCAGTCCTTGCTGCAGCTGAGCCCGGTGACCCTCTTCCAGCCCAGCATGGAGGCAAGAAGAGAGTGGGTTGGGATGGAGATGGTGGTGGGTATGGTGGTGTGGTGGGGATGGTGGTGAGGATGGGGATGATGGGACGGTGTGGTTTGGTGAAAGTTGGTGATGGTGGTGGGGATGGAGATGGCAGAGCTGTGCAGAACGGTGCAGAGAGGCAGGGATGGGATGGGGATGGTGGTGCTGTGGGGGTGGTGATGGGGAGCGCGGTGCGGTGTGGATGGGGATGTCTGTACGGTGCCGTGCGGAGCGGAGCGGCACCGCCCCGTCCCGCCCCCCGGTGCCACCGTGACCCCGCCACCGATCACTTCCAGGGCGGCCGCGGCTCCCGATTTGAAAATGCGGGAGCGGCTGCTG
>VXAZ01006158.1:192604-207082 GCA_013399875.1 Gymnorhina tibicen
GGGGGGGGACGGACTGGACGGGACGTGGGGACACGGCACACGGGGACGGGGTCACGGGGGACGGAGGGTGCGGGAATGTGGGGGGCACGTGGAGATCGCGGGGACACAAAGGATGGGGGGGTCACGAGGGATGCACTGAAGTCACGGGGACACAAAGGATGGGGGATACCGGAGACGCGCGGAGGTCACTGCGACGTGGAGGATGGGGGGATACGGGGACGCAGGATGGGGGACGTGATACACGGAACACATGGACAGGAGGGATTTGGGCACGGGGTACACAGGTCACAGGAACACAAAAAACGGACAGTGGGGGCTTCGGGATGCAAAGTACAGTGGTGGGAAGGATGGGGAGCACGGGGAAGTCACAAGGGGGACATGAAGGGTGGGGGATATGTGAGACCCAAAACATGGGATGTGGGACTGGAAGGACCATGGACGCAGAGATCACAAAGGATGGGGAACGTGGGGGTTCTGTGGGACACAAAGACAGGGACACAAAGGATGGGACTTGAAGGACACGGGATGTGATCCTGGACACACGGGATGGCGGATGCAGAGGACATGGGGATGTGAAGGAGGGATGATATCAAAGGTGGGGGATGCAATGGGGGATATGAAAGGCCTGGGGATACAAGGGATACATGGCAACAAGGACAAGCTGGGGGGGAACATGGGGAATCTGCTGGCCTGGGCAGTGGCTGAAGAAAGTGACAAAAGCCTCTTTTTAAAGTTGCATTTTGAATTTAATAACAGAAAAACAATTCTTGTGGAGAGGCCAGGAGCTTCCCCTTCCAAATCAGGACTTAGCCCACAGTTCCCTTGGCAGCAGAAAATCCAGTAATGCTCATTAAAATATAAACCCCCAGAGGGAGTGGCCACCCCAGAAAGGGGCTTTTCCAGAAAACTCCATCTGCAACACCTGGGCATCTTGTCTGGAGTCACACCTACTGCCTGGTGGGTTTGCAGTGAGGTTTCTCAGGAACAGGAAGATTTGACTGGTGTTGGGACCACTGGCCACCTGGCACTGGGCATACTCCTGCCTTGAGCAGATCTCTTGAGCTGGGTGGTCTTCAGAGGGGGATCCCAGCAGTGCAGGGAAGCACCGTCTCACACCGCTCTTGTCTCCCCCCTGCACCGCAGCTCCTCATCGCTCACCGGAGGAGAACCAGCTGCTGCTTCTACCCCCGTGCCTGGCCCAGCCTCAGGAGCACAGACTGGTGGGAGCGGGTGGTCCTGAAGGAGTTTGGGCCCCAGGACTGGCTAGAGAAGTTTCGGATGTCCAAGGAGACTTTCTTCTACATCTGCAACCAGCTGCGGCCTGGGCTGGCTCCGCACAGTGCCCATTTCCACCCCACCCTGCCCCTGGAGAAGAGGGTGGCTGTGGCCCTGTGGCACTTGGCCACCAATGTGGAGTACCAGACTCTGAGCCCGCTCTTCGGCGTGGGGCCCTCCACAGTGCAGAGCTGCGTCCGGGAGGTGAGCTACGCTGTCGTCTTGCTGCTGAAGCCACTTTACCTCCGGCTGCCCGACGAGAAGGAGCTGGAGAACATGGTGCGCATCTTCTGCACGCGCTGGGGCTTCCCGCACTGCATCGGCGCGCTGGACAGCCTGCACATCCCCATCCACCCACCCCTGCGCCTCACCGCCGACTACTGCAATGGCCAGGGCTGGCACTCCATCCTCACGCAAGCCACCGTGGATGGGCTGGGCCAGTTCTGGGATGTCTCCACCGCCTTTCCAGGCAGCATGGAGAACAGCGCGGTCCTGGAGAGTTCCAGCCTGTGGGTGCTGGCCAAGGAGGGGCGGCTGTGCCCCAACCCTCCCAAGCACTTCATGGGTAAGGCACAGAAGTACGTGCTGCTCGGCGATGCCACGTACCCACTGCAAGACTGGATCCTCAAGCCCTACCAGGAGGATGAGAACCTCACCCAGCGCCAGCTGCAGTTCAACTACCGCCTGAAGCGGGCCCACAGTGTGATCGAGAACGCCTTCCTGCGCCTCAAGGCGCGCTGGCAGATCCTCCTCAAGTGTGATGACTGCAGCCTGGAGCTGCTGCCCACCCTTGTCCTTGCCTGCTGCATCCTGCACAACGTCTGCGAGGCCCACGACAACCCCTTCAATGAGGAGTGGCTGGAGGGCACCGAGCCCACCGAGCTGCCCAAGCCCTGCCAGCCCGCGCCGGCCGCCATGGAGGACAACCGGGCCGAGCAAGTGCGTGAGCTGATGTGCCAGTACTTTGAGAGTTGTGGGGAGGGCTGACGGGCCTGGGGAGCAACTGCCCAGCGCATCCCTGCTTGCAGACTCACTGTGGACTCTGGCAAAGCTGTACCAAGCGGGCCCAGGGCGGGGAGGGGTGGCTGTGTCGCGCTCGGGCTGAGTTTGCTGTGATTTCAGGCAGTGGAATGTATTTTGTGCCCATTCTCTCTCCCAGGATCTAAACGGTTTGGTTGTGTGTTGTGTGCTGCGTGCTGCGGGAGTACAGTGGGGATTAGGGCTGGGAGGGGGAGGCTGCTGGGATCTCCCTTTCCTCTGTCCCAAGGCCTCTCCATTAGGCCAAAATCAGCAGGAGCCTTGAAATAAGGCAAAACTCCTTTGAAGGTTTGCAACTTGCTGTGTAAATACACATGGGAAAGAAAGGGAAGGAAGAGGTGGAACAGTGACTTGCAAGGGCTGACACCAGCCTGGAATTAAACTGCATCTGCAAACTCAGGGATGTGCTGCCCTGGAGGCTTGCCCAGCCTGGCATCCCTGACCCCTCTCCAGAGAGGTTTGCCCAGCCTGGCACCCCTGCCTCCTCTCCTGAGGGATTTTGCCCAGTCTCGCATCCCAGGTTCCTGTCGGGGGGTGGGGGGTTGCCCTGCCTGGCACCCCCAGCTCCTCTCTGGAGGAATTTTGCTCTCCTTGGAACACCTCAGCCCCTCTCTGGAGGGGTTTGCCCTGCCTGGCACCCCCAGCTCCTCTCCGGAGGAATTTTGCTCTCCTTGGAACACCTCAGCCCCTCTCTGGAGGGGTTTGCCCTGCTTGGCACCCCCTTGCCCTGCTTGGCACCCCCTTGCCCTGCCTGGCACCCCCAGCTCCTCTCCGGAGGAATTTTGCTCTCCTTGGAACACCTCAGCCCCTCTCTGGAGGGGTTTGCCCTGCTTGGCACCCCCTTGCCCTGCCTGGCACCCCCAGCTCCTCTCCGGAGGAATTTTGCTCTCCTTAGAACACCTCAGCCCCTCTCTGGAGGGGTTTGCCCTGCCTGGCACCCCCATGCCCTGCCTGGCACCCCCAGCTCCTCTCCGGAGGAATTTTGCTCTCCTTAGAACACCTCAGCCCCTCTCTGGAGGGGTTTGCCCTGCCTGGCACCCCCTTGCCCTGCCTGGCACCCCCAGCTCCTCTCCGGAGGAATTTTGCTCTCCTTGGAACACCTCAGCCCCTCTCTGGAGGGGTTTGCCCTGCTTGGCACCCCCAGCCCCTCTCCGGAGGGGTCTGTGGCTCAACTCCCTGGTCCCTGTGTCCCTGCCCGGCTCTTCCCGCCGGTCCGTCCGATCCCCGACTAGGCGCGGCTGGAGCCGAACCTGCCCCGGACATGGCGGGCTGCGGGCGGGAACAGCAGCGCCCTCAGGTGGAGGGGAGGCAGCGCCCCCTCGTGGGAGGCTCCGCCCGTGCGTATTGCGCAGGCGCCCCCGCCGGGCGGTCACGTGGCGGAGCAGCAAGATGGCGGCGCGCGGTGAGTGCAGCGCCGGCACCGCCGGCACCGCCGGGCCCTCCCCAAACCCCCCCTGGTATCCCCCGGCCCGGGCGGCTCCTCTCGGGCCCCGGTTCCGCTGGCCCGGCGGCTCTGTCTGGCGCGGTCGCGGGTCCATGTCCGTCCCGGATATCCGGTGAAACCGAGTCCGTACCCGCGCTGTGGGGTCAGCCCCGGCCCCGGGGGTCAGCCCCGGCGTCCGGTTCTCCGGCACAGGCCGGGCCGCGGCCCTTCCCGCCCGCCCTGCCCCGAGCCACGGGACCCGCTGGCGGCTGAGGGCTGACCTTGACTTCCTTCCCCGAGCGCAGGAGTGTGACCGAGGAGCCTCCCTGAGCCCGCAGAGTGCCCGGACCCGCCCGCGCCATGGTGACAGAGCAGGAGGTGGAGGCCATCGGCCGCAGGCTGGTGGACGCGGCGCAGCCCCTGCCCGCCCGGTTCCGGGCCCTCTTCACCCTGCGGAACCTGGGCGGCCGCGCGGCCGTGGAGTGGATCAGCCGCGCCTTCGGGGACGGCTCGGCGCTGCTGAAGCACGAGCTGGCCTTTTGCCTGGGCCAGATGCAGGACGAGGCGGCCATCCCGGTGCTCATCCGCGTGCTGGAGGACACGGCCCAGGAGCCCATGGTCAGGCACGAGGCAGGTATGGCGGCAGCTCCTGTGGCTCTGGGGGCAGGGGAGAGGGCTCGCTGGCAAGTGGGGCTTGGGGGTGCTTCCTCCACTGTACGGAGCAGCTCATGGGGGCCTGATCCGGCTTGGGTGTCAAACCCTGAGTCATATAACATCTCACACACCTCCCCTGGCCAGACATGACAGGACAGGTTGGCCAGGTCCTGCTGTTCCTGCTGGCCAGGCTTCTCCTGCTGTGTTTGTCGTGTTTGGAATCAGTCAGTCTGGCCTGTGTCCATGCTTGCCTCATTTGGGATTGGTCAGTTAGGCCTGTGTCTGTGCTTTAGAGCAAGGCAAGGTATTGTCAGAGGGCACAGCAGGGTTCTTCTCATACAGACACACTGATAACATCCTGATACATCCTTCAGGTGAAGCCCTGGGCGCTATCGGGAACCCCGATGTGCTGGATATCCTGAAACGCTATTCCCAGGATCCTGTGGTCGAGGTGAGGTTCCTGAGGGGTCATTTCCTCTGGGATGCAGCATTGCTGCTCTTGGAACACGAGGCAGGTCCTGCCTGGGCAGGTGGATGGGGACATCACAGTGACACCCTGCTGTGTGCTAGGGTTCTCCTGGCGCTGTCCAGTGCTGTTCTGGAGCCAGGACCATGTCCCTGTCCCCCGCAGGTGGCAGAGACGTGTCAGCTGGCTGTGAGGAGGCTGGAGTGGCTGCAGAACAACAAGGAGAAGCCAGGCACCAGCCCATACCTCTCTGTAGATCCTGCTCCCCCTGCTGAGGAGACGGATGTTGCCAAGCTCCGGGAGATCCTCTTGGATGAGTCCCAGGAACTGTTTGACCGCTACCGGGCCATGTTTGCCCTGCGGAATGTGGGGGGCCAGGCTGCTGTGCTGGCACTGGCAGAAGGTGAGGGCCTGTCCTTGCTGTGGGTCTGTCCAGGCTAATCTGGGATGAGCCCTTCCCAAATCCAGCACTGCCAGAGCTGCTCTGATGTGTTTGTGTCTAGGGCTGCTGTCCCCTGCCACATTACAGAGTGCTGGGTGGTCTCTGGTGTTCCAGAGCCCCCTTGCCACCCTCCACACCCCCTTCCCTGAGGGAGGGAGGGCACTGGTTGTGATGGTGGTCTGGGACCAGCTGGTCTGACCCGTTGTCAGACCTGGCCCAGGGTTGTTGGGGTCCTGCTCTCCTGGCCTGGAAAGTCAGGGGCTGCTGGTGTTTGGGAACAGCTCTTGGAGAGGGGAATGTCCCCTGAGTGGGAAAGGGGCAGACCACAGCCCAGGAACCATTTGGACCCATCTCCAGCCCGAGGGAAGTGGATGAGGCTCTCCAGCCATCTGGGACTGTTGAGGTCCATGAGATGGGATCTGTCAGCTCCTGCTCCAGCTGCTTGGTCCCGGAGGGCTGGAGTCCCTGGCCATGCTGCCATCCCCTGGAACATCGTGTGGTGGGGCAGAACCTGGGGCAGGTGAGGGGCAGCAGCTCTGCTGGGGGGTGGGTGCTGCCATCAAGGGAGGTACCAGGTCAGGGCTGGGATCAGGAATCAGTATGGGATCAGGGAACAGGGTGGGACACCCCTTCCTGTACACGGGGCTGGGGTGGTGACCCTTTACATCCCCAGCTTTCCCATGGAGGATGGGGGCTCCATGCAGGCATCCTGGTGCATTTTGGGGCATTCTGGTGCATTTTGGGGCATCCCAGCTCACTGCCCCCCCTCCCCCCACAGGGCTGTGCTGCGGCAGCGCGCTGTTCCGCCACGAGATCGGGTACGTGCTGGGGCAGCTGCAGGACGAGACGTGCGTCCCTCAGCTGACGGCCGCGCTGCGCAGCCGCACCGAGAGCCCCATGGTGCGGCACGAGTGCGCCGAGGCGCTGGGCTCCATCGCCCGGCCCTCCTGCCTGCGGGCCCTGCGCGCCTTCGCCGGCGACGAGGAGCGCGTGGTGCGTGAGAGCTGCCAGGTGGCCCTGGACATGTACGAGTACGAGAACGGCGCCCAGTTCCAGTACGCCGACGGGCTCTGCAAGCTGCAGGCCTCCTCCTAAGCCTGGACTGGGGGCACTGAGGTGGGAGTGCTGCCTCCCACCCCCTCCTGCTGCCAATGGCGCTTTCACGGCCACCTCTGTCGGCGTGGAGCCGTGCCTTGCCACGCGGAGCTGGAGGAGGAACTGGGTTTGCTCTCTGGCACAATTACAACCACCTTTTCCCTCCAAATCCAGGCTGAGCTGCTACTTGCCTCTCCACCGCTCCTCGCCAGACACTGTTTCCTGGATCTGCCCCCTTTTCCCTGCCAGGATCGGCACTGCCTGCCCGCAGCCTGGCTTGGGGCTTGGACCAGGTGGGCTCTGCTTGCACGTCAGAGCCTGCTGTAGCTCTGCGGGGCTGGGGCCTGCCCTGGGTTGGTGCTGCCATGTCGGCAGCTCCATTCTCCCCACCTGAGCTTTGCTGGGGGCCAGGATGGGCTTTGGGCACCCGCTCTTGTGGGCTGTGATGTTAGGATGCTTCGAAATTGCTCTCGGTGCTGGTGCCGAGCCGGGGCCCTCCTCGCCCCCGCAGTGGGTTTGGCCTCTCCTGTTGGGACAGGCTGGAGCTGAGCCTGTGGCAGCCTCTGCCCCAGGATGGGGGTTGTTTCATGGCAAAGTTGAGAAGATATGGCTGGGTTTTTTTCTGCAGGGAAGGGCGCTGCCATTAGGGCAGGCAGGGTGAGGCAGAGCCTGCCTGGGCTTTCCCCTGTGTTTAACCAGGGCCAGGAGGGCTGAGGCTGCTGCTGGCACCCAAACCCCCTGGCCAGCCCAGCCTGGGCACTGGGGTTTGGGGTTTGGCACGGAATAAAGCACTGGCAAGGGAAGCTGGAGTGAGTTGAGCTGTGATTTACCTGTGCCCAGGTGTGGAGTGCACCCAGCACCACGGGGTCAGGCCCTGGTGGGAGCCTGGGGGCTGCCAAAATGAAATCATAGAACCATTGAGGTTGGAAAGGACCTTTAAAATCGAGTCCAGCCACATTGGGATGAGCAGGGAGTGGGGTCCCTGATGGCATGAGGTGAAACCCCTAGCCCTGGGGAGGAGGATGAACTGTCTGAGGTGCCCTGGTAGGTCCCACTACCCTGCAGGGCCTGACATCTTGCTGGGCATACCTGGCTTTTCCCCTTGTCCAAGGGCTCCCTGTGAGTCAGTCCCAGGCTCAATCCTCTTAGTCCTTGAGGCCAGCTCAGCATCCCCACCAGGGCTCTGGTGCTCAGGGACACAGCTGAGGGAGGGGCAGCCCTGGCCATGGCCCAGTCTGACCCAGTTCAGGACCCCATGGAAAGGGCTCTTAGTCAAGATGTGACCAGTTTTGGTCACTTGTACACACTGGGAGTCAGTGACATGTGCCCACGTGCTGTGGGTAGGGTCACCTGTGCGCAGTGTGGAGGGTGAGGGGCTCCAGACTGCAGTTCCCCAGCACTGGGGGCAAACACCTGATGTTTTCACACTGTTTGGAGTCAACTGCTGTTATGAGTTGCTTGTCCCCCATCCCCCACCCTCTGTAGCCCCTGGGTGATGGGCAGGACCCAGCTGGCACTTCAGGCTCTGGGGTGTCCGTGTGTCCGTATCCATCCCCAGGACAGGGAGATGGGTGATTTCCCCTGGGCCATATTATCACTTCTGCTGTTCCCTTCTTGGCACACGGGCCTCAGCAACCTGGAGCTTGCCAGAGTGTTTGTCCCCACTTATCACCCCGGCTGCCCCCACCCTTGTTCTCCAGCCTTTCCACGGGTGATTCACCCAGACCATGCAGGGTTGTTTCCCAGTGATTCTGTGCCAACATTTGTCTCTGCTTCCCCAAACACCTTTTAAGACAAAATTGGAACAAAATGCATTTCTGAGGCTGGGATCTGGGCAGAGGTGATCTGCTGCAGCAGAGCTGGAAGGTGCTGGAGGGGAGCAGGGCTGAGCCTTGAGCTTTGACTTGGCACTGAACCCCACCAGCACCTTGACCCCTCCCAGTCTAGCCTGTGCTGGGAAGGGTTTGGGGTTTCTCCAAAGCTGCTGCTGGAGAGGCTAAACCCTGCACCTTCTTGGTGTGGGAGGAATTGCTTTTGGGGGAAGCATGGGGGAGGTGATCCTGGGCGCTGGGGTGGCACACGTGGCGGCCACCATGAAGCCCTGGGATGGCAACAGCCTCTTGCCGTGGGCTGCTCCACTGTACAGCAAAGGGGGCCCCGTGGGAGCCCCCCTGGCTGAGGCTGCATCCCCATCCCTTCTGCCCATCCCTTCCGGCTCCAAGGGTGCTGCGTCCTCTGGGATCTCAACCATCTGCTCCAGGGATCTGGGGCCTTCTGAGGGATTTAACCCAGCCCAGGGGAGGGAGGACAGACCTTGAGCATCCTTCCCCATCCCTGTCCTTGGGGGTTCTCCAGCTGCAGGTGACTCCCCACTCCCAGGGGGGCAAGGGTACCAGTGGTGCTGCCAGAGGGGCAGGATCTGGGGACCCTGACCCACATCGGAGCCCACTGGTCACCCCCCCCGTGCTGGGGCAGCCGGGCTGTGCCTGGATTAGCAGGCACTAAGCTCCTTCTCAGCAACACGGCTCTGTTGCCGGGTGAGTGGCACTCACCACTCACCAGCCATGGGGACACCACTGTCCCTGTGAGCTGCCAGCACCGAGGAGCCTCGTGGACCCTGATGTCACTTCCCCCCCTGCAGTCCCCTGCGTGGCAGAGGCTTCAGTGGCTCGGGGTGGGGGTGCAGGGATAGCTGGCCATGGCTCTGGCAGGGGGTATCCCCCTCGCTGGCACCGGGGGGGCGTGGGGGCCACGGCACTTGCTGCAGTCGCCCCCTGAGGAGGACGGGGTGCTGTACGTGGACTACAAGCCCCCCGCCCTGGACAGCATCCGCCTGCCCCGCTACGTCCTGTACCTGATGATGGCGGCAATGCTGGTGCTGGTGGTGGCATATGCCATCGTGGGGCACCTCATCAAGGACCTGGTGCATGACTTCGCTGGTGAGTGCTGCCCACAGCAGGGTCGGGCTTTGGGGTGGGCGGGGGGCCGGGGGGATCCCCCCCGCCTGAGACTGTGCTGTGGCAGGGCTGGTGCTGCTGACGGCTCCGTCTCTGCCCCTGCAGACTGGGCATTCGGGCCCAAGCCAGAGGAGAAGGCGGGGATGGCCGAGGGCACCGTGCCGGAGGCAGAGTGGCTGGAGAAGGACGAGGTGCTGGTGGAGCAGAAGGCAAAGGACGAAGGCACCGGCATCCTGCCCAGCACGGACATCCCGCTGGGGCTGCTCGCGCCACGCAGCTCCATCTCCTTTGCCGACTCCCCCAAGAAGAGGTTCTTCTAGGGCCGGGGGATGCCCCTGCCACCAGCAGTACCCTGCAGCCCTGCCTGACCATTGGGTCACAGCGTGGCCCTGGGCATAGGCACTGCCCAGCACTGGCACGCAGCCTCCCCCTCCCTGCCCAGCCCTAGTGCTGCTCTCGGGGCTTCTCTTGGGCTGTCACCCCAATAAAGCCACCTGCCCCAGCCCTGCTCACCCCTTGGCCTGGCACAGCACATGGGGTGGCAGGGCTGGGACATCCCAACCTTTGCCTGGGGTAACAGCACCCCTTGGCACAGCCATGCCACCCCCGGCCATGGAGATGTGGGTGTGTAAAGGTGGGTGCTTGGGGGTGCAAACCCATGGTGTGGGGGCACAGACAGTGGCGGGCAGGGGGCACGGACACGGGTGCACACATGCACACGGAAACATGGATACACCTCTGGATGGGCCAAGTCAGCATGGGCACATGGGTAGGGGCAGATGGAGGGACAGCTGGATGCTGAGCCCCCACCACCCCCTCAGTGCCTTGGCACTGCCAGACCATGCCCAGTGGCACCCACAGGTACCCCCAAACCAGTCTTGGGGGACAAAGCACCTGCAAGCCTCTCTTGGGCTCTGGGCGAGGGCACTGGGGATGGGGGCTGTTGTATGGATGTGCACCCCCTGTCTTAAACCCAGGCTGGGGCTGGATCCCTGTGTCCCCAGTCTCTTTCTTTGTCCACTGAGGAATTGCCACATGCACAGTGTCCCCACCAAAGCCCACTGTCCCTCCCTAGGGTGCTGTTGGCCACCTTGTGCCTCAGTTTTCCTTGTGCCCTGGTGGGTGAGCACCCTGCCACGGTCTCCCTGATGACCCTGTCAGTATTTCACTCTTGGCAGTACGTGGGCACTCACTCCCTGAGGACGTGACAGGGTCCCAGCTGGGATTCTCTGGGGCCAGCTGGCTCATGCCCAGGGGAGGGCTGGGGTTGGCCTGGCATTGCCCACCCGTCTGTGCTGCCCCATCCTCCTGGGATCTGCTGCAGCCCTGCCAGCAGGGATGGGGGGAACCAGGCAGGGTGGGCATGTCTCCACTCCATCACCCATCTGTCCTTCCACCTGTGCACCCACCCATGTGTTTGTCCATCCACCCACCCCACCACCCACCAGTCTGTCCTTCCACCCACCTGTCCATCTCTCCCTCCGTCCACCCACCTACCCCGGGGGTGGTCCCCAGTCCTGGGTACAGGGACATGCCTGTCCTTTGCCACTGTGGTCCCTGAGATGGTGGCCACTGGGCGCTATGGGGTGCCGGTGCCTGAGCCAGGGGAGTGGTACCACCTCCCACGGGTGACAGGAGCCACGTTGCCATGGTGCTCGGTGCCACTTATCCTCTTGGGGCCAATAAAGGCGCCCGTTGCCCTGGGTGCGGAGAGCAGGGTCTGACAGCAGCGGGGAACAGGAGCTCACCTTCAGGAGCAGGATCCAGCCATGCCCCAGCTCTCCACCCCAAAAATGCCGAGGCCCTTGCAGCCCCTCTCGCTCCTGGTCCTGCTCGTCCTCACTGCTACCGTCCAGGGACAAGCTGGTATGTGCCCCCATGACCCTCCGTACTGCCGTGCCTGGGGAGGTGGCTAGGCCCCCCCAAGGCATCGGATCAGCTCCTGGGAGACTTTTCCAGTGGGAGCAGTCTGTCCCAGTGCTCCAACAGTAACTTTTGGGGGCAGAGCAGAAAGATCTGGAGACACCCACCTGCTGCCCCAGTACTCCCCACTGTGCTGGGGACGGGTGAGCTGTGTTGAGGGTGGCTTCCTTGGTACCCAAGGGACAGTGGGAAGGGGGCAGAGTGAGTGTCTGCCAATGTCCCATCCCATGGGGGGGGTCCCATCCCCTGAAGGATGGAATTCACCTGAAGCTGTCCCCATCCCCATCTTTTCCCTTCCCTGTCCCCTGGCCATGCAGGCACGGGCCCCAAGGTGCTGCAGCCGTGGCTCATTGGCCTCACGGCCGTCGTCGTCTTCCTCTTCATCGTCTTCGTGCTGCTGCTCGCTAACCGGCTCTGGAATCTCAGGAGGCGCAGGTTGGATTGGTGCGGGGGCCGGGGGATGCTGGCCAGGGGAAAATTGCATGGAAGGTTGCCATGGGCTGGGGACAGGGCTATCCCCGGCCACCGTTCAGCTTCTCTCTCCCCTCGCAGGAAGGAGAACGAGTACCCGGAGACCCTGGCGACTGACAGGTACCACAGACCGGGTGCTGCGGGGCAGCACCGGGACCCCCCCACACCGGGGCTCGGATTCTCTCGAGAGTGGCCACGTTCCGGAGGTGCCATGGTGGCTGTATGCCCTTGGCATGGCCGGAGGCGACCGTGCCGTGGTGCCCCTCGTGCCCCTGGCACGGCCGCGGTGCCGGTGCAGTGCCCTGACGTTCCCTCCCTCCCGCAGGCTCGGGCGCTCCGGCCACGTCAACCCGGTGGCTGAAGACTGGGATGAGCTGAGCTACGACAAGCAGGAGAGCAAGGCCACGTCCTTCTGAGTCCCCCCCGCCCCGCTCTGCCCGCTCCGGAGCACCTCCGACGGGCGCCGCACCCTCACCCCGTCCGCGGGGCCGGGATCCGCGCCGGGTTTCGGCGACAGCCGTGGCCACCGTGGCACCTCCCGCCCTGCGGCCGCGCCGGCTGTGACCAAGACCCGGCACGGATCGGCCGCTCGCCGGAGCGGAGAGGGGAGGGCGGCGGCCGGGGACAGCAGCGGGGCTTCCCCGTGTCCCCCAGCCCTGGGCCGTCGGGGGGTCCCGGCCGCGGGAGGACGGGGACAGATCCCTCCCACGACGTGCTCAGTAAAGGTCCCCAGCCTGCCCCGAGTCACGCGTCTGGTGTCACCGCGCTGGGAGGGGGAGGGGCTGTCCGGCAGCCCCGGGTGCCACTAGGACAGGGGACAATGGCAAGTTCCAAGCTGCCAGACCTCAGCGACCTCAGCAGGGCGAGAGCCGGTGCCCAGCCACATCGCTGCCCGACAACCCCGGAGCGAGGGGTGGTCACCGAGGGGACACGGGGGCGTGGGGAGCACCGAGGGGGGCGGGGGGCCTCGCCCCAGTGGCTGTCCTGAGCAGTGCTTGGGAACGGGGACCATGGGGGCCGCAGGGGTGAAGCGCAGCTTCGGCCAACGCTGACCTACTGGTGACGGTGACGTCACACACTCAGGCGATGACGTCACGCTCACGAGGTGGTGACGTCCTGTGGCCAAGGTCTGGAAGCAGAGGAAGTGGCAGCAGCTCTGAATCCCCACGTGAACCACGCCTGCCCCCACCCATGTCCCTGTCCCCACGTGTCCCTCTCCCTGCCACCCCGCGGCCCCGCCTGCGGCCTGGGGTGCGCCCTGTGGGGTCCCAGCTCTGTCACCTTCCTCATCCGGGCCAAGAGCAGTCATGGGTGGGGGTCCTTCCTCTGGGGTGATGGGTGCCCACTGCCTGGCAGGGCTCTGCTCTCCCCAGTGCCCCCTCCTCCTCCGCTGGGACACCCGTGTTCTCTCCCCTTGGGCGCCGTGCCTCAGTTTCCCCCGGGGCAGCAAAGGAAGGGCGGAGGCGAGCTGGAGTTGAAGCATAGCTTGTTTAATTTTTATACATTTTTTTTTTGTCTTTTTTNGTGTGTATCGGCTGCGGCAAAGCGAAAGCGAGAATCCGGCGAACGAGTAAAATATAACTGCGGGGGGAGGGGGGCACCCCCGGCCCCCGGGGGGAGCGGGGACCCCCCGAAAAGGCGGGCGGGGGCAGCCGGCGGCGCGGAGGCACTGCGGCGGGATTTTTGGTTTGGGTAAGAGGCGCGGTCCGGCCGGCTGCCGCCTCGGCGCCTTTTTGGGGCGGTTTCTCTCCTTTTGCCGCTCTTTGCCCGGGGGTGGGATTTCCCCCCGCCCCGGCTCCACCTCCCGCCTGGCCCCGGGCATCGCACGGGGCGCCCAGCGGGGCACGGGGGCACCCAGAGCGGCACCCATGGACCGGGGCACCCGTGGGCATCACCTGGAGCACCCAGAGGGGCATCCGTGGGTATCTCTCGGGGCGTCCAGAGGGACACCCATGGGCATCGCCTGGGGAACCCAGNAAACAAAACGAAAAAGAAAACCAAAAAAACCCCAAAAATCCGTATCAGGGTCAGTAAGTGTATGTAGGCAGGAGCGGCGCTATCGGTAATGGCTGCGTACAATGGTATAATCAAATATCGTGAAGCACCAGGGAGGCGAGCGGGGGCTCGGGGGGGTCATGCNCGGTCCGGCCGGCTGCCGCCTCGGCGCCTTTTTGGGGCGGTTTCTCTCCTTTTGCCGCTCTTTGCCCGGGGGTGGGATTTCCCCCCGCCCCGGCTCCACCTCCCCCCTGGCCCCGGGCATCGCACGGGGCGCCCAGCGGGGCACGGGGGCACCCAGAGCGGCACCCATGGACCGGGGCACCCGTGGGCATCACCTGGAGCACCCAGAGGGGCATCCGTGGGTATCTCTCGGGGCGTCCAGAGGGACACCCATGGGCATCGCCTGGGGAACCCAGAGGGGCACCCAAGAGGGCACCCAGAGGGGCATTCGTGGGAAGTGCTCGAGACACCCTGCGGGGCACCCGCGAGCACCGCTTGGGGCACCCAGAGAGGCTCCCGTGGGCATCACCTGGAGTATCCCAAGGAGCACCCAGAGGTGCACCCATGGGCACCCACAGGGGCACCCGGTGGGGCACCCGCGGGTATCACCTGGAGCACCCCCAGTGACACCCACGGGCACCGCACAGGGGACCCAGAGGGTCACCCATGGGCATACCCGGGGCACCCATCACCGGGGGCACCCATCCCAGCCGGTGGCAGGATCCCCGGGGGGGGG
>VXAZ01006158.1:224452-248283 GCA_013399875.1 Gymnorhina tibicen
TGAGGCGGGGCGCGGGACCCCCCCCGCTCCTTATACCGCCCCGCCCCCGGTGCCCCCCGCCATGCCCGGAGCGCTGCGGGGCCGTCGGGGTGAGGCGACTTCGCTGGGCCTCAGCCACGAACGCTGCGGGGGCGGCAGCTCCTCCTCCTCCTGCCGAGCGAAGCCCCGGGGAGGTCCTGGCCGGAGGCATCCCCCGAGGTGGCGGGGCGGTGGCGGGGGGGACGGACGCGCCCCGCTGCCACGTACGCCGGCCGCGGCCAGCTGGCCCGGGCGGGAGCCTGGGAGGCGCGAGCACGTTGGCCGGCGGCTGCGAGCGAGCGGCGCTGGGAGCGAGCGGGTTTATCCTCGGCCGACCCCGGCCGGCACGGGGAGATGGCAGCGGCCGGGGGGACCCCCCCCAGGCGGGCGGCGCGGCCGCCCCCTCGCTCAGCCCTGCCAGGCCTGGGCTCCATCCAGGGCTGCCGGCGCCCGCGGAGGCGAGCGGGGACAGATGGCAGCGGGCAAAGGGATGGGGAGAGTGGGACAGACAAAGGGAAGGCCGAGCCCCCCCTTCCCTGGGACTCTCCCCGGCGGGGTGCTGGCATCCAGCCCCTGCGCCCTGGGCTGGGGGCACCTGGGGGTGCAGCTGCTGGGAGGGGGTGGGAGAGAGGAGAGACGGATGGGAGAGGGAAAGGAGAGAAAGGAAGGGAGGGAGGGAGAAAGGAAGGAAGAAATTAAACTGGAGAGAAAGGGAAAGGGACAGGGAAAGGGAAATACGCTGCCACTATCTTGCTGCCCCACCAATCCCAGCCCCGTGGCAGAGCCCCACAGCACAGCCAGCCTCCCCCCAGAGTCCCGTGGGCCCCCACCGTGGCGCCTCTGATGCTCCCCCAAAACCAGCCCCTGCCTCACCACCACGCAGGGCTGTGGCGGCAGGTTCAAGCCCTCCCCAGGACTGGCCAAGACCCCAGTGCAGGGGCCAGTGTGACAGGGGACCAACCCCATGCCCCAACTGGCAGTGCCAGCCCCGGTCGGGGGTGCAGGGGCACACCGGGGACTTGCCGGCGTCTGTTCCCCCCTCCCGCGGCCACGGGCGCGAGGGAGCACCGTGGGCATCTGCCGCCCCAGCTGTCCCTTGCCAGCGCAGCACGAAGCCGGGCACCCGGCCAGGATGGCAACTGCGGCCCCGGGGAGGGCACGGCGCTTGCCAGCGCGGGGGGACGGCGGGTGGCGAGGGCGGGGGACGGCAGGTGCTCGCGAGAGGAGCTCGCTCATCTTTTATTCATCGGGTGCCTAACGGTGCGCGGAACCGCTCTGGCCCCTTGTCCCCTCCGGCAGCACAGGACGTGGCACCGTGTGCCAGGTCCCCGGCAGGCACCGCTCACGCCGCCGGGCTGAGCACGGCGCAACTCGCTTCGGTGGTGACGCGGGGCCGGGGCTGGCAGCGGGCACTGCGGGGAAGCCGTCCGGCTCCGGCACGCCGCCGGCTCGGCGCACTGCGGGAGAGCCGGGGAAGCCCTGACCTCCCCAAGGTCGCCGGCACATCGATCCGGAGAGCTCGAGCACATGGAAACCGCCCCAGCCGTGCCAGCGCCAGGCTCGCAGCGGGGCCGGGCTCAGGAACGGCGGGACCCCGGGCAGTGACGCTGCAGAAGACAGGGGTGGCGGGGGGTGGCACCCTGGGGAGCCCCCTCCCATCCCGCCTCTGCAGCACGCGGCTCTAGGGGCAGGAGCCCAGCCCCTGCGGATTCTCTGCTGTCTCACTCGTGCCCTTTCCCGGGGGTCTCCTCCTGGATTTGCTGGGCTCTGCCTACCTCGTTCCCCTCAGCCCCGGCCTCCCTGGCTGTTTGATTGGGAGTAGAGATACCTGGAACAGGGGGAGGGTTTGCCCGTGTTCATCTGTGTGCTGGGGGGCTCTCCAGCCTGCCTGCCCGCCGGTGCCCAGCTCTGCGAACGGCAGATCCCAAATATTGTGAACCCCATCAATCTTCTCACGACCCTGGCGATAAATATTTGCGCGGGGGCTGGCGGAGCGGCGGTGCCCGGGGAAACGCCTGCCCCTCCATCTGGAGGGGCTGAGCAGACGCTTGGCACGGCCGGCCTGGCACGGCCACAGCGCGCCTGGGACGAGAGCCCTGGCACGGGCTCCCCGGCAGATTGGTGCCATCTGCCTCGCGCCGCAGCCAGCGGCGAGGCTGGTGGGGGGAGATAAGGGGCTGCCAGGCGGTGGGAGACGCAGATGCTGGCACAGCGCGGGGGTCCCCGCCTCCCCCCAGGTGCTGTCCGCTGGCGGAGGCATGGCCGGAGCTGCCAGGAGCTCGATGCCACCCTGGGGCCCACTGCCTGCTTGCCCTGGGCACCCATCTGCTCCCACCCCGCTTGGCCCGGGGGGCTCAGCCTGGGAGCACTGCCGGGAAAAGCTCACAGCAGGGCAGAGCCTCGACCCCCTGCCTCGCTGAGCATGACGGCTGAGGGGGCAGAGAACCTCAGAGGGTGTGAGGGGCCAGCACTGCCCCTGTTCTGCCTCTCCCCGGCTCTGGGAACCTGGGGGGGATGGGGATGGGGTCCAAGGATGGGAGCTACCAGCGTGGGGATGCAAGGACGGGGATGCAGGGATGGGGATGCAGGGATGGAGGCACCACGGTGAGGGCGCAGCAAGAGAGCCCGCGGAGGTGGGGAGCACTGACGGGAGGGTGCAGGGAGGGGGGCACTGTCCCCCCCCACTGGCTGCTGCCGTCGGGAGCTGCTGGGAGGAATNTCCCCTCCCCCACTGCGGTGTGCACAGCCCAGCCCTCACCCAGCCCCGCACCCATCCCGCACCCATCCTGCATCTATCCTGCATCCAGCCCTGCTCCCATCCTGAGTCCAGCCCTGCTCCCATCCTGCATCCAGCCCGCAACCAGCTCTGCTTACATCCAGCACTCATCCTGCATCAAACCCTGCTCACACCCCCTGCTCTTCCCGCACCCATCCTGCATCCGGCCCTGCTCCCATCCCGCACCCATCCTGATCCCATCCCGCCCCAAAGGTACTGGGGGTGGCGGTCGCAGGGCTGGGTGCAGGATGGGAGCAGNATGCAGGGATGGGGATGCAGGGATGGAGGCACCACGGTGAGGGCGCAGCAAGAGAGCCCGCGGAGGTGGGGAGCACTGACGGGAGGGTGCAGGGAGGGGGGCACTGTCCCCCCCCACTGGCTGCTGCCGTCGGGAGCTGCTGGGAGGAATCTCTCCGTAATGCTCCGAAGGTCCTGGCACCATCGGCTGGGGAGATTGATTACCATTTTACTGCAATGCTTTTGACTTTCACCAGCGACCTCCGAGCTCCCCCCCAGCNCTGCTCCCATCCTGCATCCAGCCCGCAACCAGCTCTGCTTACATCCAGCACTCATCCTGCATCAAACCCTGCTCACACCCCCTGCTCTTCCCGCACCCATCCTGCATCCGGCCCTGCTCCCATCCCGCACCCATCCTGATCCCATCCCGCCCCAAAGGTACTGGGGGTGGCGGTCGCAGGGCTGGGTGCAGGATGGGAGCAGGATGGGAGCAGGGCCGGTGCTGCTCTGGAGAGGACCCAGGCGCTTAGCACTCCCTGCACCCCACGGCCATCCTCGGGGCCAGCAGGGCCGGGACGGGGCCCCTCCCCAGCCCGGCACAGGTCGTGCCTCAGTTTGCCCATCCCGGGGGCACGGAAAGCCCCGGACAGGGGGAAGAGCCGAGGGGCAGAGCTCGCCCTTAGCATCGGTCCGGGGGAGCCGTCCGGGCGCTCAGCCTCTGCCGAGGCTGCCCCAGACCGCGGGTGGGGAGCGCAGGGCCGGGGGCTCCTCCATCCCCCCCCTCCCCGGCGTTGCCAGAGCAGCGGCTGGGAAATTGTGCTGACATCGGCAAAACCGGGCGGCGGGGGCGGGGGAGCGCGGGCGCACGTGCTCGGGCTGATAACGGGGGGCCGCGGGGGCTGCGGGGAGCCCGGACTGCCCGGCCGGGGGGGCCCTGCGCGGGAGAGACCCTCCCAGGCCCCTCTCCTTGGGGCTGGGGATGCTGCGGGCGGCTCGGAGGAGCGGGCAGGCAGGTGAGAGGAGGCAGGAGAGGGCAGGAGTGGGCGGGCAGGAGGGAGCAGGAAGGAGGGAGGAGGCAGAATCAGGCAGGAGGGGGCAGGTAGGAACGGGCAGTGTGCCGGGCAGGAGCAGGTAGGAGGGAGCAGGAGGGCAGCGTGTCGGGCAGGGAGAAGCTCACTGAGCCCACGAGGCTGTGGTACCGTGATCCCCAGGACCGCTCGAGTGCTGCCACCAGCCTGGCCATGCCATGCAGGGTCCCACCGATGCGGTGACTTCTTCCATGTCCCTCCCTACCTCAGTTTCCCCACCAAGGTGGGAGACCAGAGATCCCTCCCATCAGCCACAGCCTGACAGAACGTGCCTACTGTGGGCTGGGACCGGGCCATGCCGAGCACCCACCACCCAGTACCCTGCAGCACCCCAGGGGTCCCACACCATTGCTCCTGGCCCATCCTGGTCCCCCTTAACCAGGGCCAGAGCGACCTTAACAGTGAAAGTGAGAGGCTGCCAGGCCTTATCAGGGAGTATTTACAGCCGCTGTGTTCCCAATTAGACAGTCAGGTGACTGCGGCTGCTGGGGACCCAGACACTGGGGTCAAGGTCGCCGGTGGGGGGGTGGGGGGTGGCAGAGGGGCAGCCACCTCCCGGGGACAGCAGCTGGACACGGCACGGCTAGGGAACCTGCCGGCACGGCACCCCGGTGAGGCACACCGGGTGGCCCACGGGGACTCCGTTGCAGATGCTGTGGGGGTCCTGGTCCCTGCCTTCAGCTCGGCCACTGTAGCGCTCCCAGCCCAGCATCAGGGTGCTCCCAGTTCAGCCCAGTCCAGGGTACCCCAGCCCATTGTGACACTACACCTCCAGCTGAGCCAGCACAGGGTGCCCCCAGTCCAGCTCAGTACGCAGCAACCCCATCCCAGTCAGTACAGGGTGCCCCAACACAGCACGCAGCACCCCAGTTAAGCCCAGTACGCCGTCCCAGTTCAGCCCAGCACGGCCACGTCTCAGGCCAGTACCTGACACCCCATTCCCTGCCCGGGCGCACAGGACACCCACAGCCCTCAGCCTGCACGCTCGGCCCCTCGTTCCCAGCAGAGCACCCACCCTCCCCACTGCCCCGCTGGGAACTGCCGGTGCCAGGCCCCGTTGGGTCCTGCGCCGCCCCGGAGCGGGCGAGCCACGAGCGTGGGCACGGGCGTGCGGTGCTGGCAGCACACGTGCCCACACGCCGGCAGGCCCGGCCGGCCCGGCAGGTCCTGGCCGCACACGCGTGTGCAACCACACTTGTGCCCCGCACCAGCCCGGGGTCCCGCCTGGGCCCTGGGGCAGGGTCTGGCCCTGGCTGTTCCCTGCTGGAGGCTGTGCCCTGCTTTTCCCCAAAGCCACGAGGGCCTGGTAATCCTGCCAAGCCCCTCCCTGGGGTAGTGGGGGAGGTCACATGCCTGCCCTGCCTCAGTTTCCCCAGTGACACCCAGCATATCCCACGGATGGCTGGGCAGAGCATGTGCCCACCATGATTCACAATGCTGGCACCTGATTTTCTGGCACTGCCGGCATCAAGGTGGCCTCTGTGGTGTCACTGTCTGTCCCTGGGCTCTGGCCAGTGCCAGGCAAAGAGCCACCAGTCCCACGCTCCCCCTGCCGTGGTGTCGATGGGGGTGGGCTCACGGGGCGGGGGGGCATCACCCAGCGCTGTGGGCATGGGCAGGACGTGCTGCCAGGAGGGGACCAATATCCTGGTCCCCGCACACCTGGGTAGCCTGGCCTGGCCAGAGGTGGCCATGAGCCCCTTGACCACCCCTAAGGCTGCAAGTCACCGACCCTCCTGTCTGTGAAGCAGCCCTGCGCAACAGCCCAGCCCTCCCCCGGGATCACACAGCATCTCCCCTGGCTCCTCACACACCTGGGGGTGCTGGGGGGGTGGCAGGGTCTATGGGGGACCCCAGCTGCTGGCACGGTGTCTGTGCCAGCATGCTACCAGCCGGGGACAACAAACCTGCCCAGGTAAAATACCTTCTTATGAGCTTCCCCTTCCCAGCACGCAGGGAGGGGACATGAGCCGGTGGTGAGGACGATGGCTCAGGGACCCAAACCGAGACCTGCTGCCTGCGCTGCACATCGTGACTCAGTTTCCCACTTTTGACTGACGGCTTTGAGAGCAGGTCTGACCCTGCTTGCCACAATGAAAGCAGCCAGTTCTCCCAGCAAGTCCACGTGACCCCCAGGCAGGTGAAGGGCCGGGACCAGCATCCCCTGAGGGCACAGCAGGAGCTGCCCCCACCAACGTTATCACCGCCCCCTCCCCAGCCGGCCTCACTGCTCCTGTCCCTGCTCTGGCATCAAGGGGTTGGCACCGTAGCCCATGGCAAATGGGCACTGCTGGACCTCTCCCAGCCCCAGCCCTTGGGGATGCACCAGGAACAGGCTGTCCCTTCCCTGCCCACGCTGCCCACCCACTCCCCTCAGCTAGGCGCAGGATGTGGGGTTAGCTCTGGGTTTAACTCCCAAAACTCCACATTGGGAATGCCCTGAGACAGGAGCATCCTCAGGGACCTTTGCCTCCTCCTGCTCCCGGGCAGCTGGGATCAGTCCTGGCTGGGGGAGAGGGGCCAGGGTGGGGGGCACCCACCCGAGAAGCAGTTTGGAGAGAGGGAAGCACTGCAAGGTCTGCAATGGGAAAGGCGTCCGGGAGCAGTGTTCCCAGCTGGAGATGGGGATGGGACAGATGGGGAGGGAAAGCTAAAACAAACCCCACTGTGGCAGGGCACAGCCGGGCTCTGCCCTGCAGGCAGACGAGCACTCACCTCTCTCACGGACGAAGTACGCCAGGTAGAGGTCGAGCTCCTTGACGGAGACGCTGATGTGGTGGGGCTGGACGCAGAGGATGGGGTTGGTGCACTGGCCCGACTTGACCAGGCGCTCGCCGTCGGTGCTCTCCAGCGGGACGCCCTTGAAGAGGATGACCATCACCAGGTCCAGGCGCCACACCTTGTCGGCCTGGCGCAGGCAGTCGATGCGGCGGATCTTGCCCTTCTGGTCGGGGTTGGAGAGGACGCAGCACGAGGGCTTCTTGCCCGTGATGGAGAGCACGAAGTCCTCGCGGCACTCGGGCCGGATGTCCTTGCGCAGCTTGGCCAGGAGGCGCGAGGCCCATTTCTGCTTCACCTCCGGCTTCTCGCTCAGCAGCTCGTCCTTCACCGCCCTCTCCTCATCCTTCGTCATCCTCTTCTCATGCTTCTTGAAGTACTTGCGCTTGCGGGCCTGCAGGTTGAACCAGGTGTAGGCAAAGGCCCTGACGTGGGGGAGCAGCGCCTCAATGAAGGGGTGGAACTCATCCTGTGGGAGCAGAGGGACAGGGGGTCACTCCTGGCCGAGTCCCTCCAAGCTCCCTCCTGGGGTGGCTGGGGAGCCCTGGGGACCTGCCAGGCTCATTCCCACTGGGCTGAGTCCCAGTGCAACCAGAAGGAAAAGCTGTGGCAGAGGCATGTGCCCACCGGGGATGGGGATCCCCTCCCTGCACAGCGAGGTTATCCCCATTCCAGCAGACCTCCATAAATCCCACTGGCTGCAATTTTCCCGGGCCAACAACCCGCTGGGAGTGGCGCGGCCATACTGGAGCCAGCAGTGCCGCAGGGGGACAGGCACCTGCGCAAGGCTGGCCACCTCAGCAGCACCTGGACCCTCTCCCCTTTGCAGGGTCTGCTCCCACCAGGTGCAGAAATCCCACCTGAAATCCCAGCTGACACCGTGCCCACCGGAGCCGCTGTGCCGGCGTCAGGCGCTGCCAGACCGCAACACCCCAGTGCTGGGTCCCCCATGCCTGCTGCATGCCGGGTGCTCCCGCTCGAGCTGTGGGCGCCTTGGACCTCTCCACTCCCTCTGGACCAGTGGGAAACTCCCCCAGTTTGCCCCAGTTGCAGCCAGCCCGGCGGCTGGCGCCCGGCCCAGCACACAAGGCGTGCTCTGACTGCCTTTTTCCATTTGGCGAGCGCTGCTGGATGAGTCCGGCCCCAAAAAGAAAACAAGGAAAATGCATCCCCCTCCCTGGCCCCTCCTTCCCGCATCCCATTTTTTTTTTTCCAATTTGGAAAATCAGTGCTTCCTGGCTGGGGGGGCCCACAACCACACCGTGGGCTGGAAAGGTGTTGGGAGCCTTCCTGGTGAGGAGCAGCACAGCTTGGAAAGCAGCAGGCAGAGGGTTGAACATCCCCGTGCGCAGCCAGGGCGGCACCAAGCTGGTCCCCAGGGGCAGGAT
Source organism: Gymnorhina tibicen (assembly GCA_013399875.1). NCBI lineage: Eukaryota > Metazoa > Chordata > Aves > Passeriformes > Artamidae > Gymnorhina > Gymnorhina tibicen. The sequence goes on from VXAZ01006158.1 coordinate 232,738, forward strand.
TTGGCCCTTGGGGTCCCTCATGACTGTGGGGCAGAGGAGGAGGAAGGAGCTCAGCTGGATTCCTGCTGCAGGGTGTCAGGGGTGAGAGGGGGGCGGCTGGTGACAACTGCCCCTGCCATGCCACAGGGTCATGCCTGGGGAGGGTGCCAAGGGCAAGTGCTGCTCTGGGGTGAGGAGGCGGCCACGGGCAGGAGCTGGGAGAGGACAGAGCCGTGGCTGCGGGATGGGGCGAGTGCTCCAGATCTGGCCCCACTCATCCCAGAGCAGCGATGCCATTCCCTGGCTGAAGCAGCTATGTCCCAGAGTGACCCTGCCTGGAGGGAACAATGTCCCCTGAAACAGGCTCCCGGCAAGGATCGGCCCCATATAGACCCTGCTAACTCCCACTTGGTTCCCAAGTCCAGCACAGACCCCATTAACCCTAAACCTGCTCCCCCGGCACAAACCCTGCCAACAGCCAGCACAGACCCCACGGCACAGCCCTGGGTGTCCCCTGAACCAGAGACCCCTACACAGACCCTGCTGTGACCTGGCACAGGCATCCCAGTACAGACCCCACTGTCCCTGAACCCAGCACAGCCACCGGTGTCTGCCAGCCCCAACCCCCAGCACAGCCCTGCTAAACCCCCAAAAGTCCCCGCAAGCACAGACCCTTCCTCACGGCACAGACCCTTCCACCCTTGGGAGCCTCCAGCCCCTCTCTGGACGCAGAGCTGTGACCCCACATGTGTCCCTCCCATGCCCAACAAAGGACAGGGGACTGACTCCCCTCACTGGGGAGCCCGTTGTACCAGCAGGGATCCAAATCTGCTGGCAAACCCATCCTAACCTTGGGGACCCATCCCTGCCCAGGGGACTCATCCTGCCAGAGGAACCCCTCCTTGCCTGGAGGACCCGTCTCTGCCTGGGGGACCTGTCCCTGCCGGGTGCTCCCGAGGCGGCCACAGGGTCTGGTTCCCGCTTCCCTCCCCAGCAGCAGCCGCTAATTCAGTGCAGCTGGGCAAGGGCTGGGCATGTGTCTTGAATCAGGGAGGAAGGTCAAAGAAAAGTAAGACAGGAGCCGAAAAAAGCAGCAGTGAGTTCCAAAAACAATACTTGGCCGGGGCGGTGGGCGGCTGATCTTCCTTGGTGGCCGGTTATTCAGACGAGTCCGACAAATTGCTGCCATCCCCTGGCCCCGCCACCCTCCCCAGGCAGCCGGCGGCAGGGCTGGCCACAGGGCCGGGGGGACACCACGCCATTGTCCCCATCCCTGCTCTCCTGCTTGGGAAGTGCCACCCCAGGCACCACTGCGGGGAAGCGTGGCAGGAACCAGGTTACCCGGGTTGGGTGAGGCAGCACCCTTGGGTGCTGCTTGTGCTCACGGTGGGGGCCGGGGGTGCTCGGTGCTCTGCCCCGGGATGGCAGCAGCAAACCCCGGGTTCTGTGCCCTCCCCCGCCACGGTGCCGAGAGTTTGCAGTTCTCACTCGGACCCACGACTGAGACCCTCCAAAAACCCGCTGCGTGCAGGAGCCCCTGCAGCCCTCGGTGTCCCCGAAGCCATCGCAGACCCCTCCTTCCCCGGGATTACGGCAGGCCGGGAGCTGCACTCGAAGCCAATCAGCCCCTCGCCAACTTTCCCTCCCGCCCGGCTTATCCCGCGCCGCGATGCCACGGTTAAGCCGCTTTAGCAGGGCAGGCGAGGGCGGCCGGGGGGCACCAGGACAGCCACACGGGAACGGCTGCTGCTGGGGGCTGAGGGGACACGCCACAGGACTTGGGGACCGTCCCCAGCCGTGCAGCCAGTGAGCCCCTCAGCCGGGCACACCAGCCCGGCTGGCACCAGCCAGCTGCACACCGGATCCACTTGGGAAGGCAAAGGCAGGGATGCACTGCCCGTCCGTCCCAGTCCCAGGTTCCCACCGCCTTCCCCCCATCCAGCAGCCCGAGTGCCGGCAAAGGACTGGTTAAGTGCTTCTCCTGCTGTTTTTCCTTTGCGGGGCTGGGAAGCAGAGACGTGCTGCAATACCCCAGACGAGGCTGCTCCCGGGGCATTTCCGGATGGGAATCTGGCAGCAGAGCCTGCCCTTGGGCCTCATCCAGCCCAGGCTTGTAAAGCCCTGCAACCGAGGCAGGAGCACGCCTGCATCGGGTGCTGCCGGCCCTGCTCCGGGCCCCCCTGCACCCCCTTTCCAGGGGCTGCTGGAGCGCTGGCTTTCCGTGCCAGGTGCTGTGAGGGGAAACTGAGGCACGCATCAAGCCCGGCTCTGTCTTGCGGTGGAGTGGGGAGAGGAAGGAGGGATGCTTTGTGTGGAGCTGGGCACGCCACGGAGGATTAACTCCTCCGCAGCCCGGGGTTTGGCAGCGCCAGGGAGCGGGAAGGGGCACAGCCGAGGCGCTGCCTCTTCCCGTGCTTCTGCCGCCGGCTCGGCAGCGCCGGGGCTCTGCACTCCGGAGACCCTCCAGCCTGGGGCAGGGGGGATGCTCTGTGCCACGCAGGGACACAGCACCTGGCACGGGCACCGCAGCATGGGCTGGCCACGCTCTGAACATCCTCCGCTCCAGCGCCTTGTCCAAACAGGCCGGGCTCAGTGAAACAGCCTGAATTTTCCAATGAGAAAAAAAAAAAAACCCAAACGTTTCCTCAGGAAATTCCCGAGCAGTTTTCACGGGGGAGGCGCTGGGGTGAGGGGCGGAGGAGGAGCAGCGGGATGCGAGGGGTCAGACACCTCGGCAGTCGGTTTTGCTCCCCACCAGCACGGCCTCGGCTGCGGGGAGCAGCGGGATGCCATCCCCGCCGCGGGCAGGGCGCGACGCGGGACAACCTCGCCGCATCGCAGCCCTGCAGGGACCACACAGCGTTTACTTTATGAAAGGATGCTCAGCCGCCCCTGCAGCAGCCACACACCTCCGAACCGCTGCCGGCTCCCACGGCCGCCGCTCCTGCCAGGTCCCACTCCCCGCGGCCCTGCGAGCCCGGGCAGGGGCTGGCAAGTTGGGCGCCGGGCTCCGTGCCCCCATGGGAAGCCTTGGCGCGGCGGCAGGGGGGGATGCGACTACAGAGGTTCCGGTAATCCTGAAAATCCCGGTACCTGAAAGGGGCACGGCAGGGAACCCGCTTTCCCCTCACCAGCGCCCGCAGATGCCCTTGGCACGGACCGCGGAGCCTCCGGTAGCCGCTTATAACTGTTCGCCGAAGCGGCTCTGGGTAATGAGTTAACCTGGTAATGAGACCTGTTGCCGAGACAGATGCAAATGATTGGGAAGTGCTCATTAGAGGGGATGGAAGGAGGCACTTAGGCCCTGAAAGGCACCCAGCCCTTCCCGGGCCGCCCTGCACCCTATTAGAGCCCATTTTACAATAATTGCTCCAGAGGAGGAAATCTATTTGGATTCATCATAAAGTATTTATTAACAAGAGCTTATTCATAATTTTTGCTGCTCGCCGGTGTGGCGCGGCCGGGCGTCCCGGCCTGCTCCGCATCGGAACGCGGCTTCCCCGGCCCGGGAGAGTGGCAGCGCTGCGCTGGGGCGGGGGCAGCGAGGGGGCACGGGGGCAGCTGAGGCTCCTGGGGCGGGTACGAGCTGTGACGGCCTTGCCTGTGCACTCCCGGCCCCACGACACAGCTGCCCGTCGGGCAGAACACTGTCGCAGCCACGTTCGCCCCCAGCTCCTGGCTGGCCCAGCCCCTCACTTGCAAAACCCCTCCTGCAGCCCACACCGGAGCACAGAGCCTCGGTGCCCAGGGCATCTGGCTGGCACCGCTGGCACAGGTGCAGGTGAAGGCAGGACACCGTGCAACCTCCTCGCAGCTCCACTCTCCAGATCCTGGGGCTTCTTTTCTCCCCCCGGAGCCAAGAGCATCCCCCAGCCAACGTTCACACATGGCTGGGGGCTCTGGGTGGGCTAGACTCTTCTCACTAGGGGTTCTGGTGGAAGGGTGAGCAGAGATGGGCCAGAGAGGGGCTCCCACCCCTCATTTACTGCCGCGGTGCTCAGCCCCGCTCAGGACCAGCCCAGCAGGGGGTGGGTGGGCTAGTACAGCCCCTGGTGCTCACCGCGCCCCCGGGACCGCGGTGACCGCGCGCCCCTCACTGAGCCGCCCTGGAGTCCCCACGCCTGGCGCTGCCCAAAAACGCCCCACCGGGTCCTCTGAGCCACCCTGGAGCAGGCAGGTCCCCGCCGCCCCCGGGTGCCGGGCTGGTGCCCACCTGCCCGCGCCTACGTGCCGGGGCGGGAGCGGTGCCGGCGCTCGCCCTCGCAGGTGCTGCGGCTGCGAGCGGGGGCGCGGGGAGCGCGCCGAGGCCGCGGGTCACAGGAGGCCGCGGCGGCAGAGAACCTGCCAGTTGCTTTGGAAAACAGCAGGAAGAAAAGCAGCTCTCTTGGCAGCCCCGGGCTCCGGTGCCAGCGCTGCCTGGGCCCCCGCCAGCCAGCACAGCCCGCCCCGCAGACGGCAGCTGGGGGTGGCCCAGGTGGGATGGAGCCGGAGGGGGCTTCTCCGGCGGCACGGTACGTGCCCCGACACCGTGCCCAGCACCGCCTCTGGTCTGCCTGCGCGCACCCCCACCCCAGCAACAACTGGCACTGCCGGTCCCCGGGTTTCCTAAATGCACCCCAAACCGGGGAACAGCGTGCCCAGCATGCAGGGAGGGGTACGGATGCCCCAGGGATGGTACCCAGCAGCAACATGGCTAGCACTGGGCGGTGGAGCAGTCAAGAGGGTTCTGGTGAGGGAGACTCGATGGTGTGAGAGCCCAAAGCCACCCGCTGCCTTCCTGAAGACTCACTTGGACTCCCCAGGTGCCTCAGTTTCCCCAGGTGCCGTCTCTGCGCATCCCCTTTGGGGTTTGGGAGCCGACAGCTCAGCCACTTTCCCAGGGTGACCCCACCTGCCTCCAGGGTGAGGCACTGCCTTTCCAAAAATAAGGAAACTGAGGCATGTCACCTGCCAGGCCAGCCCACAGAGGAGGCAGGATGTGACAGTGGCTGCTGAGATCTGGGAGAGGTCTGGGAGCAGCACAGGGGGGACCAAGGAGATGTCCCCTCGTCCTGGGAAGCATCCCGTGGCCAGCAGCACCAGAGCCACGTGGCTTCCCAGCCGAAACCCCCTCAGGGCTCCAAGGAAGGGAAATGTTTTATGGAACTGGAAAAAAAAAAAGCTTTGCCAACGGGTCCTGGCGCTGCCAGCTCCTCCGCCCTGCCCTGCGTCAGCGCGGGGCCCTGGGGGTGGCCCGTGCCCACCATCCCTGCTCCTGACACATGGCAGGGGCTGCGGTGTCCGAGACCCAGCGCTTGGCCCATCCCAGATCCCAGGGTCTCAGCCTGGGAGCCGCCAGGGTGTGACCCAGGGACGGAGGCTGTTCCCAGGAGCACAGAGGGAAACTGAGGCAGGAGATGTGGTGGGGCTGGCAGCACCATGTTCGCTCTGGGGAGGGGGCACCACCAGAAAGGGTCCCTCCAGCCCCCCCCGGGCCGGGCCCAGGGCTCTGAGCCCGGCTTTAGCCCCTGACGCAGGAGGTTTTATTTCCCTCCCAACATATTTTTAGCCCTGCCTGCTTTGTCCTGGCCTTTCCGAGGGGGATTAATTCCCCCCCGTCACGCACCATTAAAGGTGTAGGGGTGCAGAGAGGTGTCCCTGGCTCCCTCCTGAGGGTGCCTGCTGGGGGGATTGGCGCCGGGGGTATCTGCACCCCACGACGGGCAGTGCTGTGATGGGTTCGCGGGGCTCACTCCGCTGCAAATCCAATCCCTGGAGCAAGTCAGGGGCTAAAAATAGCCCCGGCCTTTTGCCGTGGAATCGGCGACCTTGCAGGAGGATTGGCCACCCCGGGGCCCCGGAGGTGAAGAGTTCATGGCCCCTCCCGGCCACAGCCCCAGTGCCTTTGCTGTGCCATGGAGGTGCCAAAGGCTCAGCCCCTCCTCCAGCACCTCATCGGCTCCCTGAGTGCTCAGGACAACCTGCCAGGACCCTCCACAGAGAGATGGACAAACTGAGGCGCGGGGTGGTGCCTGGAGATCAAAGGGGCTGGGCGTGTCCCCAGAGGGTCAGCTCTGAGCCTGGCCAGGCCCTACACCCCGAGCACTGAAGGATGGGACTGGTTCAGCGGGGTGGAAGAGGGGTGTTCATCCGCTTTCGGCAGCTCAGCAGAGCCTTCCTGGGGAGATTCAAAGGCTGAGCCCGGCTGGGTCCTATTTCGGGAGGGTTTTGGATGCCTCCCAAGCGACAGAAGTGGGTGGGGGCTGACCTGCACAAAGGGACTCTGTTCGGGACGCTGGGCTCCGGCGGTGCCCGGCGCGGAGGCCGGTGGCTGTGGCCGGTCCCCTTGTCCGCCACGTGATGGGTCAGCAGCCCGGGCTGGGGCAGGGGGCGAGTGCCCTCCTCCCGTGCCGGGTGCTGTTCCCCACCTGGATGTAAACTGAGGCGCGGGGCGGGACTGCCCTCGCCTCCCGGGCTGCCGCTGTAACCGCTGAGTGACACTGCCATACCGCGGAGACGGCCGTGCCAACCTGCCTCGTGACGTGGGCTCCAACAGCCACCCGCCCTGGGCTACTTGCCCAGGCTGGCCCCGAGCCATCCCCTGGGGGAGTCCAAGGTCCCCCAGTGGGGTCGGGCGCTTCGGGAGCCAATACCCCAGTCACAGCTCCGTGACGGAACAGGAAAAAACCCCTCGACAGGCCGGATCCCACAGCTCGATGCCACCGCAGGGCACATTGGGCTGCCAGTGTACCAGCACCACTGGCCCTGGGACTGGGGACCCTCCTGCATCACCTCATCCTTCCCCCACTGACCACCTCAGAGCCTGGGGGCTCCAGAAAGCTCGCGGGGCCGCGGGGCCGTGACCAACCCGTGCACATCGCACGCTGCCCGCCGCACGCAGAGCTGTGAGCGCCCACGGGCACTGACAACAGAGACCTTGGGATGGGACTGAGGTCCTCACCAAGGTGATGCCGGGCAAGCTCCTGTCCCTGTCCCCACAGCGGTCACGGCTCGGCCCTGGCTGCTGCTGGTGACTCCTCTCTCCAACCAATTCCCCACCGCAAGGCGAGGAAGCTGGTGAGCGCGTCCCGGTTCCCTCCGGCAGTACCTCAGGATGCGATGCAGTCATCGTTAATGCATCTGGACTCATTTATGGGGATGAGAAAATGTTTCCAGGTTTCCCACAAAGTCCCATTAAGATCCCAGTCCCACTCTATTTTTAGTGCCCTCATCAACAACGCCTTCCCCAGCCACCCCGGCGCTCCAGGGCCCCATGGGGCTGGCGGGGGCACCCTGGGCACACGCCCGCCTGGCTTTGTGAGGAGCTGAGCTGCACCCAGACTGGGGGGCTGGAGGGGGGCAAACCCCGGCCCTGCACTCCCCGACCCAGCAGCTTTGCACCCATGGGTGCACCCTAGGGGTGGGGGTGCCCCAGCCCGGCTTTTGCTTGGGAGCAGAGGAAGAAGGAAACGTGGTGGGAAGGAACAGAAAAAGCCACCCCAGGTCACTGCGTCAGCGGAGGCTGCAGGACCCCACTCACCATGGAGGATGGAGAGCAGCTGGGTCTGAGCGTCCCTGCAGGTGTAGGGTCACACCCCGCAGCACCAGATTGTCACCTGGCGATGGCCAGTGGCTGGCCCAGCCAACCCATCCATCAGCAACCCCCAGCGCCCTGGCAGCGTCTCCTCCCAGGCAGCGGGTGCCCACAGGGCTTTCGGTGCAGCTGGCAAGGGCACGAGGATCCTGCCCTCGGCGCTGCGCTCTCCCGGGCTATCTATAGCCATGACCTCAGCAGGAGCCGGGGCAGGACCCGGCCGCACATCGTCCCTTCTTGGCAGGGCCTCCGCCTCAGCCCCCACCCGGCACAGAACTGCCGCCAAGCCGAGGCTTTTATCCCGTACGTGCGCTAATCCGACGGGATTCGATGTCAGGGGCTGCCCACGGGAGGCTCACAAAGGCCGTTTCCAGGGGTGCTCAGCCAAGCGATGGAGAACGCCAGCCGGGAAGGGCAGACGGGCGGTGCTGGGTGTCACCGCGTTAGGTGACAGGGTCCGACCCCGGGGGCTGGACGGGACGGAATGTGTGTGACCCGGCTGCGAAGAGGTCGAGCAGGGGACGTCCTTGCGTAGGCAGGGGTGACATGAGGACAGCCCGCAGCTGCGCCCCGCAGGCGTCGGGGTCACAGCCTCCTGCACAGCCGGGGGTCGTGGGGAGGACCCGCTCACTCTGCGCCGGCTGCCCCGGGGGAAGCGGGGAAGGGGTGGCCCAGAGGAGGGGAATTTCCCCGGCTTTTTTCTCCAACAAACTCCTTGGCTTGTGCAATTAGAGAAATTTGTTTAACAAACTCCCGGGGGAGCGGAGCGGGAAGGTGGGGTGGCGCGCGGCCAGGGCGCTGCTCACACAGGCCCGCTCCCTCCCCGCCTGCACCTTTGATCAGCAGCGCACTGCGCCGGGGGACGGGAGCCGTTCCCCGTGGCCAGGGCCACGCTGTGCCACGGAAATGCCCCGGCCCCCGCGGACACGCTGCCCGTGGCAACCCCTTGCCACGTGTCCCCTCAAGTGCTGCTTCGCAGCCCCCTCCTCTCGTCACCCCCGTTCCCATCGCCCCCGTGCTCGCCGGGGTGCCACGACCCTGGCACCCCGCCACGCTCAGCCTCCAGCCTCGCGGGCCACAGGTGCGCACACGTGTGTGCCCCGCCGTGCCCGTGCGCGGCGCAGGCTCCGGGGGCGCGCTCGCCCTCTCGCTCCCGCTCTCTTTCTCATGCGATGCCATTTCCATCAAAAACCCTTTACTCGGCACTTTTCCCCTCATTGGTATTCACGCCGCGCGCTCGCTGTCCTGGCGCACAGGTTACTAAAGGAGATTTTGCGGCGCAGCGTGGCGGGGGTCACATTTCAGCCCGCGCCGTCTCGCTTTCCCAAATCGCTGGGCAGCAGCCAGGGCCGGCGGGAGGGGGTGCAGGATCCGGCACATCACAGCTCCCGCCAGGCAACCGTGGGACCGAGCGGCCTCGTCGCCTGTGGCAGCGGGGCGAGGCGGGCCGGCGGCGGCGGCTCTGCAGCACACAGTGATGGGTGGCTCCCTGGGGACAGCCGGCAGGTCACCGGCGCTCGCCGTCCTCCCGGCAGCCCCACGTGCCCGTGCAATGCGGGAGCAGCTGGAAAAGGGGGTCTGAGCAGAGAGGGGGGCACACACTTGGCGTTGCCGCCAGCTGCCAGCACCCAGATGAGCCCTGGGTGACATCCACCGTGCCCCTGGTGGGACTGTACCCCCAGGACGGAATCCTAGGGCGAGGAAGGAGCAGTGGGGCCTCTCTTTTTCAGGGCTGGTTTGGGGAAAGGGGAAAGTATCTGGGTGGAAAATCAACATTTCTCCCTCATGGGCTTTTTTTTTTTCCTTTGAAAGCAAAAATATTTCTTGGTTTTTCGTGATCAGAAACATGTTGGGGGTTTTTTTTGGACAACAGCCGGTCAAATACCGTTTCCCCGTGAAGGGAATGCAGGGGCCCTTTGCAAGGAGAGCGAAAGCCTTCTTAAAAAACAAGATAAAACCACCAGTTTGAAAAAAAAAAAAAATCCACCTGGCTATGGACTTGAATAAGCTCCCAGGGAAGAGGGGTCAGCAGGAGGGCCGGATCCCGGTGTTCCCGTGCCAGGCAGTGCTGCTGGAGCAGTGGCGGTGCTGGGGAGGGCAACGTCCACGGCAGGCAGCCCGAAGCGCAGACCTGGGGATTTCGCCCAAAAGCTGCTCAGCGCTGGCTGCTGGCCGGGGAAGGAGGATTAATGCGCTTTTAGAGCAGTGGTGAGTTAACCGAGAAATCAATCCTTGGCAGTGGCTGGCCCCAGGTCCCCCAGCGCGTGAGCGCTGCTGCACCTGAGCCACGGGATCCTTTCCCAGCTCCTCTCCAGGACTTGGGAAGCTCCGGGTCTTGGCGGCCGGTGCAGGGCGTTGGGTCCCGGCCAAGCTGGCACAGAGCGCCCGGCCGCGGGGGATGCCTGCCCAGGGCCGACGTGACGGATGGCGAGCCCAGCCGCCCGCCCGGGTGCGAGCCAGGCCCCGGGATGCCCGGGGGTACCCTGTGCCTCCCCTCCCTGCAGCTGGCACGTCCCAGGGGTCTGCATACCCTCCTCGAGGGTGAGATCTCAGGGTGTCTGGCTGCCAGGGCGGGGAGGGAGGCTGAGCTCAGGCTTTTGCCTGCACCAGTTTGGTGCATCCAAAAGCACTTTGGTCCCGAAAATCCATGAGGATTTGGCACTGGGCACTCCTGGCCCACCATGAAGCTTTGACCCACTCAGACTCAGCCCCACCAGCAGCCCTCAGCCGTGCCGTGGGGACATCACCAGTGATGCCACATGATTCTGGCAGGGCTCAGCACCCACTGATGCCCTGGCTGCTCCCATCGCCTTCGCCACCCTGCCTCGACCTGCCCGGCACACCCCAAGGTGCTGTGGGAGAAATCCTCTCCCCATGCGTCCCTAAGGAGCACATCCCTGCCACCCCAGGGCCCTGCCTGCACTTCCCAGCTTGGGTGCAAGGACTGATGGGGACAGGAGCACCCCCAGCCCCCTCCCAGGGACAGCCATCCCCCTCGGAGATGCTCAGTGCCGGCACCGCCATCCCTGCGCAGAGGAGCCACAGCACGGCCGGGGGTGGCAGGCAGCGTGCCAGCCTCACAGGGAGGGATTTTACCTCCCCCACAACTCTCCTTCTTCCCCTCCTGTGAGGGACTCTGGGATGCTCCCCATCACCGTCACCATCCCCATCCTGCCACCAAGGGCTTGGCTTGTGGCTAGAAACAGGTGCAGGCACAATGGGAGCGATGGAGGGAAAACGGGCACCCCTTGGGCTGCAGGGAAGTGTCCAGGGGCCAGGCACAGGGATGGCTGGCACAGGCAGCATCGGGCAAGGAAGGCTGGTGAACAGACAGGGCAAGCTGTCCTCGTCCCTGAGGCCGTGCCCAGAGAGCCCTGCCTTGCAGGGACCTGCCTCCACCACCTCCAAAGGTGGGAGACACTGTCCCTCCCTTTCCCTGTGAGTCCCAAATCCCTATTCGGGCCCTCCCTGCCATGCACAGCCCTGGCTCAGGACGGATCCCTCGGTGCCACCGTGGCAGTTCTCCCCTGGGCTCTTGAGCTGCCCATTCCAGGGCTGCCCAGGGCTCCTCGGGGAGCCGCCTTTCTCGCTCTTTGCTGTGCCTTGATAAGGGCAGCGTGGCTGGCTGGGCTGGCCCTCGCCATGGTTCCTCTGCCCAGCGAGCCTCGCCATGCCAGCACTGCCCTGGCCACACCGTCCCCGCCACAGCCACCCCTGCAAGGGGGGAAAACCGCCGGCTCAAAACAGGATCAGGCTACGGCTCCCAGCATCCATCCCCAGCCCTCCCAGGCTCAGGAGAATAGGAAAGAGCCAAAGGGAGCTATTCCCAATTGCTCCAAGAGCTCCGGGCAGTGCTCTGGGCTCTGGCAGCTGGGCTTTGTTCAGCAGTCTGCAAAGGCGTGCGCATACCCGCAGCGCTGGGCACGCGGTGGGATCACTCCCTGCCCCGGCACGGAGGAAACTGCGGGCACGAGGGACCTGAACCACAGTCAGGGAGGGAGCCGTGGGCAGGGCAAAGCTGCCCAGGGAGGGGAGGAATCGGCAGGTACCTCGGAAAAGGGCCGCTGATTTACTGCACGAGGCCCCAGACAAGTTCAAGGTGATGAGGGGGAGAGTGGCACAGTGTGAGCGCCGGCCAGCAGCCCCTCGTGCAGCTGGCTTTATCCCATCCGCCTCCCCACGTGCCCACTCCGGCCCTCCGATCCAGCTTCAGAAACCTCACTGAAAACAGGATCTGTTTTTCCCGGGCGAGGATTTAAGATGGGATCAGGCAGGAGCAGCAGGCGCGAGCAGCGGGGCAGGGCTCGCCAGGGCAGGCGGGCACGGCGCGGCGGGCGCCGCGGGGAAAGCGAGGATCTCCCGAAGGTTGCATTTAAAGAACAGCCTCATTGTTTTTCCCAAACAATACTCAGCAGATGGGAGAATTGAAAGTGTGTTGCAACCTTCCCTCTCTTCCCCCGCCATGCCCGGCTTGCTGCTCCCATCCTTTGGCAGCCGATCTGAGCTCCCGGCTGGAAACCAGTTTGCCGGAGCTACTGGTGGAGGGGGTGAGCACCGGCGCTGAAAAGCCCCGGCGCTTTTGGGAAGGGGGCTTGCCAAAGGATGCCCCATGAGTTGCGCCCAGCAGGCAGCTCCCCGCTCCAGCCACGTGCCTGCAGCAACGGTGGCGGCCGGGTGATGTCTGGAGCCCGGTCGTGGCTGGGCAGAGGTGGGATCCCCTCGGATGCCTGGAGATGTGGCTGTGACCGTGCCACGTGGCCACAGTGCCTCTGGCAGCCCAGCTCCATCCCCCAGGCCCCGAGCTGTGCCCGTTCGCTGGTACCGAGGTTTGTGTTGGGCCAGCTTAGCCAGGCACTCCCCGACGCCCCTCAGATCCTGAGCCACTGACAGTGGCACACACAGGGCTCCGTGCCCGGCCACCGGCTCTCGGTCAGGCAGCACGGGTGCATTGCCTCTGCATTCCCAAAATCAGCTCTGCACCCCTAGCATGGAGCCTGGGAGAGGGAAGAGGGTCTCTGACCAGACCCTGGTGGGGTGCCCAGCTTCAAACATTACGGCTGCCTTTGAGGCTGGCGCCCATCTCACCTCATTCCCATCCTGCAGGTACCAGGGTGGGGGGCTGAGGGTGTGCTGGGGGCACTGCCAGGTGCCAGGCATGAGCCAGAGGTGTAGGAGCATCACAAGTCATAAAATTTGCAATATTCCCCCACCAGAAGTATCCCAAATCTCCCCCACTGCAGATCCAGGAGCCAAGGATAACCATTACGGCTTTGGAAATCCCTTCGGCTCCTCGGCAGCAGCTCCCAAGGGACACATGTGCAGGTCCCTGGCAGGTGCTCAGCTCCAGGGTTATTTTGGAGCCCGGGCAGCCGGACACTGCCCCCCCCCCACCCCGTCCCGCTTCCCCGTGGGCAGGGTGAGGCCTCGTGCGTGGCGGCGGTTCCGGTGCTGCTTCCCTGCTAATCTAGGCAGCTCCCTCTTGACTTCCCGGCCTGTCTCTGAGCGGGGACAGAGGTGAGCTGCGGAAGCGGGAGGAAGTCCCCAAGCAGGGACGCAGAGCTGGGGAGGGCACAAAGCCACCCTCTTGCCCGACGGGAGACACGGCCGAGGCCGCGGCCAGGAGCGTGTCACGGGCGATGCCTTTGCCAGGGCTATTTTGGTGCCGCTGGGCTCTCCAGCTCGGGCCTGTTCCGGCTGGCAAGGGCGCCCGCCTGAGGGGTCGCCGGGGTCCCAGCGGCCGCGCCGGGCTCCAGGGACTGGCAGCGGCGGTGGTGGGGAGATGCGCAAAGGCCGAGGCAGGGCGGCTCCCGCGCACGTTCCAATGTATCCACATCACCATCCGCAGCTCCCGAGCCCGGGCGAGCCTGCCCGCCGCGCGGGTGGGATGGGGATGGGAACGGGAACGGCTGGGCTGGCGGTGGGGGACGACGGCTGGTCCCATCCGAGCCGGGCTGGATCGGAGCTGAGGCTGTGTCAGGGTGAGGGGGAGGACACCAGAGCCTTCCCCGTGCCCAGGCAGTGGGGCAGAGGATCCGTGGAGGAAAAACCAGCTCCCCTCCGTCGGCCAGGAGGAGTGCTGGGAACAGCACGGGTTTGTGAGGAGAAGGGCTCCTGCCAGCCCCGGCCCGGCCAGCGACCGCACGGCTTCCCACATCACACCAGCACTGTGAGCTGGCAACAACAGGCGCTGCCAACCCAGCACCAGCTGGAGACTGGGAGGGTTGGGAAGTGGTGGGACCCCTGGCAGGGATGGAGTCAGGGTGGGAAAGGCGGGATGGCAAGGAAAGGCAAGAAAAAGGAAAACAAAAAAAGGAAAAAAAAAAAAGAAAAAAAAAGAAAAAAGAAAAGAGAAAAAAGCAAGAAAGAGCAAGAAAGAAAGAAAAAAAGGAAAGGAAAAATGAAAAAGAAAAATAAGAAGGAAAACAGAAAAAATGCAAATAAAAAATAGAAAGAGAAAAAGAAATAAAAAGAGAAAGAAAAATAGAAGTAAAAAAAAAAAAGAGAAAAAGAAAGAAAGACAGAGAAGAAAATAAGCCAGATTGAGGTGTGACCCTTGCCAAGTCAACCACACAACAGGGAGCACCACCTCAGGGTCATCTGAGCAGCCCTGGTGCTGCCCACCCTGCCCGTGCCCGTGCCCTCACCAGCCTCACGCTGCATCGGGGGAGAGCCGGGGCCAGACCCCGCGCTGCCCCCGCACCTCACAGTGGCACGAGGGGACCCCCACGGACCCCCACGGGCAGCGGAGCCCAAGCCCCCGAGGTGAAGCCAGACCCAGCCCGCAGCTCCGGCCCGAGGGGGGGGATCCGGCAGGAGGGAGTCTGGCATGGGCAGGGGGGTCCTGCAGCAGCACCCCCTGCCCACAGCAGAGCCCTCGTGGGGTGCAGCACGAGGCCGGGCCCGGAGCAGGCAGCGGCTGCCAGCAGGGAAGAGGTTACGAGGCGGGGAAAGCTGCCTGCTCAATAATTAAATAAATATCAGCGATCAATAAGCACAATGCAAAGGCAGAGCCGCAGTGGTCGTGCTGTGGGCAAGGTGGGGGGGGTTCCTGGATCTCCCCCCTGTGGCCATACCGGCTGCTGGGGGGAGATTTCGGGGACGCCCCGCTCGCCTGCACCGTGGGCCCTGGCACGGCCACCCTGCCGCGTGCCACCGGACCACGGCGGCGTGGCCTGGGGTGACACCAGCGTCCCCACGCACGGCTCGGGGCTGCCCCTCGTCACCCCGACACCCCGACGGGGACTGGCATCGCCCCTCGCCTCGGATACCGAGGGGGTGCCCCCCACATCCTGCCGTGCACGACCCCCCCTGCCCTCCCGCCCGCCAGCGCGGCGTGGCACGGCCGGGTGCGCGTTGTCCCAAACTTGCAGGATTTTGAACAAAAAGCCTGTGCCCCCCCACCCCTTGCACCCCACNTGGGCGCAGCGAACAAAAAATAAAACCCAAACCACAACGCAATCTTCCAACCCCCCCACGCCCCAAGTGAAAGTGAAGGCTGAAAAAACCCAAAAAGCACCAGAAACACCATAAAAAAACCCTGCAAAAGGCGAAGGAGGGGGACATGAGAGGAACGCGGCTCCTCTGAGCAGCCCCGCACGGCCCCAACCCGCCTTTCTCTGTTATGATTATTTTTAGGGAGNAGAGTGGTGGGAATCCTTGGAGCCCGGGAGAGGAGTTCACGCCCAGACTGGGGGGGTGTTTTTTTTTTTTTGGGTTTTTTTTTTTTTTTTTTTTTTTTTTTTTTTTTTTTTGTATTGCAACTGTTAAAGTCTGTTGCGGCGAAAGGAGCAAATTGGGGGGGGACGCGGGGGGGTCCCGGTTACCTGGGTCAGGCAGAGAGGAGACGAATACATCCCGAGCCGTGCTGGGAAAGTGCCTAATTGCAGGGCTGAGACTCGAGGCGTAAAAGTTACTGAGTCATTTCGGAGGCTGGAGCAGTCCGGGCGTTTTTTCTCTCTCTCTCCTCCGGAGCGGCTCTGGAGATGCGCAAAGGC
>VXAZ01006171.1:0-30926 GCA_013399875.1 Gymnorhina tibicen
TAGTATTAATCTTTTTGAATTGTAGTGCAAAGTAATGATTGAAATTAACCTGAGTAAAACTAATTTTTTTTTGTGCAAATTGTTCTTATTTGCCAGTATGATTTCCAGAATTTAACTAGCTGTGGCTTCCTGATTTTTTTTTTTTGCCATTTCAAGGCTTTCTGACAATTTAAATGCTTCAGAGTGCTGTTCTATACTCACTTCACAGAAGACTTGGTAAAATCCAATGCAGGGAAAAAGATATTTCCCAAAGGATCATTTACGATCAAAGATGGAAGCAAATCTATTTTATTAATGTAAACTGCATACAGTTATAAGATCACAATTTAAAGTCACAATGTGAAACAGTCAAGGTACAAACATTTTGGAATCAATAGTATGAGAAACTGTCTAATGGGAAACTTTCCGTCCTTGCTCTATAAAAAGTGCTTGGCTAGTACATTATTTCCAAATACTTCCGTATCCACAAAGATATTTTGTCATTTAGTTTGATCCAAAATTGCCTTCCAACATTCAGAAACTAAATGAAATACAAAACACTTAGATGTTTCATTTCTTGATTATGTTGTAAAATATAAAAATCATTCCCTCCACAAATACATCTAGATTACTGCTGAGGAAACCTACATGCTTGGCAGCCACTGTCTTCCAAAGAAAACTCTGGAAAATTTTCTCATTAAAAAGTAATATTTCAAGATGAACATTTTCTCTCTGTTTAGAGAGAAAAATTAAAATACAACTATTATTTTCTGCTTTTGAGAACAACTTGAACAAGCTTGAACAAAACTTGAACAAAATTCCTGTATAGGGCAGACAGCACCAGGAATACAAATTATCCATTTGTTTTCATACCACAAACAGTAAATTATAACTGTCATTTTGTAAGTCACTAAGGACTGAATCTACAACTCAAACTTAGTACTTTTTAATATCAATCTATTTTTATAGTGTTTTACAATAAAAGCACGTGTGAGCTTTACAGAGGCACTGTAGGGTATAAACAAAATCTCCAAGTAACTTGAAATACGTTGGATTCTGAAGTTTCTTTATATACAGTTTTGGCACATAGAACATTAAAATTACCATTTAAAAAATATTTTGTCTGCTAAATGTCTTAAGTTCTGACTTCTATTTCCCCAAAATCCTTAAAAAGAGCTAGATAACACTGGTGACTTGAAGTATAAGGTCTTCTTTTTCCTTTCTTAAAAGACACTTCATATAGGGTAGATTCTCAAAGAACCTACAGTGAGATGAAGTTTACTTCACCACAATTATGATAATCATAAAAAGTACCTTTATAGAAACAAGCATTCGAACATTCACCATGCTTTGTAGTAATGATGAGAACACCATAAACACCTCTGTAACAGTCAACTTAAGATACTGTTAAAGTCATACTCTGACTTTCTGTAGGAGCTTCTCATTCAGGGAATGTTTTCATTTTGATATAAGCTTTGATAAGGAAAATTAAAGGTGAAAAATTATCTCCCTGGGGATAAAAAAACCCCAAATAAACAAAACCAGGAAAAGAATCCATTACAGAGCAAATATTCTTGAAAATGCTGGCTTGACTATGTTTAACATGGAGGTCACTTGTAAGCACTTGCTAAAACTACTAAAACAAAGCAAAGCAAAATAAACAACTCACAAAGCAACAAAAAAAGGAATGCCAACAAGTCCAGGCGTGCAAACCTCCTTAACTTGCTTGTTTAAATCATTTTCACGCCACTGTTTCAGTGCAGATACATCTAGTTTCCCTTCAGGGCAAAAGTAGCTAAGTCTATGTTCATATTTCAAATATCTGACAAGACCCTTCTATATTCTAAGTTTTATCACCAGAATAAAGACACATTCTCTTTGCAGAGACAAATTTTGAAATAACCAATACATTTCAGATATGTAAGAGACAATGAAAAAAAGCAAAATTAAGTTGGATTGCTGATTAAACCTTCAAGAAAATCTCTGACATTAATCTGGTAACAATGGCTTTAGGAAAGCTGAGAGTCACACATTTGATGAAAACAAAACTGTTTATTGAAGAGACATATTATAGAGGAAGGCAGTGGCTGCCAAGCATATAAATTAGTTCAAGAGTAATCTAGATGTATTTCTGGAGGGAATGACTGAAGGAATAGTAAGAAAGCTAAAAAATGGATTGGGATCAGCAACAACAACAAAAAGAGGCCTGCTGTGTAGATAAACTTTTCATGTTCTTAAAATTTCTGATATTCTTATCTTGGCACAGCAAGAGTACATAGTACTTAATTGAATTCTGAAGACTTACCAAGAAGGTGTGTGCAAAAAACATGCACTGAATTTCTGTTAAACTAGTGAAACACAATAGAACAGTTGTATTGGGTTTACACGGCCAAGTTCTGGTAGCAGGGGGTGCTGCAGACGGGGCTTTTGTGAGCAGCTGCTGCAAGCTTCCACCATGTCCCGCAGAGCCAATCCCTGATGGCTCTGAAGATGGACATGCTGCTGGCCAAGGCTTGGCCAGTCAGAGATGATGGCAACACCTCCGTGATAATATATTTAAGAAGAAAATCAAAACAAAGTGGAGGTCATTTGTTATTCTTCAATGTTTGCCTCCCAGAGGAACCATTATGTGTACTGAAGCCCTGCTTCCTAGGAAGTGTCCAAACATCGCTTGCTGATGGTAAGTGGAGAATGGCTTTTCCCTTCAATTATGCACAGACTCTCACTTATTTCTTTTCTTTCACTGTAATAAAACGGCCTTATCTCACTTGCTGGTTGTTCTCAATCGTATTCTCTCCCCTGCCCCATTGGGAAAGGGAGCTATAGAGCAGCTTAGTGGGCACCTAGCACCCAGCCAAGGTCAGCCCACTACACTTGTGGAGAGAGGAGAACTGCCTCCCATGGGAGGGACCCCATGGTGCAGCAGGGGAATGACTACTCTCCCTGAGCAGTGGGAGAAGCTACAGGGAATGAACTGACCATAACAACCCATTCCCTGTCTCCCTGCACCACTGGGGGAGGAGGTAAGGATGGGAAGGAGGGAGTGGTGGGAGGAAGGTGTTTCTAAGGTCTTATTTTACTGCTCATCATCCTGCTCTAACTTTGTTTGCAATAAATTCAGTTCACATCCCTATTTTGAGTCTGTTTTGTCCATGACAGAACTAGGTGAGTGATCTCTCCCAGTCCTTATCTCATCCCATGNGGAGAAGCTACAGGGAATGAACTGACCATAACAACCCATTCCCTGTCTCCCTGCACCACTGGGGGAGGAGGTAAGGATGGGAAGGAGGGAGTGGTGGGAGGAAGGTGTTTCTAAGGTCTTATTTTACTGCTCATCATCCTGCTCTAACTTTGTTTGCAATAAATTCAGTTCACATCCCTATTTTGAGTCTGTTTTGTCCATGACAGAACTAGGTGAGTGATCTCTCCCAGTCCTTATCTCATCCCATGAACCCTCCATTATATTTTCTCTCCCCTATCCAGCTGTGAGGGGGAGTGAGAGAGCGGTTCTGGTGGTTGCCTGGAATCCAACCAGGGTCAACCCACTATGGAAGTTCAGTTTCAAGGGACCTACAAGGATCATCTGGTCCAGCTGCAAGTGAAATTACTTTCTTCATTTATTTCTCTGCACAACAACGTATTTTGAAGTGTCCTTCTCCTTGGAGAGCTTGATCCAGTGGCATTATTTTTCCCTCTTAATATACACTCTTGTTATATGTCCTTAAGTGTCCTTAAGTGTTATTTGCACTGGCATTGTGCCTAAGTCATTGTCCTGGTGTCAACATCTTAGGGCATTGGTCTCACACCTACAGAGGCTGCATAGGATAGGTCATCTATTCAGATGCTGAAGACAGATCCTAAACTGGCTAAGGCTTCTGTCTCTGATGTCATTCTTGGACGTCTGCTCTTGCCCTTATTTTTTATGTGGCTTTAAGGCAATGATTTGAGAGTCTGGGGTGTTTTTCTATTTCTGTTTTTTTAAACTTTTATTTTCTTGGAAAATGGAGAAATAAAGGAGTATTTGGATTTAGAAGGCAAAGCAGGAGACTTAAAAAGTCATCAAATCTCACTAGAAGTATGAAAAAAATGAGAAGATGGTTTAAGCAGGCAACTAATTCATTCATTGTTTATATATTAAGAAAAGAATTTAAAAATCATTCAGAAACTAGAAAAAGCTTAATACAATCCATGTCCAAAGTGGGAAGTGCTACTGTAGGTGCTCCTCAAGGCTTACGTTAAGGCAGAAAGTAGCACCATATAAGAGTAAACATGGGGTTTCTCATTGCAGAGGACTGGTACTCTATGCTGCTCTATAACTGCTTATAAAAGACTTGGATAGCGAATGCACACAGCATGATTCTAGTTGTGTCCTCCACTTGGAGTTAGTCTGAACTGCACCACTTGCAAAAAAGCCATTTCAAGCGCACTTTTTCTACATTTTCTTCAGAAAGAAAAAACACAAAAATACACCAACCACATGCTACTGTTCTCTCAAAAAACTTGTTCTGTAATGTATTTTCTTTTCCTTTGTTTCTATGCAACAGTGACAGGGGTGAAGAACTTGATTAGTGTTGATGTCACTTTTGTCTAACCTGTGTGGTAGAAATTACATTTATTTGTGCTGCCCTGATATATTTCTTTTATGAAACTTTGTGACTTTTTATCCAAATTCATTTAGATTGCACAGGGTGTTCATGATTTACCTCTTCTGAATGTTTGTTTTATAGCATCTTGCCTCTAACAAGTTTAAAGAAGTCAGATTGAGCATACCCTTCAAATTCTGAACCATTACCCAAGTTCTAGAAGCAGCAATACTGCCTGAACTTGAAAGACTTGACTCACCTGTGTCAAGTGTCTCTCTCCTCATATCTTAAGAGCAGTAGTGATCAGGTTGTGCAGGTCATCATGAAGCCCTCAATCAGGAAGGGCAACCAAATCCACAGTGAAAATACAGCAGCACAGAATTTTATAAGGAAGATAAGCAGCTTTTGAGTGTTAGTAAGGACCTGTTGTTGCCTGAGAGCAAAAGAACACAACTGCCATTTCAGTATAACATTCTATACTGTCTAGAAAATGTATAAATGTAGAAATGCCTATAGAAAATGAGCAGAAACTTGTTTGACAATATTTTTCCACTAAAAGAACTACAATATCTTTTTTAAAACTGAAGGAGGAAGAAGAGGACATGAGTGTCCCAAAGTCTTTTAACTGCAAGATGATTGACAGAATCAAGACCACCTTGTTTTAATCTTTCAGATAAAGACTTTTAGAAAATTTGCTGTGGTGAATGATATGTCTAAAGGAAGGAGTTAAAATCTCATCTTTAGCTGTACACCAACAGAAAAAGAATCTCAGGAAGTGAGTACTCATAAAAGTACATAGATATTTATTTATAGTGGAATACACCTGAGGTTCAAACACTACTCTTCATACTAGAATTCCAGCTTCACCTATAACCACTGATAACAGTTACACACGAGAAAAGTCATACTAAATGAGAGGGCCAGGGTCTGGTTTCCACAGTACAAAGCAAAAAGAGTAATAGCATTTTACTGAGATTCTAACTCTTGGATTCCTTTGGGTCCAGTGGCCTCCAGATCAATATTGAACAAGATCTATCACAGCTATTATAACGCATGCTAGATGAAGTTTTTTTTTATCTTCCCAATAAAAAGTCAGGATATAGACGCACTGAGCTGTTGTATATACAGCTCTGCCTCAGTTTTTGTGTTCTCATCTGGGATCAAACTTCTATAAGTAAATGGAATTAAATATTAAATATTTTTGCCAAGAAAAATTTCCTTTGTTCAGATTAAAGAGACACCATTGTGAGTTTATTCATGCTCCATCTGTTGTACTATTTTCTCCAGTGGCAACTTCAAAGCACTTTAGCATTATCGAGTGTTTGTGAAGAAATGGCAGTACAATATTTTCCCTCAGAGAGGGGAAAAAATTTAAGAGTTCAAAAGTGAAAGAAATTATTAGTCACTCAGTTGGCTGTTTAATCCACTATTTAATTGTATGTGTATTTATTGTATTTTCTATTGATTTCTTTTTCTTTTAAAGACTGATGGAGAGAAAATAACTTGCAGCCTTCTTAACACAGGAACAATTACAGCAGGAGCCCATACCCTTTATCATATGAACAATGCTATTCATAAATGATGAAAATTTCAAAGGTTTGTTTCCTGCTGCTAATTTTGCTAGTGAGCTGAATTAGTGGGGCACTGCTGGGACCAGCAGGAGATCTTTGTGATACTGTTTCAGAAAGGGAAACTAGTGTTAATCATTAAAAAACAGTTCTTGTAGGTGTCAAAAAACCCCCTGAAATATGATTCTCTTTTTCCCTTCCAGCCTTCCCTCCTTACCCTCTTAGAAATTCAGCTGTAGGGAACTTCAAAAAAAAAAAAAAAAAAACACAAAAAGCTGATGACAACAACAACAAAAAAGTGGGCGATTAAAAACATGGTCTTGCATAATGATATAATGATGAGATATTCCCTTTAAAATTGCATTGCACAGGACTTGAACAAAACAAGAGCAGATTGTTGACTCCCTTACCCTATTTACCTTCACCCCAGCTCTTAAGCCATCTCAGTCCTCTCCTTTTTTGGTTGCTCAATTCTGTCTGATTATAGGCATTAATAAATAAATCTGCAGATTTCAGTCTACTGTAGGAAAATGCATAATCTTGCTTGACACTCTACACAAGTATTCACAGGAGCTGTTAAGGAGCTTAGTTCAGAACTGTGTTTCACAGCTTTTCTGGAATGTTTTGAAGTGACCTCATTTCCAACCTGGCAGTATCACTGTCTTCCTTCATGTTCAGATTTTAATTCAGATTTCTTCTGTAACTAATTTTTAAAATTTATTTTAACTTAACACTTTAGAACTGTATAATACTCTTGAGACAGTTTTATTGTTGCTGGGCAGTGATGATAGCTAAAGACATTCCTGTCTTGGTCATGCACACGTGCTCCAGATTGTGGTGGCACAACTGTATGTAGGAATATCCTGTAAAAATCAAGTCACTAGAAATAATCAAGTGGAGGAGAAAACAGTCTTCAAAAACATTGTCATTAAATATTATTGCTGTGATGCAAAAAAAATGGTGTTTCACAAGCAATAGAATAAGCACGTGTGAAGTAGGAGGGAAAACTAGCATGAATATCCTTTTAATGATGGTTATACTGTAAAAATTCCCCAACAAGAACAGACTTTACTTTCAATACACCTGTGTTTACTGGGAAATTCATTTGCACTTATTCAAGTGCACAGAGCAGTAATTTAAAAGCTGTATTTTTTTGTGAGGAACACTTACCACCTCCTTATAATAAAAGTACTGTTTATACCATGTGTGGGTTGGGATTTCATGGAGAATAAATACAGAGCTTCATGCAGTTGTTTGGTTGTTTTGGGGTTTTATTAACCCAAAAGTATGCAATAGAAATACACAACCAAAAAAAAACCAGCACCAAAATGTTAAAACCAAAGCGGCTTTAGTCATACCTTAGATTAAGGCTAGATTAAGGCTCCCCACCACTACAGAGAGACTTGGCAAAGGCAGCTGTCACAGTTAAGATCAAGAGGGAGCAGTGCTATGACCTGTCTTGACCAGCACTGGGTTAATGACAAATTCGCACACAGAACTGAACAGGAGTTTGGCTATTAAGCCTGGCTAAAACTTCCCCAAATTATGCTATCTCATACTTTCCCTGATAGCATTTCATGTCCCACAGGGAGTACTGCAGCACAAGGCATCTTTCCCCATCAGTATTTGGGGGAAGAAAGTGACAAAATAAAAATCAGTATTTCTTTCAATCATGGATAACCTTCTGGCATATGTCATGTACTGTTTTCTTCATGCCAGCCAACTATCCTGGAATTAGGAGTTACTAGGTTGATAGAGTGTGGCTAGACTACTTCAGTAACTGTGGTTTTAGATTTGTAGCTGTGAAGATTCTGCCCACAATTTTTCCGCAATCCAAGTTACAATAAGTGATGTCTGTACCCCTTAGGTTATTTTCATTGGGTTAAGAATAACAAGCAAATCTGACTGCTGGCCCACTCCTATATTGTAAATAGTTCTGACAGAAAAAAAATCATGATGCAATCATCCTACTTTATAACTCTTATAAAAAGCTTTAAACTGTAACCTATATAATAAGATTGTCACACACAACTGCTAGTTCCTGGTTGCCAGTAGCAGACTGTGGCATTTTCACATTCTGTGATAAGAGAAGACAGAGTCCTTCATGGAGGAGTGAGAGATAGCACACACACCAAAGGTCATACTAGCCTTTTGCAGGAGCTAGACAGCAAAAGTCCAAACATATTTTCATTTTGAAGTTTCACCTCTTGGGGAGTGTTGTTGCGGTGTGTGGGTTTCCTGCGGTGGCATGGCATGCCACAGCCTTCCTGGAGAGCTCAGCGGGGTGTCTTAGGGAGAGCAGCTATGCCATTTCCCGTAGCTCTTTCTGGGTGGCCCGCTCTGTCCCAGCTGGCTGTCAGCTCCGCAACACGATGATGATAAAGGATGCAAGAAGGGTCCCCGCATGAGGACTGCAGAGGATCTTTATTACGTGCTGGCTCCCAGAGGCAGAGAGCCAGCACATGGCATCGTTCCCCAAGGCAGAGAGCAGGGAGCTGGTGACAGGCTGATGCCCAAACGCAGAGAGTAAGTCAGATGGCATGGTGCCTCGGGTGTAGCTCGGGATGAGGAGGGTGGAGAGGGCACATGGACTGATGGTTTCAGGGCACAGGGGGCAGTACATGGGTGGAGCTATGGTAACAGGACCAATGGGGATAATCTGAGGATGTGGCCAGGACTAGGGGCGGGGAAGTGAGGACCATGTGGAAAGGGGAGGCACTTAGTACCAGGGGGGATGGGGAAATACAACACCATGGGGTGTTTCTGCTCTGCAATATGCTAACAATATATTCAATAAAGTATGCTAAAGTAGCAAGTATCTAGTCAGCATCTGAAGCCTAGATTTTAATGTCACAAATATATTACTGCTACAGGGAAGAACACCTTTGTCAGCCCATTCCACCACATGGCTTCTGGTCAGTAAATACATTTCACCCTCATGTTGTATATACACTGCTTCAAATGCCTGGGTGACTTGACTTAGATCAGACAAAATGCTAAGCATGTGCAATTAGCATTACCAATGCTATAAGCATGTGTATTAGCATTTTTGCCTATACGGTCTGTAGTTAAAACTAAAGCCAAAACACACATGGAAAAACCTCTTTCATCCAGAAATATGACTTATATATGGGAGTAATACAGTCTTTTTCTGTTTAGCTGTTTCATGCTAAGGCTTCTCTTGCATTCTCCTGAACTGCAGAGGCACCACTCTTACCTCCCACCAAACTGTTCAAGTCATTGGTTGCTACTGCGTAATTCAGTTGTCAAATTACTGCAGATGCACAACAACATTGAAACTCAGAGCTCAATGTAACTTCAGGCACTGATATCTCTAATTTTTTCTTTCCCTGCACTAGCTCTCCATAGGGCAAGATGAGTAACCCATACTGATAAGAGAAGGAGAGCTGCCATGGGGTACTGTCAGATTGATGTTCAGCAGTCTCAAAAAAATTAGCATCTCTGGGACAAAGTCCACCAGGATCATTGAGATAATCAACAGATCACTGCCACAGGGCACCTCACTCCTAGCTGTCTTCATTTTCACAGCTTTTCTTTCTCCCTTGGGAGCAGTGTAACACTCACTGCTCAAATGACTAAGGTCACTTCTGAGAGCAGTACACCTCATTTTTTCCTTTCCCTGCACTCTCTGGTTAGTGTGTGCTGAATCAGCTCACAAAGCTCCATTGAATGCCTGACCTGATGCAGGGTAAACAGTGAGAGCACCCAGCCAAAGCAGAAAGCAAGCCAGCATATCAACAGAAGCCTAATTCATTCTCAGGGACTACAATCTGAAACACTACAGCTGTGGACATAGATTATTTTGTTTTCAAAACAAGACAAAATGGGTGCAGGTTTTACATCTATAGGAGATCATCACAGCTGTACAAGTTATTTAACTTTGGAGTTTGTAATACTGGACAAAGAAAATTAGTCATCTAAAGAAAATGCAGATTTCTTCAAAGTAGCTACCTTTATACCATTGAGGGTTTTTTGCATATCTTCCTCCCCTATAAAACAAATTGGACACAAGTACCCTAAAATCCATAGAAGGGCAACTGATTTATTGGAATCAGGATTACAAAACTGGTCTGCTGAGCGTACAACCCCACCAGCAAACAAGAATAAAAGGGAATAAAATGGGTATATCCATATTACCCAGCATGCACTGTATTCTTTCACCTTTGTGCTAGGCAGCAAGTTTGTGCAACATATTTGCAAAAATATGTGCAACAAATTCATGTTCAACATTTTTCTCTGGCTTGCAAGTTTTGCAAATACTTGTTATTAACCCTGGGTTCTGAAAACCTACCCTATTCCTGCCTCTTTCTGCTACAGATGGCTCAAGGATAGATTGACATTCATTCAAAATTTGTTCTTAATTTCTAGCGACTTCTTAGGCACTGCCATTCTGTCAAACAAATAATTATGAAAAGGGACATTATGGGCTCTGCGCTGACTTCAGAGATACTTAAGTAGATTATCAGTGTCTTCTACTGACTCTATTAGGGATAGCGTATTGCACTGAGCACCTATCAGCAAACCACTCATCACAGTATTGATTTACACTCAGGTAGCACTTAATTGACATTTGTTTCTGTCTTTGAAACAATGAGGACTGGAGACATATTTTAAAGGATTCTGAAACTCTTTGGTAAGTTATTCAAGGGAAAATAATTTCTTGCATGCAGCAGGTGTGTGAATTCATACAAAAGGAGGAAAAAATGCATCATCTTTGCTACTATTCTTTCCCTTATACGACCTCATTCAAGTGTAGATCTTGAACACAGGAAAGTAGCTCCTTAGAGTATTCGTTAAGTTCACCAGGCCCAAAGAAAGGCTGGATCTTTAGCATGAAAGACTATATTTCCTCTCAGCTATTTCTAACATTCTATTGACAAAACCTGTCTTATTTTTGGATTTTAAAAAATTGCTTCTGCACTTTAAGCATGTTTCATTGTTCTTCCCTTTCTTTTCACAACGATTTTTATAAAACATAACATAGAAGGCATATAACCCCACTAGACTGGTATTATTCCAGCTATTCCCTTGTAGGTAGTATAATGGCAGTGATGATATTCTGATACGCAACTCTAAGTGTTTCCATTTCTTATTATTATAGTATTATTTGGCAATGCTTGCAGAAAGTCATTAATTTTATGCAGTCTTACAAAACCAAATTTGCACTGATGGGTACAAGTTAACATTTTGAAATATTTGGATAAAAACAAGGTCTTCACTGAAAGTTTGTGCACTGTGCTTATAGTTTGTCATCTATATAATGGGCATTACAATGCACTGTAAGTCAAGATAAATGACAAAAATCTGTCTGCTAATCTTTGTTCTGAAACAGGTCAGATGGGAAATCCAAGTTATCTGGGATTTGGACTACACTACTAAAGCTTAACACTGTCAGTACATGCACCATAAAGAGGCGGATACTCTCTTTTTTTCTGTAAAAAGAGCAAAAAACAGTTTTGTCATTAGCCCTTTGAGAAAACTACCCAGACAGTGAAAATTCCACATAAATCCATGGAGTTTAAAAATACTGTGTTGTCTCAAGCAAGAAATGAGTCTCCGTTCATGACAGTGAATAACACTTTGAAAAGTTTAACTAACAAAAAGTGAAAAAGGTTACATTTGTTTTGCACAAACCAAGTATCCCAAAGCTAATACAGTAAAAAGATACTGCACACATGAAAAAGGAACTCGGCAAGTGTTAATCTGCCATTTATCACTAAATCATTGTCAGGGACCTTAAAAATCATAACCCTTTTTTTTTCTAGAAAGGCACTTTATTCATTTAAGTTTTTAATATAATGTACTGAAGCCACATATTTTCCCCTCCTCATCTCTCAATTTGGTTTCCTTTATCTAATTTTTACTGCATTATTAATGAAATAACTCTATATCCTCTCATATACTTCTGGACTAGTAGTGCAGAGAATTTCATTTCCAAAATAGTAGTTGTTTGTGAATAAATTAAAAATTTTAAAAAAGGATTATCAGGTAATGGATATCCAAAAATATTCTTATCATTCACTCCACTTCCCAAAGCTTTCTAGACTTTGAGAAATTGTAATCATAGTTTAGAGTTTTTCTACCAACTGTTAAAGAAATACTGATTATTCCTCAGGGATTCTTGTATTTATTACTCATTCTTCAAGATTTTGGTACATGCCAGAGAGGCTTTCACCTTGCAAAACCATGAAGCCACAACAGACCTTGAGCTGCAATAAACATGACAAACTCTTGGTTATAGCTCTGGGTAAAAAGTCTTCAGTCTTCACATGCAGAAAGCACTTAGAAATGCAGTAGACATGTGAGTCTTGACTGTTAAAGCATATGTTAAAGTGTGTGCATAAAATTTACAGAGTTTAGTCTCCTGTTGAGCTTGTGAGATTCAGAGCACTGAAGGTTGCAGGGTAGAAGCCAAAGATTTAATTTGCACTTTCTGCTGAGCACCTAAATGGAATTCAGATTGATTGGTGGGATTGAATTGGATTGAATTCAATATTATAATTTGCAGTACACCAGGAAAAACCCAGGAACTCTGGTGGTTCTCTGTGCAAGAATCACAGCTGTACAGGACAGATCGGTTACCAAGGACAATAAAATACACGGGGCATGAACAGTGAGCACAAAAGACTCAAGCTGGGCTAGTACCTTCCCTCTAGCGTCAGAAAGTGAACACATGTGCACAGGGGGCCAGACAGAGAATTTCGGCTGAACATAGTCCTGGGCTTAGGATTTTCACCTCTATCATAGGGGGCCAAGTGGAGCAGCAGTCACCCTTTAGCGCCCTCTTTGCTCTGTGTTTCAACACTAAAAAATGGACATGAGGATCACTCCCTATCTGCTGCTTCACTCTGAAGAGTCTGTCAACCTTTCTTGTTATTTCCACATCTGTAAAATTAGGACAACCACCTCTAGATATGATTAAAAGCAGCCACATTGCATACAAGATATTAACAAGGTACATATTACTATCAATTTTCAGGTGCACTCTTGGTATTTTTGCAGATATGTATTTCAGCTTTTGAATACATAAAGGAGACAGTATATTAACACTTGGCTTTCCAAATAAATGTTTATATTTGGAAATATTAAAGAATATATTTGAAAATATTAAAAAAAAAGAATAAATCTATTTGAACATACAATATTAAAATATTTTCTATACATCTACCTATAAATGACACACTTGTGTTGATTCTTAAGACTTATTTTCTTTGTATTAATCCAAGAATTTTTAAGATTGGAAAAGACCTCTAAGACCATCAAGTCCAACCATCAACCCAGCACTGCCATGTTTACCACTAAACCATATACCGAAGTGCCACATCTGGATGTTTTTTCAACATCTCCAGGGATGGTGACTTCACCACCTCCCTGGAAAGCCTGCTCCCATGCCTGACCACCCAACAAAGCCATTTCAGAGAATAAATTTTTCCTAATATCGAATCAAGGTTAGTATAATAAAAAAAAAAAATCAAGCTATTTATAAGATCTATCTCCAGTCAGAAGTCTCAGGAATGCATAACGAAAAACAAAAGCAAAACCAAAAATTATCCCATAGCAGCAAATTTTGTATGCATACAGGAGTAATACTGGCCTACTGTGAGGTGCTTAAGAAAAAGGCAAGAGAGGTATCTTAATGTATATTCTGTCTACTCACTTCTCTCTGCCTCCACTCGTGGAGACTTGCAAACATTATCTTATTATCTTTAGACCTCTACACCAAGATGGTCTTTTTTGTCATTAAATATAATTTAATCCAAAACATTTACAGCTTTAAAACATAATATCATGTGTCTTCTATCAGATAATCCATATAAAGTGAAGGTTTTGTTGCTTTTGATACATTTTGCAGCTACATTTTAAAAAGAAGTTGGCATTGGCTAGGAAAATGTATCATAAAATTACCCATCTCACCAAAAAACTGCTAAAAAAAGCTGGTTTACACACTAAGAAGATCACAATGCGAGCACACAATTTAAAGCTAATGGTTTTATAGGCCAAAGCCACTAGCAGGGCATCCTTATCCTGCAGTGTGAATAGGATTATCCCTGCAAACATTCCCCTAACATAGAATTAAGCTGTCAAGTTTACTTTGCTGCTGCATGGAGGTATGCACAAAATGAACACAAGTTCAGGTCAAGTGTAATACTGCTCAACTATCACAAATTGCTCATGGGGCAAGAAAAAATAGAAGGAGGATAAATAAGTCGAGAGCTGAATTGCTGCTACTAAGCATATTTTAGGACATTAACATAATTAGTCTTAAACAGAATTACTGGATCATGCTGAAAAGATGGTGACAACCAATTAAATGAAACTTTCTTTAAAATATGTATATTTTGGACTTTAAGCTCCTCAAATATACTTGACTTAAAATCCTGCTAATTTTATTCCCGAAGTTACCATCACACAAACATGTTTGGTTCCTTACTTAATTATAGAAAACTATAAATGTTAGTCTAAAAATACACAAAATTACAACTGGAAGCAGTTGAATATTCATGAATTCTCTATTACACTCCCACAAAAACAGTCATAAAGTAGGTTATGTATTTTTTTCCACACAGTTCGCACACATCAGCAGCCTAAAGAGATTTCCGTACCCCCACACGCATCTGCAAACGTCTAACTTTGTCTATCAGTGTTTGCTTGTTAGACTGGAAAAAAAAAAAAAGAAGGGACAGTTATCACTCTCTTAACCATAGAGTACTATGTTGAAATTGTAAAAGAGGTAGAAACAATTGCATATAATCATGTCTATAAAATCACAAGCAGCATAGAGACTCACCAAGCATAAGTTACTCTCCTTTCCCATACAAGTAAGGCACTGAATCAAACCATCAGGAAACACCAAAAAAGTTCATGTGATCCATAACAAAACTGAGGAGAAATTTGTCTTGCCCATGCCAAAAGATCAGATCTCTTAAACCTTATGTATTCATGTTTATGGAAAAACAACAAAAAATGCAGCTGAGGTTACTGAACACAGAAATCTGCCAAAACCACCCTGAGCAGTGAATAGCTGGAGACTGAAAGGACAGTGGGGAGAAAGCACCATATATGCTTTGCCTGAATCCTGTAATCTCTTACACAGATAGCGTTGATTTTCCTACTCCCTGGGCACTGGAAGAGAGTTAAACTAACCTAAATTAATTTTGTGTTCTCTTTGATGTGACAACCCAAAGTAAATTGCATAATATATCAAAGAAAATGTTCCCTTTGTTAAATTTTAGGATTTCTTGGGGGAGGGGGATTGTTATTTTCAACAGCTATTCTCTGAATATTTACAAAATGAAAATAAACATAGGAACCATATATAAATCAAACAATCCAGCCTAAGTGATTACATGAGAAAAAACCCATAAATTTGCAATATTTTCTTTTATAAAAAAGAGAAGCTAGTTCTAATTATAACCAAACAGTTTAAGGACATGAGCTTTTATACACTGGTAATATTTGAACAAGGAAGATCATGTGAATAATTGTATGTTAGATCAGATCTCACTTACAAAGATAAAGATTCCTATCTATGAAAAGCAAGAAAAGAATGCCTTTAAATATTTTTTAAAGTTAAATATAATTATCTGAGGACAAAATAAACTTATATAATCAGCAGATATCTCTCAAGGCTTTCACATTACCCATCAGATAACAAAAAAAATTGTAACACCAAAGAATTACTTCTTTAGAATATGTCTTTTCCTTAGAAAAATGTATTATCATATGTACTTTCCCATTTGTTCCCTGCTTTCAAATGTCTTGCTAAATTTATTTATTAAAGTTATTTTCCATTTTGAAGAATTTTATTAGTACCTTGTAAAGAACAGACATGTTCCAGAACATCTTATCTTTCAAAAAAAATGAAAACCACTAATGTTACATGCTCATATTACTGTTAAGAATTATTGGATGTTACTATAATAACAATTTGGAAGTTATGTTCCAGCTTATATTTTACAGGTGCCTTGATATCAAAGCAATGTGACTAACTGCTAATTATAAAGTAACTAAATACAGCGAAAGAGCATCAGTAAATACAAGATGTGAAATGGATCACTATATGAAGAAAGCACTTATTAATGTACGAAGTTGTAACATCAGAATATATTAGACTAGGCAAACTATTTAGGGCAACCTGAAGTTTCAGTTTCAATCTTAATGCCCAAGTCTAATGACTTCTATTTTAATTTGTTACAAACTTAAATGAGCAAGAGTGAAGAAAAGCAATAGACTTGTGAACAACTTCATACTGGAAGTTGTCTGTGCAGTCATACCAGGAAAATTACCAACTAACGTTATAAATGTATATAAGACATACAAGCTATTCTGGATCCTAGCACCTTCTCATAGTAAGAATTTCTATCAGTATGAGAGAATAAGATACAAGGTATTCATCGAATTGCCAAGAGCTCTCAAAATGCTCCAGAGCCTTTCAACAAGGCAAATTTGATAAACTGTTAAATGGTGGCACACTAACAAGAAATGGGAGTCCCTTCACCTTCTGGTTCTTTCCTCAAATGGAGCAACCCTGTTCAATGCAATAATCTCTACTGATGGATATACTGCAACTCAGACTGCAACTCATAGCCACAACCGAAGAACATCCTGCTAAAACCAGGTAGAGCTTTCCTGTAGGTCTGTGCAAACAGCTGATTTCTTTGTTAAATGTACTATCTTCTTCCAACGTAATTTATCAGTAATGAGATCCTAGTGACAAAGCAAGTGAATTTTTGTAATGATTTGTATTTGAATTGACAGCTAATGCAGTATTGACTTCTGCTTACTACACACTTCCAGTTGAGTTAGTGAAATGGTGAAGGTCTCGGTAGCTGAATCTTTTCACTCTTGTTGTCTCAAAACTCACAATTCCATTTGATAAGCTTGTCAGACCTACCCAATAATAATCTCCATCTTTAATAACCAATTTTTGGCACCCCCACGCACTGCAGTTAGCCTGAAGCAGACATATGTAACAAGGAAAGGAAAATCCAGACGAATCTATATGACCTACCTCTATATTCCTATGCTTGGTATATGCTGATCACACATCTACCCCTAGTATCCATCACCTGTGAAGCAGCAGAATACCTAAGAAGCATATCTAACCTATCATATTTGCTTCAGTATTTTATCCTAAGACCACAGATATTTCTGCTAAATTATCATCTTCACTAAATTGTGATTTTTAGTTGGACTCTGAGCATTCTGACACCGGCTAAACACTTCCCTGTGAAAGGTTCTACAATTTAGCAAAAAAGTTATATTCACTTCTCTTGCCTCTGGTCTTCCTGAAACTGTTATTACCGGTCAAGATTCAGAGAGGGTTTCTGGAAAATTCAGAAGTACTGATTATAGCTTATGTCTTAAATCAAACTGGTTGAGGGTGTAAGAATGCTCAATTTTGTCAGCAAGAATGTCATAGCTTGATCATATATTTAAATATTAATATAATCATTTCACAGCTTTTATATAGATTACTTTAATCTCTCGAGTATTTTACTTTTTGTTATAATTTATTCTTTGTCTATTAGAAAATCACAATAGAATAGAAGAGAAAAATGCCTCAAGAAAAGCACATTACTATTCCAATACATGTATCATTGGTCATTTGGCACCTTGGATTACATTTAAGGGTAATGCTCAGTTTGACCTTTTAACCACCTTGAGATGCACCTATTAATAAAGAAATCCTTGAAAAATGAATTGACTGGTTTTTTAGTACAAAGTCTAGGTTTCTGTTTAGTTTCTATGAGATTATGTAATCACACATTCAATACAGTGAAGCACATATTTTCACTTTAACAAATTCAATCAAGGACTATCATTTAGAGGTCAATGTGGTATGTACATGTGTTTCCCACCCTGCCCCAAGCTTCCGACAAAATATGAAACTTTGGTTAATATGGATACCTATGTCCACAAACAATTCCTCACTGCCAAAACAGACTATCATATCCAAATATTTTCCATTATATTTTTACTATATGATATAACAGTATTAGTAAATCAAAATTTTCAGTGAAAACATTTTCAGCAGTTCCTTTATGAAAAGCTACTTGCTTTTCTGTTTAAATGAAATATGTACACCAGACATAAAGAGTGTTAGCACTCAAATGAAAGAATATGGCACTCTAGGAATACTAAAATTCAGCCCTGATTTAACTAGGACTCCAGTAAAGTTTCATCATGAATGATTTTTCCTGTAAGTTTTAGTTAAACATTTATTTCAAAGCACACTCATTTTAAAAAAAGTTGTATTATGTTCATAGGATGTATTTTACTGAAGACAAGACTTCATTTCAAGCCATTCTGTCAAAGGCTTGTCTTTGTGAAAGTAAAAAAATAATGCACATGGCACTTAGAAATAGTATTTGTCAGGAGATCTGCAGTGTAAGATTACAGCTTAAACCAAATTTCACACCATGAAAGAGATTCACAATAGCATTTAAAAAATAATCTATTTTTTCAACTGCCAGTGATTCAGAAAAGCCAATAACATGGTGTTGGATAGCAGATACATTATTTTATTTAAATATAATATAAACATAAAATTGAGGGATTGATAAAACAAAAGCCTCCTAAAAAGATATCTTCAAGGCATTTCATTAGAACTGTTCAGAGCAACAACTTTAAATGGATAAGATTGATAATAAGCTGGAAATATTACCTGATTTCTCTGAAGAAATAAGCTCCTACTCTCTAAAAAGCTCAGTGCTAGACATATATAAACACATAGTTTTAGAAACAGGTGAGCAAAGACAAAACAGGGTAGAAAACTGAGATATAAAAAAAAAGACTAAAGATGCTGAAAACCATAAAAGCTCCATATTGTCAAGGAAAAAAAGAGGAATCGATTAAAAAGGAAGGACTAGTACACAGAGTAGAAATAACTTTGAAGATTTTTGAAGTTTTTCTTAAGACCTTCCACACATGCTCATAGTCATTGTTAGCCTTCTGTTACGATGCATTTTTAACAAGACTTTTAGCAGGTAATTAGGAAGTCAAATTACTCGCTTTTGATGCCATACTTCGTACTATTGGCAACATCCTTCACCATGGTGTTACACATATGAACCGCGATAATTTCCAGTGAGACTGGCTCCACGTACTATTGGCAACATCCTTCACCATGGTGTTACACATATGAACCGCGATAATTTCCAGTGAGACTGGCTCCAAGTTCCACTGCAACTGAAATGTAAATTGCAAAGTTCAGTTTGATTTTCACTGCATACCTCTGGCAGAATCTGCATACAGTCAGTGCTGAGAGGAAGAACCTGGCAGCTTCTACTCTAGAGCCCCATATGTTTGTTTCTTTATTAGAGGATTTCATAGTATATTTGTGGTTACTATACTACTATATTTAACTTTTCTAGCATGCATGATATAATAATATTTGGAAAGTTTTACTCGGCATACTGAAGTGGGTGATAATTTGTAACAACCTAGAAGCTACTGTACTCCCAACTTACATTTTGGGTTCTGAAGTACTTAAAAGTCTGTTATATTAATAGTTGGAGGCTTCTTAAATCCAGGATTATCTTGAATAATTTATATGATATTCATAATTATGACATTCTTATAACACAAAAAATGTACTCAGACATAGGCATCAGGATGTAAAGACAAATTTAAAAATTAACTTTGAAATTAATTCCTCTCAAAATATATAATTCTCACCTTGCCTTCAAGGAAATACTTTCTCCAAGACTTCAGAAGACCATAAACCTTTTGAATGGATTAGAATTTACATTACTACTTCCCTGAAAATATTTTGCCTCATCTTTTTAAAAGGCATATTAAAATTGAGCATTCATGCTTTTCCCAGAGTTGCCAACACTGTTTAAAAAGAAGCAGGCCTGCAAGAGCCTAACAACAAACAAGTCCCATATGAATGCCTTCAGCTGACATCAAAACCAACTGGGCACTGAAGGTTGTAGAAATGCAAGAACCAGATTTTCTTTCAGTAAGATTACTAGACAAGGCATTGCTTGTCATGGCACATTAAAGCACAGTTCAGTCCTTGGAATTAATTTTCAGAGGCTTTAGAGAACTGTTTAGAGCACCTAATGATAAGAGGATTTTGCATCACTCTTTTCTGCCTTTTTCAGAGGATAGGTAAGAACAAGAACAAAAATATTTAAGCTAGCAGTAGATAACATTAATCTTCTTTTTTCATCACCTTTACCGTGTTAGCTTATCATATCAAGCTTAAAGCAGGCTTTCATTTTTTAAATCAGGTTTAATTTTACTCAAATTTGTTGAAATACCATGATCTTAGGAGATATAAGGTTTCCAGTATACTTCCAACTCCAAAATAAATTCAATTTTACTGGCAGAATGCAACATTTTTTATCTTCTTCTGATCAACTGGAAAACATACACCTTCATCAAAAGGATCTTGTTTCAAAGATCATTTGCTTCTGCCAGATGAGCCCTCCACCGCAATCTCTTTCCCATCTCCCTCCTCCACACCACTTTCTTCCAACAGCACAGGTGAAGTTTTTAGGCTGTTTCAACTCTCCTACTGATACTATCCTATTTTGGCAAAGACTTTGAACACTGGAGCAGTGCCAAGACCCCGATGTTGTCCCTCGCTTCAACTTGGACAATAACAGGACACGGCTCTGCCATCCCTAGCATATGATAAAGCCTCTGACTCCATGTAAGAAGTTGAATCTATGTAGCAGCTTGAAGCCTTTACAGAGTCTGACACATTGGGGTCAGGGTGGAGGATAAGATAGGAAGGAAAGTCCCGCCTGAACAAAACCTTAACACACAGGTATGCAAAAAGCCACACAAGGTCTGATTAGTCTCACTGAACTGCAGCCTTGTGTGTCAGCAGTGAGTAAACTCAGCACATCCTGTAACTCCTGGTGCTAAAGGCACACACAGCATGACTTGTGACAAGGTGTTAATCACATCGTGCTTTAGAGCCTTGCAGCTCACTGGGAACCCGTCTGCCCTTCCTGCTACATCCTGGGGACAGAGGTTTTCCCTTATTCTGCCATCTTGGCTGGTGAGCAGCAGTGACATTCAGCTGGCATTTAACAGAGACTTAAGTACCATGAATAGAAGTATCAGCAGGACAGAGTTCCTCCATGTCACCTGCAGGCTGGTGGTAAAAGGAGCTGATCAATAGTTAACTCATGTAAGTACGAGTAACTATTAAGAGTCAGCAAATATTAATCACAAGCCTAAGAAGCAGGATGTGCCTTAGCCTTGTCAAGATAAGAGAAACAGAATGCACCTTGTCAAGATAAGAGGAACAGAACCTGTTGAAACCAGTGCAGAAAGCACTGAATCAGCCAACGAAGGACTGTGCATGTTCCAGAAAGAAAGGTGAAAAGTGCATTGTGAGGAAGACCACTAGCCTTCATCAGAAGAACCCCCGAGGAAGACATGGAGCCTTCCTCAGTGTGACCACCAGAGTACTCTGCACTTGTGCATCACGTATGCTAACGATATTTATAACTTCTGAGAAGTAATTTGTATAACCACTCCTATCCCAAGGAATGTAATGAATATTCATGAAATGTAACCATATACTGTGCTGTGTAGAGTGCTGTGTGTGTGTTAGGAAGAGCGATCTCCCACGCAACCAGCGCTGAATAAAGCAAATGTCCGCTTCTCTGACTCTTGTCTCTGAAGTGTCTCTGGGCTTGGTTTGGAGCGATTCAGTGGTGAGATGCTAGTCATAAGCAAAGCAAGAAAGGGTAGTCTCAGGTACTTTGAATGAGTAACAGGTTCCTTAAAACTTTGGAAAATATATTTTTCTGTCATTCCTGATAGTCTCTTTTGCAAGTTGCAGAGAAATCTGGATATGCGGTTTTCAGGTCCAGTCTGGAACTTCTTTTCCTTTACAAAGTCATCATCTGAAGAAATTAAATTACAACTTATTTTATACCATAAACTTGTGATTTGCAGACCTTTTGTCACTGCTTTACACTTGCAAGGCTCTTTGCATGTCCATAGCCCACAACATCAATACAGTACTCTGTCTACAACAAGTAATTTCTAAATAGATCAGTTGGAAACAAATCCTGCCAATGCTGTTCAAACTGAAAATAGCCTTCTTGCAGACAAAATGTTCATATGAAAGTTCATTTATTTACAGTTACCTAGCACAAGAATGGCCAATACCTGAAAGAAGCAAGGAACTTATTTTATCACTGGTTTTTTTTCCATGTCCTTTTATTAAGTATCTGTTCAGAAGGAGGAGTTAAAAGTTTCTTGATTCCTTGCCCACTTCTTCAGCTGTATTGATTTAAAAACTTTGGTTTGATACAGCTCTTTTTAACAGACAATGTAAGCTTTCTTTCATTTCTGGAAAGACATAGAATCACTCCAGGACCATTTTTGAATGAAAATTTAGTTAAAAAAAAAAAAATTAAAAAACTTTAGTGACTCTAAACAGTAATCTAAACCATATTTTGTTTGTTTCTGTTACAACTGCAAATTTCCATGTAAATTTTATCAGAAATTTAATACTTCCATTATGCCATTTAGTTTTTTCATCTTCCTAAGTTTTCATTTAATAGGTAAATGAAAATACTGACATTGTTGCTCTTCTGGTCTTGGTTCTGTTTTTAAGCCATACTATGCAAGTGAAAGACTCAAGAATATTGTATTCTTCTACGACACCACTGAGGTACACAATGTATCTCTTTCAGAACACAGCTTGCTGACATACTGGTTACTTTGGCTAATTCATCTGCTCTCCTTGCACAGCCTTGTCAGTTCATGAGCACCCAACAGAACAGTGCTCACGGGAAACAGGGATTTCACTGCCCTGGCACTTACACATGGAATGTTTAAAATGTCTTTATGTACTTAAGTCCTGTATTCAGTAAATTCTCAAAGATGGCTTGTTTTGAATAATAGGAATTGAAATTGGTTTAAATAAGCCCTTACTTTCTGCACATTTTCTAAGCTCAAATACATCATTTTTTTTCCCAGGGAAAACAGCATATTCATCTTTCTCCAACGTATTTAGAAATTGATTCAAGGTTTCCAGATGTCTAACAAAGTATATTTACGGGCTTCTTAAAATGAATAAAATGCATCATCAGACTGTAAAATTTACCATGTTATATAGTACCATTTAAATGAGGAACTCTGATACTTTATTTTTAAGCATTTAAAATACTTAGAAAAATTTGATAAGAAATACTTCACAGTTATCTGTTTCTGAGATATTTCATTTAAAGTTTAAAGAATAGGAACGTCAGAAAGATTTTGCTTAATGCAATCTCAAGTATAAAATGGATATAATAGTTCTGTCATTTTCTTCTTTCACAGGATTATCTTCATCACCATCATGCTTGCATTAATCAATTTACAAAATCAAACATTATTACCACAATTACTCAATAATATATTTTACTGACCACCTAGATCCACCAATCTACTGATCTCTCTAGATAAACTTCTGGAAGCCACTGCAACAAAGTCTTCAGAAACAGTGTTTCTATCAGTTTTATATTATGGAAGCAACGGATATTTCTTTCTGTGTTGACAGGAAAAATTAGCTTCATAAAGCCATGATGTTGTTGTTTAAGATACCAAGAGGGTGTTTAGATTAAAACTGGAAACATAGTTTTCAATTTGTGTTGCCAGGAAATATCTATAAATTTAAGCTTCAAGAAAGCTTTTAGCAATATGCTGAGCTATAAGTTATGCACACATAAGAATTACTAAGCTTTATAGACTTCTTAGTGTCAGGAAAGGGAAAACTGAATTTTTTAAAGTATTTATCTCTGATGAAAAAGGTTATCTACTTCCACACAACCCCCTTTTCAAACTCGTGCTAAATTGAAGCAAGCAGAAAATTACTCCTGTCCCAGTTGTCAGGAGAATTAACATTAACTTCATCCTAGTAAGGACAGTAAAATATCAGCCACAAATGAGTTTGTAATTTGGTCCAAATATCATACAAATACATGAGCATAATCAAAGCAGCTTTCAAATTCGTGGATAACTTTGGAATCATCTCAGATCTTCTCATGCCTATTAAGAGCATATTAACAAAATCACTTTGGCATTCCTGTGCCACTTTCACAGATTGCTTTACTGAATTCTTAATTTCATCCTGGTTTTCAAAACAAACTATAATGGCAATCATGTTAGGTACAACCTGAAGTAACACTATTACAAATAGTGTTTGAAAAACCTCCTTCAGTGGTAACCAAGACCATTTTTATAATTATAAAAATGGGGATGCTACAGTACTTATCACCCTGAACCAAGCCTCCCAATTTGCTGCATCTTCCTACATAACTCTAAAAGCATCTCAGAGAAGAAGATACTGTTTGTCACTATTTTACATAGAAGAGAATAACCCTTCATGAAAGGAAAAATAAACAATAGCTTTTTTGTTAAATTCCTTTAACTGGTATTGAATGCTGAAATGTTTAAATCCCACTTCCATGACAGAACCCCTAGGTTTTCTCAGGAGAAATTAATTATTTCTGCAAAAGATAGAAGAAAGCCTTTATTACTTTATTATTATTTATGTATGAAAAGAAAGTGGTGATGTCAGAGCAATGGTTTTAATCCCGCTTGTATGGAATTGCTACTGTAATACAAAATAAACAAACAGTACGAAGGTGACTTGATAGGCCAACAACACACAACCATTGCTGCTTTCACTCATGTGAGAAAAGCACCACTGACTGATAGAACACCTTGATGTAGCCTGTACTTCTTGAAACAAACTAACGCACAAAGGTTGCAGTAGAGATTTCATTTCTATTTCACATGAAATTTGCTTTTTGTGCCCTATGAATACATAAGGGAGAAGCTTAATATATTGATATACTCTATCAATATATAGTATATTCTTCCATGGTAAACAACATCACTGAAGAGTAGCTCAGAGATACAGGTGAATGCCAGAGTAGCAGATGTATCACTCAGGAAGTACTCCATGCAGAGTGCTCATAAGCTGTTTCTCACCTACCCCTCCCCAGTTATTCATGATATATAAAGTTCTTCCAGAAACTAAATTAGCAGAACCACCTTGGGAACCAGGGTGCAGCAATAACTCAATGACTACTATGAAGCCTAAAGTGGTCCTGCCATCTAGAGGAAAATCGGCTTCAAGTCTTTGGAAAAAAAATTCAGGAGTCATTCAGAGCACCATTCAACAGAACTGGGGAATTCACTGGGCAAGGACAGGAAGAAGCCTGAGTTCCTTTGAAGACACTTTGCCTTGGAAATTTTGAAGTTTAATTGATACCTATGGATCTGCATGCTTTAGGAATTTGCCTCAGTCTAATTTTCCATTCTAACTTTAGCAGATAACAGAAATATCAAACAAAAAGCTTGTCATAAAGTCATTAGTAAGAAAAAAGCAACAACTACTATTGCCAAATAAGTTTCTACATCACCTGCCTCCTGTTTTTATGATTTATTACATCTGTTTCAGCATAGAAAGGTGATTTAGAGAGAATTTGTTGGAACATTAAATTCTGGAAAACTAAATTCAGTAGGGGTCTACTAGGAAGGCAAGACTGATTCAGCAAGCAACTTCCTTGGAAAAATGTGATGCAGAAAAATAATATATCCCAGCGTAGATCCGCTGTGGTCTTTCAGGTTTTTTTTGTGGGCTGCCCCTTTACATAAAAGACACGAGACTCTGCTTCCACTGAACTCATGCTGCAAAGAAACAGTAAAATGGGAAGAAAGGAGTTAAAACTGAGAAAGTTTGGCATATGCTTCAACAACTGATAGAACATTTATCAAGTTTAGTGCAATAGATTAATTAACGCTTTTGAGAGAATAAAGACCCTAGGGAAAAGAAGTGGGTTTATATTTTAAAGAGATGTCAGGCATACATAGCCTCATGGCTGTTGCTCTTGTTGTATTCAAAAGTTAGAAACTGGGCATATTTTTCAGTTTTAGCCACAGAGATTGGTGAAGAAATGATGTTTGCAGCTATTGCAGTTACACAGCCCAGAAGACAGCATTTACAGATGGATCAATTATTTAATTTATTAATTGTGGGTTAAGGTATATATGCAGAAGCAATCCCGTATATACTAAGCACCTAGGCTAAGTTTCAAGACAGACAGAAACTCATAGTGTTAAATGGCAGCATATTAAAAAAATCCTTGCAAATCAGGCTATCCAGAAACTTTTGTTTAATACATTATTAGCCCCATCTGGCAAGTGAACTAGCATTACTCATTCTTCAGTTCAGTGCTGCACTACAGTTGCTCTCTTTCTGTGTAGATATAGGAATTTCTTTGCTATGAGGTGCTATGATAAATTGCTAAAAGGGCTGGGTTTTTGCAGAGAAGCAGAAGCCAGACTCTACGGCTTCTTAACAGAAACCCAGTGCCCTGAAGTCCACTATTATGCCAGCACTACCATTTGTACAAATCCAGTGTCTTCCATCATCATTGCAATGCCCCACAGCTGCTTTCACCAGCTCAACTACACTGAATACAAATCCAAGACGTGTGGGTTCTGCTCCAAGCCAGAAGTGATCTCCTTCCCCACCCATTCCTACAATTTGTCATTTCTCACCATCCTACACGGAACTTCCCACCTGCTCCTGGAGAAACCTTAAGTCCCTTTAAAGGACAAGGATTGCTTACATTAATATTCGCCCAAGTATATAGTGCACAAGAATTTAAAACACAGTTATTTCATTTATAAATTACTCTCATAATAACAACTGAGAGCCTTCCATAGTGTTCTGTTTCTAAATTTAGCATTTCAAAAGGCCACTTGGAACTCTGCTTCCTTAGATAATCCTCATCTATCGAGGTAACTGGTTTTGAACTTGCTTCTCTCTTATTCTTAGGTATAGAGGTTACCTCATACTATAGTAAGTTTTGACTGTACTGAGGTAGTGCTGGTTTTCCTGTTCTAAAGTTTATTTCCTTTTTCTTCTCTTGAAATATCACTTTTCATGTATACTGTTAACTTTAGTATGGATTTCCTCATAAAAATGATAAATAATTTTTCTTTTAATCCTTCTGCGTAAGAAAACATCAGGCTTATTATCAGGTTTGTGAAGTTTAAGGAAACACAGAAAGAAAACAAGCATTTTCTCTGCTACAGCTTGTTCCACTGGGAAAGCCTTCTACTATTAAAAAACATGCTGCTGTCAGAACTGACAGTCAGGTACAATCCACTGC
Source organism: Gymnorhina tibicen (assembly GCA_013399875.1). Lineage (NCBI taxonomy): Eukaryota > Metazoa > Chordata > Aves > Passeriformes > Artamidae > Gymnorhina > Gymnorhina tibicen. The sequence continues at coordinate 27,301 of VXAZ01006171.1, forward strand.
CACTGATAAATCGGGTAGTAGGACTCAAACCAGAAAGCAGCCTCACCACCCTGGATTTTAGGGGCTGAGCAACAGGCTCAGCTTTCTCAGTGTCACAGCCACAAGAACAGGATACCAGTTTTCCTCCATGCCAGATCAAGGTCCTTTACTCCACCCTTGCCAGACTTTGCACAGTCCTGGAGTCCCCTGCACACACCTCCCAGGACTAAAGCTGTACTGTGTAGCGCATCTTAAAATCAGTTCACTTCACTTCTTCACTTGCACAATAGGGTAATACCTCTTTGGAGCCTAAATTCAAGCAGAAGGTCCTCCAAGACTGTTTCTGCTGTGGATCTGTGGCTTTGCATTTTCTAGATCTATTTTGTGTGCATGTTGCATTCATTGTTTCAGTACTGAAGAGCAAAATCCCTGCAGATTGACTTGGAAAGCAATAAAATAAAAAATACACTTCTAAAGCATTAAAAAAAAAAACCTAAACAGGCAACAAGCATGAATTTACAAATAATCTTCTAGTTATTTAAATATAAAATATACTGCAGAAGCATGGCTCCTGAGCAGGAATAAGGCATTCGTGAATAAAGGCCTGGAAGTAACAGAGGAGGATGCAGTTGCTCTGAACTAGCACAGAGCAATGCTACCACCTTCTGGAGAAACAGCGGCAACCGCTGCTCGGCTCACATGGAACTCCCTGTTTGTATGGCACAAGGAGCAGTGTACACTTAACATAAGAGAAGGTACTGTTAAACCTTCAATACAAGAAAATGTGTCCCGATTGCATAGCAATAGCAGGCAAAATTATTTTAACTTGACTGCCTTATTTCAGTGAAGTTCTTCTTTTACCATGCATTATAGCAGGCAAAATTATTTTAACTTGACTGCCTTATTTCAGTGAAGAAGTTCTTTTACCATGCATTATCCACTAACTTGTCACACCAACTAACAAGGAAAGTGTTTTTTCAGGTCAGTTCTGGAGTTTACATGATTCGCCAAAATGCACACGCTCATTTTCAAACTCGTGCGATGTTGTGCAGTAATGAGATTGTGATGAGAGTTGCTCACTGTAAAAGATCACTGCCTTCCTGCAGGCAAATTTGGACTTAGCAGCCTAATGTAGCACCATGGAATTCCAAAACATCTGTTGCTAGGCATTCTGCAGAGATGTGAAGGAGTTCATTGTCAAAGTAGTCATCCTGTTCTGCTCTAACAAAGAGGGAACAAACTGGAAAGGAACCTGTACAAATATTTCCGTGATGTGAAGATGTAGCAATGAAAGAGATATTCCTGCAATATTTTTCCTGTTTGAAATACTGCTTTCCCAGGACAACATATTCGTTTTGCAGAACACAAACAAGCATAAAAAAGTAAATACTACAGATGTTTACAAAAGTACTTTTAAATTTCTAGATAAAGTATAAAAGCAGAAGAGCAAAAGGTGAATTTTAATTTCTCTAAGCTACCATGACTGGTTTATAAAGAGCATGTACTTCAAGTTATGTACAGAAAAAAGCTGAATCGCAAACCCCATAGCAAGCTTTGATTACATTGAACTATACTTCTTTATTTGATAAAGAGAAGAGAAATATTGTCCCTTTAAACAGAAGATATTCTCCCCAAAAGAACTGTGTTCTGGACATTACTGTCATTTAGCAAGCTATTTGCACACATCAATAGAGGAATATAACCTTCAATACATATGATAGATGGCATAAATTGAATCCCATCTCCACTTCCAACAAGCAAATTCTTGTTCCAAAGTCTACATGTAGATTCCAAGTAACTTACAGATCACAGAAGTGAGGGTTTGTACCCTTTTTGTTTCCTGTTTGGTATTGGTCTATTTTTAACTTTTGTACTTTTAAAGTGGATTTTAGGCTACTTACAAGCTTTTTCCTCCAGACAGAAGAAAAAAAATCAAAACAGAAAAATGGCACTTAAACACAGTGTTACACATTTCTCTGAGATAAGCTGGCATGGAGGAAAATCTGGGAAGTCTACTTCCTAAATCTTTATCATCTTCCATCAGCCATCCAATAGTTTACATGTAACTTAAAGTTCCTTGTTTCTTCTTTTTCCCCTGCACCATCCTGTCATCATCACACTCAAACACTACAAAAGCCTACCGGCTTCTGCTCAAACATATTTAGCTATAGATAGTACAGATACAGACAAGTCTGTTCTTATGAACACAATCTGAATGGATTCTTAGCAGGATATTAAGTATTTAGGAAATTCTAAATAATTTGCTGGTATTTGGCATATCATGTACTCATCACCTGCAGAATAATCTATTATTGCCATACATTAAAAATGTATAGCAGAAGCTGAAAATGAGCAGCAAGCACTTCTCAAAGGCAAGAGTGAACCAGTCAGTATCTGATACAGAAATGCAAGGCTAATGAATTATTTGTGCAGTCAAATTTCAAAAATCACATACTATAGAAGGACTTGCAAAAATAATCATTAAATCATCATCAGAGGTGCACAAAAGGAATACAGGTTACCTGTATCAATCATGAACCGGGGGGAGAAACTGTTTAAAAGTTGGTGTCCTGGGTTACAATGTATTCTATTACCATGAGCTGTTGAGACCAGGTATAGCAATGTTCCTTGCCTCCTCCCTCTGGACTATCTCCTGTTAATGGGCCCAACAATGCCTTGCTGTATGACTCAGAGGTAACCTGAACCTGGGCTATCTCCTGTTAATGGGCCCATCAGTGCCTTGCCCTATGACTGACCATCCCATTGTGAGATGCTCCGCCCAGGGGGGAAGGAACCAAGCATTCCCACCAGGATAAAAATCTGGGGCCTGGAACAGCAGAGGCAGACTTACCTACTGGGATCCCAGAGGACAAGATCTACACCACTGGATTTTCCAAGGAAGACCAGACCCTTCTACAACACTGCTGGACCTTCAGAGGAAGACCAGACCCTTCAACAGAACCATCACTTCAGGAGGACTGCAGTCACCATCTAACTGGACTGTTACCAACCCCCCGATTATCAGGGGGTCAGGTTTGTGCTCTGACCTTGTAGGTGGGTTGGTTTTTTGTGCTACTGCATTTATTTTATTTTTCCTATTAAATTGTATTTCTGACTTGGACTCTCACTAGTTTGTTTTCAAACTAGTACAGTTGGTCTCTCATCTAAGCAATAAGCTTCTGGGTTTTGTTTTTAGCTAGATGTTGTGGTTTGACACTGGCCAAATGCCAGGCACCCATGAAAGTCGCTCACTCACCCTCCCCTGCCACAGCTGGGCAGAGGAGAGAGAAATTTAATGAAGGCTTCATGGTTTGAGATAAGGACCAGAGAAAACACTCCAAGAGCAAAACAGGCTCAACTTAGAGGTGCAAAGTGAATTTATTACTAACAAAATCAGAGAAAGATAATGAGAAGTAAAATAAGCCCTTAAAATGCCTTTTCTTCCCCCAGTCCTTCCCTCCTTCTCACCAACAGTGCAGGCAGACAGGACATGGGGGTTTGGTCAGTTTGTCACCCAATATTTTTCTTCTGCTGCTCAGGGAGAGGAGTCCTTCCCCTGCTATGCCGTGGGATCCTTCCCACGTGTGGTGATTGAGACCAAATTCAGGGAAACGTCCAAAAGGAACGTCTCCTCAAAGGAAGGCAGG
>VXAZ01006176.1:0-10828 GCA_013399875.1 Gymnorhina tibicen
TCCCCTTGTCAATGCCCACGTCCCAGGGCAGGTATCCCAGGTGCTTGGCTTCACTACCATCTAAGTTTCATATCGTGGGCCATGATATCCCAGCATCAGAGCAGCCAGGTAACTCAGGGCTCATTCAACTGGCAGCTGAAATTTATTTATATATCTCTCAGCTCACTCAAGAGTAAAGATGGGGTGATTATCTCTGGCCCTGCCTCTTCCTCCTGTTCTGAGGCCCCTGCTTCCTCTTCATCCCTCACTAAGCAAATTGATNCTTCTTCCTCATCATCCCTCATTAAGCAAATTGATTTTTTCTTGGATTTTTTCTTCTGAATAGGGGCAACTGCTACTGGCATGGGTTGTTCCTCTGGTTCAGCTGCAGTTTCAGTGGCCTTGGTGCCTGCTGGTCTGCTTTCCTCTCCTCCCCCTGGGAGTGCTATGCAGTAAGAAGAGGTGTCTGGTAAGTAGTAGCAGAACAGTCCTTCAAAAGCTGGCCCATTTTCTTCTACCTTCCACACCACTCATCCCCCCTCAAGGGCAGATCTCTGAAAGACCCTCCTAAAAATCTCTTTTGTCACTCTAAACATGGGTGTGAACCACACTCAGGAGACCCAGCAGACCTAGCAAGAAGAACACGATTTCCTTAACATCAAAGGGAAATTCAAAATTCTCAAAAGCTGTTGTAACAGGCTTGAAGGAGCAAAAGAGGGTGAAAGGCTGCAGAAATTCATCCTCCCCTTTTCTTTCCAGTGGGTACAGTTATTAATGGATTCCTAGAGGTAACACTCAAGGTAAGGACAGCAGAGCAACACTGAATACACATTGCAAAAATTACCTGCTTTGCCCTTGATGCTATCATGTCACAAGTTGGTATCACACAGTACAGCAAAAAAAACAATTGTGATCCCTCTCCCTGAACACTGTGAGGAGCACATAGTGCATATATGGGAATATATACAGGGTTAGGTACCACGATCACATGAACAAAGTGACATTGTGACCAGTGACTCTGGACCTAAACCAACAAACTATTAGATCAAATTTCTTTCCAATCTGTTCTGGAAACAGAAACAAAACAAAACAGTGAACAGTAACAGTAACAATACTAATAATAAAGTGTATAAGAAAAGAGAGGAAGATTCACATGCAATTGCTCACCCCCTAACAATACCCCAAAACTCCCTCTGTCAGGCTGCCTGATGTGGAAGGGAGCCCTTCCACCATGCCCTGAAGATGATGTGAGGTGGTATAGAACAACTTCTGTGTCCTGGCTCTGTCCCCTCCAGGCAAAAATTCCTGTCCTGGCCAGAACAAGGATACCTCATAAGAGAGATGTTCCAGTTCCCTAATCAGCTTAAGAGCCCTCTGCTGGACTTGTTCCAGGAGCTCCATGTCTTTCTTGTCCTGGGGAGCCCAGAACTGGACACAGCACTCCAGATGTGCTTCACCAGGGCAGAGTAACAGGATCACCTGCCATGACCTGCTGGCAATCCTCTTCCTAATGCACCCCAGGATCCCACTGGCCTTCCTGGCCTCAAAGGGCACACTTCTGGCTCATGGACAATTTGTCCAACAGGATCCCCAGGTCCTTCTCCACAGAGCTGCTTTCTAGGAGGTCAGCCCCCAGCCTGTACAGGTGTCCAGATTTATTCTGCCCCATCTGCACTCATCCCACTTTTGTACCATCAGCAAACTGGCTGTGGAGGCAGTCTACCTCTTCATCCAAGCAATGTTAATTATTAGCAGCATGCAATTTTTATCCCAGCATATATTGTAGACAAAACAGAACTAGATGAAGTATCTGTCTCTTAGGCATCCTTCTAAACAAAGCTCCGTCCAGTGATCTCACCTGAGTTATACCTACAACTTTGAGACTGGTATTGAGACACTTTTTATGGAATTTAAGATTTCTTGTATTAATAACATACAAGGCAATTCTTTAAGCAAAGTTTTACCCAGCAATACCTCACATGTTTAAGAGTTATTCAAGTATATTAGAAGTGCTTTTATCATTGATTTTTAATTAATGTCATTTACTCCTTCAGATTATTACTGAAAGTTTTAATAATTGATCTGAATCCTACAGCCTGAGCTAATGTCCTGCAGTAGACCAAACACATATAATGTTACACCAGTGTGTCTTCTTACATCATATCCAGATCTTTATGAAGGTAGTTTCTGCCACAAAAAACTTTCATTATAACTTCTTCAAAGTCCAAATACAATTCCTTTTCACTGTCAAGTTTTATAAACACTTTACAACTTGCAAATGCCAATAAGAAATACTAGTATTAAGAACTTTTTAGAATGCATGGACATGCATGGAATAATACTTTATTTTTTCGTAATATTTGGGATCTACTGAGATCTGGTATCATCATGTGTAGTAAACAATATAATAGGCTGTCAGCTTCACTGGCATGTATGATTAAATCTGGTAAATTAAAACACACAATGGAAACCAAAATAAAAAAATAGGAAGATCAATGAGAAAAGCATGTTACATTTAGAAATATAGAGATCACTCTATTTCAAAGGAATGCCCATGGAAGCTTACTGTACTGGTTTTCTAATAAAAATGAGAAGTATTCTGAAAATAGGAAATTTTAAGCAGAGGTAATATCTCCATATAACTTTGATATTTATCTATCATGTTGTAGAAGGGTATAACTAAAAAGAAAAAAGTATAAATACTTACAGCAGAAATATTATACACTCCTTACAAATCTTGAAGCTCAGCCTTGCACACCTCATTGTGTGTCACTGCATGCTACAATGCATTCTCAATTATTATGTTTTGCTGGAACATACTTCTCTTTCATTTTTGGTGACATTTTCCCACTTGCCCCTTCAGCTGGAGTGAAGTCACACACTATTACCTTTGTATACTTTGGAAGAATTATTCTGAGAACTACTTGCATAGACAGATAATGCCTAATTCTTACCCAGGTACTTTCAATCTCATTAAATTCACTTTTAATTAAGACAGATGATAAAGAAAGAATTTGTAAAAATTCTTCTTATGAAAAAGTGAAAGCCCCCAACATCAGAAAACAATCACTATTTTTTGATTTCTCTTTGTCTCTCAATTTTTTGCTCAATTACTTTGCTGTTCAGTCCTTATAAGCCATAGTTACCTGTTCGGGACTGTTGGTCACAGAAAGCACCAGCTGGGGAGAGCTCCTCCATTAATGAACACACTGTGGTGCCCCCTCTTGAGTGCTTCACTAACTCTTACAGTCAAACTCATCTACCAAGTCTCCTAGGGATTCAGAAATATTTAATTTTTTCCTCCCATATTTCCTACTATTCCCTTCTTGAGATGACCACTCTTCATAATTAAAATAATCTTTGCTCCAGCTCCTTAAATATAGAGTTGTATCTTTCCTAAGCTGGCTGACATATCTACTTTGCTAGATAGTGAACAGCACCTTGCTCCAAAGGGATAAAAACCCCTCCAATCTCTTGCATTGGAGTGTGCTACCACACTAGGGTTTTTTTTGCACTGGATGGGTTATTTAGTATTTATAAGCTCAGTAGGGAAGATTAAAAACACCTATGTGTGACTATCCATTTAATCTGTTTGGGGATGGAGAGAATTTGAGGTGACCTACATTATGCTACATCACAAGCATACTCAAAAATGTCCTGCAGGTTTTGGCTGTCCAGTAAATTAAGATTGAGTTCTTTGTTTAGAAGAAAAATGCTTGAGTAAGTGATGTCTTTTCCATGTTTCCCAAGAGAAAATATTCTACAATAATATAACAGATATTAAAATACCAGGGTGGATTCCACAAAAGAAAACCTTTAAAATGCAGACTTCACAGGGACAAAGCACAGCAATTTCATCTGTGAGAGGAGATCCAAATGGATACAACGTTTCTCTAGGAGTTATACAGAAGTTTCTCTTAAAAACCTCACCAATTATTTCCTCTCTAAAATAAAACTAATCAATATTTTATGTGAAACTCAACAGACATTAATCAAATCTAAGAGGAGTAAAGATTAGAAGGAATAGGAAAATTATCAGCCAGCAAATTTCCACTCTTGGTTCAGTGCACAACTCTGTCCCAGAAAGAAAAAGGAAAATATGTTCCTTTCCATAACCCATTAGTTTTGCAAATTTAGTCCACCTGGCTCAATGCTAAGCAGTGAAAGTTTTGCTTCATGCCATATTTCTTCTGGACATTTCCTTGAAAACCCTCCCAAATAATTTTTTCTGTTGAACTGTATTTTGGCACAACTCTATCTGAATAACCACATACTATTGCAACTGCTATTACTGTTAATAATAACAACATAAAAGAAATAGAGAGACAAAATTATTTGTAAGACTTTTGGGTAAGTGTTCATATAGCAACCATAATTGCAAAATCTCTTATAAAACTGGAGGCATTATTGCCTGTAATAAAACAGAGTGGAGGAAACTACACCACACATGTAAGTAAAACAGGGGACTGTAAACAATTTTAAGTTATGATATCTTAGCTTTATGACTTCAACAGTGATTTGGGTAATAATAATAATAATAATAATAATAATAATAATAATAATAGTAATAGTAATAATAATAATAAGGAAGTCCTCTTACAATAAGGACTTCCATTTTTTCCAAAGTTCAGTTGAAGCTGCCTGTGTATCTGGCACTGCACTAAAATGTAGCCTAAGAACAGTGGCACCATGTTCTGCCAAGCCAGCCTAGCCCAGAGAGAGGACCTTAACCACTGCTTTATGTTACATGCATTTTTCCATTCCTTTAGCACTGTAAATGGAATTGAATAAGGAAACTCCCTAATATATGTGCAAACCACTGAACAGTGCATCTCAAAATAATACTTGTTCTGTGGTGTGTAGGCATACACTGAAATTAGTACTTAAGTTTATGAGGGTAGTATTAGTACAATAGGGCACAGAGTGAAAGGAAGAAAGAGTACAATCAGTGTTATACACGGTTAATTCTACATTTTTCCAAGGAATACTTGTACAAAATAGGGAAATAATTTCTTCTTCCTTTTCTTCTCTTTTTTTTTCATAATAAACACTTTTAATAACTAAATTATTAAGCAAACCTTTCTGAGATTTTTTGAAACCTCATTCCCAACCAACTTAACTGAAGTGACCTAAAGCATGACAGTTAACTATGAAAGAAGAAATCTATAGTGTACAAAACATGCCTTTTTTCCTTTTTCCTGCATTTCTAAGAATGGATGTCAGAGAGATATCATGTTGAATAGAACTAGATTTCAGGATATTGTTTTGTAAATATTTTATTCATCATTTTTTGACATGTACCCTAGATACCAAAATTCTTTGTCTCAGGAAGGGATGAACAAAGGATTCTGACTACAATAAAGTTTTATTGTTCACATTCGAATAGAAGCCACACAATGCCACACAGGGCAGAAAAGCAGTGGATGGCAGCCCATTTTAAATTATGGTGTATTTTCACAATGACTTCTACAGTGATTTGGGAAAGAACTGCCTGACAATAAGGAACTTTTTGTTTGGTTGGCTGGTTGGTTGGTTGGTTGGTTGGTTTGTTTGTGTTGCACAAGTTCAGTGGAAGCTAGCTGTGTGGGCCCTCATTTAAACTGTAGACTAGGAAGCAGAGTGGAATAATGGTATTCCAGATCAGCCTAGTAACCACTAAAGTTTGGAAAACTTAAAAGAAACCATTAAAATTGTATGTCATTATATTCTGAGAACTTTACATGATTTAAACTGAAAAGTAATATCTCAGACGTTTGTTTTCTGTTAGTAAGTCATTTACTGCTTTTTCTTGATCACAATATGGCATTTGCAGATTTACATTCCCTGGAACCTATAATTTTCAAACTAAGTTAATTCTCACCCCATCTCATTACAGCAATGAAATAACCAGAAACAACTGCCTCAGATCATACAGTTACATAGTACATCTGTGTTGATTAAAGGTAAGCAAAATAATCCAACAGCACTGCTAATTTTTGTTACTTTACTCTGCCTGCAAAAACTTTCAGTGTCAAAAATCATGTAGGCTTTCATTTAACATTCATACCAGGAGTGCAAGGCTAGAACTGACATGATTTAGGACCTTCTATAACAGCTCAAAGTCATGTATATCCCCCTGAACAGGATGAATTTCAGGTCACCAATTCACCAGCTTCATGACTGCTTTAAATTATGAAAGCATGAATAGTTATCTGGTCTAAAGCATTGCAGATTTTTGTTTTCTCCCTCAGTAGAGATGAAGAGTGCGAGAAAAAAATAAAAGTCGTAATGACCTCATTGACTTTTGAGTAAATCACATCTTCCTTTCAATCATCACTCAGCCTTCTGCAGCCATATCTCTGAATGTATTTTCCATAGGATAGGTCTTGCAGTCCTTTACTGTATTGCTAGATTATTCACCAGATTAACATATTTTGGTTTATTTTTTTTTAAAGTACTCAACATCAAAACTCAAATAAAACACTGGAACAGTCCTTTGATTTCAGAAATTTAAGGTGAGACTTTGTAGTGCTCAAAGTTAACAAGCCTTCACTGATAATTATGTTAGCATACAAGATTAAAGCATTTTGGATGCAAAACTAAAGTTACGTACAACTATATGGGGGAAGATTGACTTTATTGATCTCACAGCAATTTTTCTTCCTTAAGATTACACTTACATTAACTGTGGGATCAATATAGGACTTCCTAAACTTTTGAGTACTTTCTTTTAAGTATGAAAACACAATATGTGCTGAAAAAATCCCACTGAGGAGGCAATATTATTTCTCTAAATCATTATAGCTGAATATCTTTGCTGAATAGTAAGCTTCACTCATCTTAGTATATTTAAGTAAAAATGGGACATATCACACGTGCTTGGGATTAATACATGATACATTTTACCACAGAGAAAATGGATCCAAGTCCCATATTAACTATATAAAACATGTAGTAGAAAGCCAAGCAGTAAAGGAGATACTCAGTTAGCTACAAAACTCATTTTCACTCCCAGCTACAGTGCTTGGTTGAAATTCTTCAGTTTATTTTTTTCATTTTTTAAAAATATTTCTATGCAAACCCTGCAAATATGTTCCCCTTTTCAGAAATTTTAAAATAAAAATTCTTATATTACAAACCTCTTCTACAGTTACTCAAAGGAAAGAATTTCATGCTTGATTTTAACAAATTTCACAATTTTCAGACACAAAATAAATTTTACACTAGCACATGGCTTATCTTATCTATGTTTCCTACATCACATGACACTTTAATATAATTTTGAGGCCTCTTTTTATTTAGTTGGTGTGGAAAAAAGTTGCATTTTAAAAAAAAAGCTTCCTGCCGTTATGAAAGGTTACATAGACAGTAAGTAACGAGTAAGGCTCCAAACATTTCAGTAAAGAGCTACTGTAAATCTTCACAAGAAACTACTCAAAACTGAAGCAGTACGTTGAGTATGAACAATAAAATTTACTGAAAAACAGGAAAAAAAAATCAAAGGGTAGCAGTGGCATGAAGAAAATGAAAGCAAACTTTTATAGGTTTTTAAATTAACTGAAAGAAATTATTTCATGTATCAATTAATTATATCCACAGCAAAGTACTCTGGAAAAGAGATAATTCTGTAATTAATGACAACAAAAAAAGATCTGTTAATACAGCACATATGAAAACCATCATTGTACTTTTTTTTGTCTTGTATTAAAATGTGGTAGAGTAAAAATGAAGTCACAAGGCAAAACCAGTAGGTGGTGAAGACATCCTAAAAGAGTATGTACTTTGTAAAATAAAGTAGTATCAGTCACCAAACTACTAATCTGCACCAACCTGGTGCCTTCAGGAAATGCAAATAACACAGTTGACTGATACTGAAAAACCTCTTCATTACCATATCATGCAGTGTCATGCTCAGTGTAGTAAGCTGGTAGAAGAAGCAGGAGGGAAGGCCCTTTGTAGCAATGCTCTTTCATCTCTCCAAGTCACTGTTACACATGGTGGAACCCTGCTTGCTGGAGATGACTGAACAGCTGCCTGCCAATGGGAAGTACTGAATGAAATCCTTGTTTTGCTTTGCTTGCGTGCGTGGCTTTTGTTTACCTATTAAAATGTCTTTATCTCGGCCCATGAGATAAGCACTCAAAAAACAAAAGTTACACCACAAGTTTACCTTCCTCTCCTTTTCTATCAAAGAGTATGGCTAAATGAAAGAGAATAGCTAAGTTTTTCTCTCCTACAAACAACAACAATCCTACAAGCCTCTCTATGCAAACAAATTAGCTGAGAAGTTTTCAAAACAACTTGGAATTTGGTAAGCTCCCAGATAAAAGTGATAAAATCAAATAAGAGATGTATGATTGACAGTGGAAATTCTATACTGTCATCCAGCACTGAAAAGAAAGAAAAAAAACCTCTGTTTGTTTAACCCACAATTTCCTCCAGCGCATTAGCACTGTCACAGACTGATGCAAAAGTATCAAAAAGGTTTAAATAGTTTTATAGTTTACATCATGTTTTATCTTCCTTTCGCTATACACAGATTAAAAATACTCTTGATTCTATGGATAATAATATTGAATATATTAAAGTATTAGAAGATTAACACCAAAATATTGAGGCTGCTTTTGGAAGCGAAGTGTGTTTGTATTTAGTCTGATATGTAATTGCTTTATTATAAATGCCTGCTCATTTTTTTTCATAAAAAATAAATCTTTTTCTTCTCTATAGAAGACAATTATAATGTTTGCATTATCATAAAACAGGATTTTTAGACTTCATAAATAGGTAGCAACTCATTTTTAAAAACTGAATGAGAATTTTTATTATTACTAATTTAACTCTATGATTTACAGAAAGAATTTTTTATTCAACCATACACAATTCAGAGGAATTAGTTATTCACTGGAGATTTGTTTTTAACTGATATTATGAGATACTTGTCAAATGTTTAATTCGGCAGAAAGGCCACTTAAAGTTCGTTTCAAAAAAGAGGGGCTGCTGTAAACATACTTTAGAAGAGTTTGTGCTAAGTTAACAATTATTCCCAAAGGCAAAAATTCCAGTATTTCTAGATTTGTAAAGACTAAAAATATTCACTTAGAATTCATTTACCATTTCTATTGTTTCTTGGTAAATCTGGTTTTAATTTTAAAAGGTATGACTGGTTGTCACTTCCTTCATTTAGGAAGTGAACAGAGCATAAAGTTGCTCTTCCTTTCCTTATGGAACTGCTATAGGACTGTTTTATTAGTCAAGAACTCTGAGGCAAACACACAATTTTAGTTTGCTTTCCTCTTTTTTTTCTTAACTTGAAAATTGACTTGAAGTGAAATCACGCCTAAAATTCATAGTATTCTTGGAAGCTTTCTGTTTCGGACACAGAGGACTTTCAGAGAAGTAACACTTCAGAAGTACAGATTATCACATTATAAAAAAATTATTTGCATGATAAAATTTAGATTCACTGCAATTACAGAGTAAATCAATTGCAATTTGGATAGGCTTAATGCAGAGGTTTTTCTGCAACAAAATTCTTCTATTCATGTTGCTAAAAATAAATCAGTTTAGCACAGGGGTCTTATCTCAACTTTGTCTTCTGTATTCATTATTATGCTTACCCTTTCCTACTCTTGCCCTTTTCTCCCTCTCCCAATAGGTTGATTCTGGTTTTGGATTGATTTTAGAATTTAGTTTGCTTTCCTCAGTGTGTCTCAAGCATCTAGCAAGTAGTAGAGTGAACCTTACCAACGAATTCTGCCATGATTTTGCTTTTACATATTTTGCTCACATTCACCTTTGCTGGTGATTCTTTAAGTGAGCATAAGACATTCAATCATGACACAAGTGTTCACCCAAATCTTATTTGAATGAACTGTCTTACTCTACATGTCAAGAAGAATTTATCTGGTTAACAAAATGAATGAGGAAAGAAATGGGAATATTCCTCTCTCTGGCCCATTGACTTTTTCTGCCCTCTGACTGTGGATGGAATTCTGTAATTCAGAATCCCTGTGAAACAGGAATCTAGAATAATTAATTTTTATTCTGTTCTAGATTTTAAAAAAATATTAAAGAAGCAGTAGTATACACATCCACATTTTTTTTCTGTCAGATTTTCTTATTAAGCTACTTTTCTGAGATGCTCAGCTAGCATCTCAGAATACAGTGCTTTACAAGGGTATACACTTCCACTACCAAACAAGGCTCTAATTAAGAGCACAGAAAGACTCCAAAAGGGTTGGGAATGAAGAAAATTTGATTTGATTGATTTAAAAGTAATATATATTTTAAACAATACCAATTTTACAATTACGCCATTTTTTTTAAAGATAAAAAAATATAAATTTTCAATCAGATACAAGAATGGTCTATTTAAAGTGAAGTTGTGCTTAATACTTTTGCCATACTAAACCTAAATGGTCTCAGATGGAGAAAGTGCACAACCTTATTTATGAAACCACAGATTGTCCTTGCTCAGTCTGCAAGTTCATAATGTTCTCCTTCAGAGCAATCTCATAATACTTACAGTAAAAACAAGTAACAGCAAAGAAGTAAAAAATCACAGACTTATATTTATTTACCTACTTTGAAGCAAAACTAGCCAGCAAAATGTCTGCCCATCTTCATGTTCGGTTTACTTTTCAAGACATTTGCTTCAGATAGATGTATTACAAAGCCTGCTACAGGCTTGCTGCTTCCTTTCTGAACTTAGACTTGTACGAGGAGCTTATCCTCTCCATGGTGTTCTGGTGCAACACAGACCCAAACTGAAAGAAATTTATCCCTCTCCCACTTAGTCACAATACCCATTACTGTGCCATCTGAGTGTGTAAAATTTTTAATATATTTACCTTCACAAAACTTCTGAAAC
>VXAZ01006193.1:0-19325 GCA_013399875.1 Gymnorhina tibicen
AGTCCTCCGGGACCATAGAGAACGGATTTCCTCCGGCGGCCAGAGTGGCCACGTCCGTGGGACTGCACTCTATGGTGCCCCCAGCCGCTCCTGCCTTGTCATTGCAGCACCCGGGCCCTATCCTGGGCCCGGTCCCTGTTCCTGTCCTTGTTCCTGTCCTGGTCACTTTGCGGTTTGGCGGGCACTCATCCAGCTCTGATGGCTTAATTCATAAACACGCAACATCTAATTATCCTTCAGGTTTGATGGAAAACTATGGAAACCAGAAGAAAAGGAAATTCATAATTTTAATATTTATTTCCCTGCAAATTCTTGAGATAACGGAACTGGTGGCAGTGGCTCCTGGGTAACTTTGTAGCACAGGGAAGTGGGATTTCGGAGAACTGGGTTATCTGTGGTGTGATTCATATCAGAGCTTGGGGCAACCTGATTCCCAGATCCCTCAGCTGAGGGGATCACAAAGCCCTTTCCTATTTGAATATCCCAGAATAGCCCGATGAACCTTACGCCAGGCGACGTGTGAGGGCTATTTACAGCAGCCCAAGGAAGAGCCTGCGACAGATACCAGCCAGGGATTATTTTAAGGCCACATTCGGGGTCGTGTTTGGCCAGTGTTAATGAATTCCGAGAGTGAATTGGAATTGCAATGAACTGTAAACTGAGGCTGGCGCTTCTGGGAGAGCACCGGGACGCACCGTGGTGGTGGATTTCCACTGAAACCATATACCTGTTTCTTAAACCAGATCGCAGGAAAAGGAGGGTGGGAAGTGTGCCAGGCAAGGGTTTATATGTGAGCAGGTTTTGGGCAAGCCGGGGGGCTGAGGTCAGGAGTGACCGCGGCACAGAGCGAGTACAGCGCTGAGCGGAGCACGGGGCGGATGCTCTGAGGAACGCAGGGGTGACCAGAACTGTCCGTGGGGCTGGCAGGGCCCCTCTCCCCGCCTCCCTCCCGTGCCCGGGGCAGCAGCCCTGGCATAGTCCCAGCATCGTGTCCCAGCCCAGGGTCGCTCCGGGGCGCTCCGCTCCCCTCTGACGCCGGGCTCCGCTCCCTGTCTCTCTTTGGAAAAGCCGAACGAAAAACGTGAAAGGAAGCTGGGTTCACGGGGCTGCGGGCTGTACAACACTCCCCACGCGGAGCAGCAGCCGGGGCCGTTCCTCGGCACCTCGTGCTACGCTCAAGGGCGTCCGAGGTCAAACACTTCATTAATGTTCTGTCATTAGCACCGTGATGCAATTCCCGCGGCGATTCCCAGCCCGCCGGCAGCTGCCGGAGCGGCATCGCCGGGCCGGCCAAGGACTCTGGGGCAGGAGTCCTTCCCGCCCGCACTACCGAGTTTCTCTGCCGTGAGTTTTCCGTGTCACCGAGACGAGGAGCAGCGGTGCGGACGCAGCGCCGGGGGCTCGCTAACGCGGTTTGTAACGCGCGCACCGCCGCGGTTTGGGCGCGTTCCGTCGCGCAATTAAAAGCGCTCCCAAACGTTCAGTTTCACGAAACTCCTGGATGTGAGTATCGGGATTAGGTCTGTGTTAGGGTGAATCCACCCGTCCCTCGTGCTTTCATCCCAAAATGCTTCCCATGGCAGAACCTTTCACGCTGCCGAGGGGAGCAGCTCCAGCGCCCACTGCCCCCTCCACTGCTGCGACCGTGGAATGTGCTGGAACTTCTAGGGATTTTTAAAGAAAAAATTATTTGGCTTTCTGGGACTCCTGATCCCTAAAAGGACTTTTCTCCCACAGAGCACTTGGTGGCCGAACACTGCCGTGGAAAACACGATGTATCTGTACTCATCCAAACTGCAGCGAGAGGGGCCCAGCGAGATATAAAAACATTAAAATATTCAGTGATGATTACAGACCAAGTGTGCCGCAAATCCTACTGGACATAAAGCAATCATATGCTGAATTTTATTGGGAGCACGGTTGGTACCAAATGATCTTTTCACCACAATCTCAAATGATGACACCTTGGATTTTCAACCTGGGGTCTCAAAACCGGGCTTGGACTTTGTGTTGTAATTCAGAAACAATCAGAACATGGAATTCCAGAACGGTTTGGGTTGAAAGGACCTTAAAGCTCATCCCATTCCACCCCTGCCATGGCAGGGACACCTTCCACTGTCCCAGGCTGCTCCAAACCCCGTCCACCCTGGCCTTGGATGCTGCCAGGGATGTCTGAACCGCGAAAGAAAAATACTAAAGAAGCGTTTAAGTCCTTTTCTGCAAAAAACCGTCTTTCCAGAAACTGTAATTTTATTATCATTAAATCTCACGGTGTGCAGCTTCCATCCACCCCATCTGTCACCCTCAGGCCGTTACATCGTGGGCAGGATAAAAAGTTTCACTGAACGGCTTTTCCGTGGCACCGACAGCCTCGGGCTGAGGGCAGTAACTCAGCGCAGCGCTGCCAGGCTGTGACTTTATGGCCTTTTTGTGCCATTCCTGCAGCTTACCCAGGCCTTTTTGTGCCACTCCTGCCGCTCGCCCAGGAAATGGCTTTTCCGGAGGGAAACGGCGCCGGGCCCGGAGCCCCCTCAGAGCCCCCGGCCCCGCCCCTCGGCCCCGCCGCGCGTCCCGCGCTCTCGCGAGATCTCGGCCGCCCTCAGCGCCGGCGCGGCCGCGGCCCGACGGGATCTTTCGAGAATTGCCGGTGCCGCGCTCCCCCTCAGCGCCGCCGCCATGTCCGTGGTGGGCATCGACCTGGGCTTCCAGAGCTGCTACGTGGCCGTGGCCCGCGCCGGCGGCATCGAGACCGTCGCCAACGAGTACAGCGACCGCAGCACGCCGTGAGTGAGCCCGGGAGCCGCGCTGAGGCGGCGGCAAGGCGCCCGCGGGGCCCGGCGTGGTGGGGCCGGGCAGGGAGGGAAGCGGCGGGGCCGGGAGGAGCGGAGGTAGAAAGTGCTTAGAGAGAAGCGGTAAAGCGCGGCAGACACGGAGGGGGCTCCGGGAGACCCGCTGAGCCGCCTTTCGTAGAATCACAGAATCATAGAATGTTAAGGGGTTGGAAGGGACCTTAAAGCTCATCCAGTTCTACTCCTCTGCCACGGGCAGGGATGCCTTCCACTGGACCAGGTTGCTCCAAACCCCGTCCAGCCTGGCCGCGAACACTTCCAGGGATAGGGCAGCTACAGTTTCTGTGGGCAGTCTGTGCCAGTGCCTCATCACCCTCAGAGGGAACGATTTTTACTGTATATCTAACCCAAATTTCCTCTCCTTCAGTCTGAAGCCATTCCCCCTTGTGCTGTCAGTCCAGTTCTTGATGCGGAGTCCCTCTCCAGCTTCCCTGTAGCCCCTTCAGACGCTGGAAGCTGCTCTGAGGTGTCCGCACAAACTTCTCATTTCCAGGCTGAACAGCCCCAGCTCTCTCAGCCCTGCGGTGCAGTACGGCCGGTTTGTCCCCCCCGAGGCGGGGCTGTGCTCTTGGGATTAGAAGGACAGGGGCAGTGAGTGTAGGGAAAAGCATCCCTGGCTGCTGGAAGTGCCAGACCTTAATTCCCTGCGTGTTCACACGCCATGTTCTGGTAGCACGGCTGTCGTTCCTCTGCGGTCGTTCCAGCACTGTGCCCCCAGCATAGCAGGACCAGAGAGGGGAAGGCTGAGCTGCTGCCGGGCTCGGTGTGAGCCCCATGGCCTGTCCTGGGATCAGAGTTTGGGAAAGCTGCTCAGCAGCCTGGAGTGCCAGGATAAGGGGAATGGCTTCAAACTGACAGAGAGGAGGTTTGTATTGGATACTGGGAAGAAATTCTTCCCTGGGAGGGTGGGGAGGCCCTGGCACAGGGTGCCCAGAGAAGCTGTGGCTGCCCCTGGATCGCTGGAAGTGTCCAGGGCCAGTTAGGATGGGGCTTGGAGCAGCCTGGGACAGTGGAAGGTGTCCCTGCCCATGGCAGGGGTGGCACTGGATGAGCTTTAAGGTCCCTCCCAACCTAAATCGTTTTGTGATTCCATGATATAACGCAATCAGTATATTCTAGCCCTACTCGTATAACGATCCCTCCCAACACATTCTCAACAGGAGTGTGCATTGCCTCTGTTTAATAAGGAACTTCTTAAGAAGGAGAGAGAGAACTGGGATAAAACTCCATGAATGAATTGCAAAATGAAAGCGGAAAAAGAATTTGCATCAGGAATTGGGCATCAGACCTGGAGGGGAACTGTGGGGAAAGCTGTCCTAAAAGTGTTCTGCAGCTTACCCTCTGCTGCAGCATGGCTTTATTTTAGCAGATACTGAAGTAGCTGGCTCAGTGAGACAACTGCATCATCTTTGATGTTTGGGGTTTTTTAGATCCCTTATATCATTTCAGAAAGCCCAGAGTGACCTTGTTTCTCACTAGACAATGCATCACTGTTTGCTTGCCCCTGTCTCTAAGCAATGAATAAATGGAGGAGGAAATTTTGAATTCAGCACATGTGCTCAAGTATCTAGAGATCTAGTAAGGGTTCTCAATAATATGGGAGTTTAAAGGTTAGATGTGCTGGGAAAACATTGAATGTAGAGAATATCAGAGCTGTGCTCTAATAGCTGTAGGTATTTGGCCCTCAGAGAGTTGAAGTTCTGCTGATAAATATATCTGTATATTTGAGATGTGAGCACAGATCTCCCTTGTTGAAGGAGATGAGCTAAATAAAATATCTGACACAGTGCATCTCTTGGGAAATAATTCAGTTATTGGAGCCTGAAGTGGAATTGGAAGAAATGAGCATAATGAAAATGAGAGGATTTTAACAGGACTTAATCTCTGGATACTGTTCTGAGGGAATGCAGAAAACCTTTCTGCAAGCAGACCCTTCTATTAAAAGAAATTTTGAATGGTGTTTAAGTGGCTTGGAATCAGAAGCCTGGTTCAAAAAGTCAGTGCTGAGCAGTTGTTACGGTGGGGAAGTCATGCAAGGTGTTGTGACAGGTTTCCTCAAGCACTGGCTCATGGTCAGGGTTAAAGACTGTGTTTTCTATGTGTTATTGCAGTAATTTGTACTATTAAAATGAACCCCAGCTCAGTGCATTGTACTGAGTTCAGTGGCACAGATGACACTCCCACAGAATCTGCTTTCAGCTCTGGTACTTGGATTCTTCTGGAATCCTGTAAAATTTGAACTTGTACATCCCAAAGCTATGCAAACCATGTTTGTCTTTGAACGTGGAAAAGTGGTAGAGAAAGGTAGTGGAAACTGAGAGGAAAAAATGAGATAGTTTAATTATTTCTGTAGGGATGAAGGGACCTCAGTTAAATGAAATCATTGTGATTGACCTGCTGGAGCTGGTGCTGATCATCAGTGCAGAGGACATGAGCTGTCAGGGAACGGGATCTTCCCAGGACGTGGCAGTGGGGTGGGAGGGTGAGGTGGTGCCTCCAGGTATGAGAAGCAGAGATTTTAACTTTCTAAAGTTGTTTCATTAGACCTCTTATGACCTTCACTGTGAATGTTTCTACTTAAAATGCACTGGTTAGTTATTCAGCTTCCAGAAATTGTGTAAGAGTGTAATTTGTATTTCATGAGTTTACTGGTTCCTGTGAACTGATTTGGGGAATGAGACTGGATGAAAATTCTTCCTTCTCTCCCTCCTTCTCTCCAGTTTCACTCACCTCTGTGCTGGGTCCCTCATGACTCCCCAAGGCTCTCATCTAAATTAGTGCATTTGTGTTGGTGAGAGGATCTTGGTTTGTGAATTCAACAGTGAAGTAGCTGGCTATTTTGTTTCTCCAAGAGAAAGGCAACAATTCGCGTCTTAATTCCTTTCAGGAGACAGAGTAAATTAATAACCAGCTGCCTGCTCTGGGATTGTTAGATTTTTACCTCCTGTTCCATTGGTGTGGGCCTGAGGGTCTGCAGAGCACAAACTTATATTCTTTTTTTAACTAATCTCTTGAGCAGTTGTTTCAAACAACTACAGGTTTATTCAGAAATGTTAATTCTGTTGCAGCACATGCTCATGGGTAGGCCTTGTTGCATTTGTGAAGTTATTAATAAATTAGAAGAAGATATAAACCCAATGCAATTCTATCACCCCAGCCTTCAGGTCTGGTTTTGACAGTTTCTGCTTGGAACACCCAATTCCAAACCTCAGGCTGAGCTGGAATGTTTCCTGTGGCAGCCCTATGGCATCACCCTGCTGTAAAGCAGATTCTTAACCTGCTGCATGGAGAGCAGCTTAATTAGACTGTTGGGATGTTGTGTGAGCAGTAAAGATCTGCTTGCCTAATGGCAGGGTTCCCCCCACCAAGTTTACCTCAGTGGTATGAGGAACTTGGATTAGAGGGCTGGATTTCATTTTGTTAGGGCTCCTACAGTTTGTTAAATATGTAAATCAAGAGGCTTAATCAGCCTAGGAATTTCTCCAAAAAGGAGGATTTCTTTATTCAGAACTGCAGGCTGTCACAGAGCAGTGGGGAGGAAAACATAATTTCTCTTTCTGTGCTCCACGTTATTTCAGTGGGTACAGATGAAACTCTGAAAGACCGGTCTTTCTCTGCAGGTATTTTCTTCCTGTCCTTGAAGGGTTTGCCTTAAAACTGGAAAGCTTAGTTAGCATCTGCTACAGACATGTAGGAACGATTTCCTTAATATCTGATTCACCTCCTGTTTGTCTGCTGAACAGTCGAATGTTTCCCGTGTTATTAGCAACCAACTTATCTTTGAGTGCATCAGATACACGGGCAATTACTGAGATAAGGCTGTCTGCCCTGTCAGTGCTTAGAGGGGAAACTTGAAGGAGCGTGGACGAGTTTGGGGTTAGTGCTGTCCTGCAGGGAGGACCGTTGCTGTTTTAAATGCAATTGTAGGGCTTGTTTTTCCCAGAATCCACAGAACATTCCATGCACAGATTGCAGTGAGTGACCAACTTCTTTAATGGACTAAATCATATTAATTAGACCACTGATCTTCTAAACAGTAGCAATACTTTTTACCCAAAAGATGTGCAGTGCAGCTGTACAGTCACTGACTGAACTCACTCTTTGCCTTGCAGAGCCTGTATATCCTTTGGGCCCAAGAATCGCTCGATTGGTGCTGCAGCTAAAAGCCAGGTGAGCGTGGGGTTTGGGTAAAACAACTTCAGAGCAGCAGTGTGGGGTTTATCACTGCAGATAACAGATGTCCCTGAGCTGCTGCCCTGGTGTCTCCATAACTGATGAACAGCTGAGCTTCCCTCAGCTGTTCACCACGGACTGCTGCTTTGTCATCTGGCAGAGAAATCTCAGGGTTGATCCTTGTACATAATGAATTGTACAAAATAAAGCTGTGCCTCTTAAAAAATTCTGAGAACTACTAATTTTTTTTTTCAGGTTGCAAACGTAAATTCTAAAGCTAAGCAATGGTGTTTCACCCTGCCTTAGCTTGTCCCAGTTCCTGTGCTTTATGATGGCTTTTAATTATGTGACTCTGTTCTATAGAATTCCATTAAGTGCATGATTTTGGCAGAAAGGGGACATATTTGAGTGCAAATAGAACTTTCTTGACCCTTTGTGGCTGAACTACAACCTAAATATCTCTCTTGGGTGTTCTTGCCCATGGTCTGAGTTTCTGTTGCTGTAGGCAGGTAAATGCGATTTAAAGATTGAGAAGAAGTTAAGCTGATTTGTCCTACTTGTGGTATTTGGGTCCTGCTGTATCAGATTTAATGTTGCTGTGTAAGTAACCCCTATAAAAGATGATTAATTTTTTTCAAGTCTTCTACAGGAAGTGACTAGTCAAACAGTTGGTTTTTCTTAGCCTAAAAGGCCTAGAGATGTGTGAAGATTCGTTATCTAAAATACTAAAATCCCTGGACACAGCCATGTTATTCAAGAACAGCACAACTGTACTAGAACCAAACACAGCTGTTTTTTCTGGAATTGAGTGTCTGCTTAGCTTAACGAAATCCACTGGTGCAGAGCCCTGTAGAGATGAGTATGTCCTGCACAGACTAAACTTAGAGAACATCCAGCCCAAGTTACTTAGAAGTAGACACCTGCCTGAGCCCAAATCCCAGGTAATGCTCTGTGGAACAGTGCCTGTCTGCTCTCAGTGCCTGTGGTTTTCAGTGCGTGCCTCGCTCTGGTGTCAGTGACAGAATTCCCTTCACTTGTGCTACGTGAAGCAAGCTGGGATGGGCTTTCACTTCTCTGTGCTGATCTCTGCTGTTAATGAAAGTCAGTCTACCTTTTGTCAGTTAAATCAAGGTGACAGTATTATCTTAGGGGACCTCCTGACTTTTTAAAGCTTCTTGAGCAGGTCCTTGAGCTGTTTTGTGGGAATATCTGTGTGTTGAGTGTCATGTGCATGTGATGAACCTGAGCTGGAATTTACATCCATGTGCTTGTTATGTTTGGGCAATCACTGATGGTAGAAAGGTAGGGGATAGAAAACAGGTAAGTGGGAAAGAGGTTTTGCTAACAGTTCTAAAGAGTGTCCTACACGTACACTGTGAAATTTGAGTGCTGTTGTAATCAATATTTTATAGGCTTGGCTCAGTTTTTAGCGTACATTTTATTTTCCATCTCAAATTCCTGTAGGTTCCCTGAGCAACCAGAGGGAAGTTGCCTCCCAGCACCTGCCCAGATACTCTTAAGATACAAATGACAAAAATATTCTGGCAAGAGAAGCATGAGAACAAAACTCTGTCTTCTGTTTGAAATTCAGATGTTCCCCTGCCACGTTGTATTAAAGATTTCTTTTCCTCTAGGTTATTTCAAATGCAAAGAATACAGTACAAAGTTTTAAAAGATTTCATGGTCGTGCATTCTCAGATCCCTTTGTTCAAGCTGAAAAAGCAAGCCTTGCCTATGAACTTGTCCAGCTGCCAACAGGCTCAACTGGCATCAAGGTAAGTCTGGCATGTTTGAGAAAGAGCCAGAGGAGGAAACTGATAAAGTTTCCTTTTATTTCTCTGTTTTGAATCTGCTCGCTGTAGTTTGTGTTCTTTTTTGAATGGAAAGCCTTAATAGGGAAGGGAATAAAAGGCTGATAATGGGGATGGTGCATGGGTTCCACTGCAGTGTAATGAGTGTGCACAATTTTTATTTGAAGGCCATGTATATGGAAGAAGAAAGAAACTTTACAATTGAACAGGTGACAGGGATGCTTCTTACCAAATTAAAGGAGACCGCTGAGAATGCGCTTAAGAAGCCTGTGGTTGACTGTGTTGTTTCTGTAAGTATGGAATCCAGCGGAATACACAAAACTTAGTTACTGTCTGAACTGAAATGCCTGCAGCATTAAATTAAATCTGATTAAACTGCCTGGTAAACTTGAGTGTCTGAGTATCTTTCTTTTCTGTTTAAGCTGAATCTTACATGTCTTGAAAACTAGACATTTCATTAATGGTCTTAAATTGCTGCTAATTAGCAGCATAAATAATATTTGATACCTATTTCTGATTATGTGCTCCAAGAATGAGTGGCTTGGATAGGGAATGGAAAAAGTAACTTTGTGTTCGTGTAAGTTTTTTTTCTTTTTCTCTGTTGCTACTGAAATGAACACAGCATTTGAAGGAGGCCTCAGCTGTTCTCTGCGGGCTCACTGGCCACACTTGTAACTGTTTACTAAAGGTGGTTGTGTAAATGTTAATATTGGCTCTCTGACCTCCTTGCAGGTTCCTTGTTTCTACACAGATGCAGAAAGGAGATCTGTGATGGATGCTACCCAGATTGCTGGTCTCAACTGTCTGAGACTAATCAATGAAACAACTGCAGGTAATTCCTTCCTCTCCCTCACTCAGTGTTGTAGTTTGACTATTTCAAAGGGCTTTTATTCTGCCAGTGGGCCTTGCTTTCTGGAATTACAGCTGGTTTTATACACTTGAAATCGATGAGTTGATCAGAAAGTTTCTTAAATTCCTATCTGTTTTTTCATTGCTTTACAAAGGCATAAAGATATTTAATGAATATGTGTTTTAATGCAGCCGAGGGAGGGGCTGGTACTGTTTAATGTTCTTCCATGTTTCTTTAGCATTGGGAGTTTTGTTTAATGAGAGATCAGTGTCTCTAGCTGGAGAAGCACAATGAAATGCTAATGCTGATTCCTGATTACCACTTCTTTCTTGATAATTATAAATCTGAATGTCTTAACTATACTTTTTATTTCTGTAGTTGCCCTTGCATATGGGATCTATAAGCAAGACCTGCCTACGTTGGAAGAAAAGCCACGGAATGTTGTTTTTGTGGACATGGGGCATTCTGCATATCAAGTTTCTGTTTGTGCATTCAACAAAGGCAAACTGAAAGTAAACAAGCTGTTACACATCCATTTTAATTATCTGTAGAACATTCATCAGCACATCCATGGGCTGTGGCAGGCAAGCCTGCCTGGCTTCACAGAGGGGCATCCACGCAGCTCAATTCATGTTCTTAAAATTGCACTTTGTCTGGAGCAAAAAGTAGGGCAGGGAACTAGAGAGCTTGTGAGCAGTGTGTGGAGGAAGCAAACATGCCTTAATCAGCAGACTCTGGCAAAGAATAAAAAACCTGGATTAAATGGTTTATTCAGAAATTATCATATCTGACTGTGTGCTGCTTTCAAAAAAATACTCCAGTTCAGTCATGAGATCTGGTGTTAAACCAGGAATTCCTACAATGGTGTAAGTGCCAGACATTGTTTCTGAACCCTCACTGTGGTGCTCATGTGCAAGAGTAGAAACATTCTGGTTGCTTTAAGCTGCCAGTGGAAGCTCAGCAGATGACAGCGTACTTCTGGGTGTACGTTGCCAGAGCATTGCTGTTTTCCAGCAAATACTACGATCTTAGTGGCCTTCTTATTATTACAGTTTATTATTGCAATCTGGACTTGGCAATTACAATAACTTTCTCATGAGTGGCTGGAGAAACAGATGCAAAATTGAACGCATGAAGTAGCGAAATGCTGAGAAATGTTCTGAAAACATTCATTTTCTCATAGTTTTGTTTAGTGAGGAAATGTAACCTTTGTGTTTCTCTTGGATTTTTTTTTTTTTAAACTTGGGAGCCGTGGCAGTGTGGAAGGGATGCTTGGGGGTGTAGAGTGGAGGGCTCTTGGGCAGTGTAGAGACCAAAGCCAGTCTGAAGGGGTATTGAGGGTAATGTGGTACTTCACTGATTTCTGTTCCTAAAAAAATAAATTCCTGGTGTGTTTGCAGAGCAGAATGAGCTGTGGGCTACAGGTGTTCTTTGCAGATAATTCCTTCATCAAAAACAAGCACCTGTTTTAAGAGTTAATATCATTTATTCTCTTCCTGTTTTATTTTTAGCTTGGTGTAAGCATGTTCCACCCTTAGGAGGCATCAAATATTAAAGTGGGATATGACTCAAACTGACAGTGGCTAAGCAGAATTTGGAAACAGAGGCCTGCTCCCAGCACAAGCTATGGAACAGATTGTGTTGCTAAGTCCTGCCCTATCTCCCTAACTTCCTTTTAAAGCAGTTGTCACCTCATTCCAGGAAGGCCAATTTCTATGACTTAGAGTTGAACTATATTTGAACCAAAGCAGTGCTTTGATGGTAACTGCTAATTGCTTTCATTGAGTACTGGCACATTGTACTGTTACTGAAGGGTTCCCTTCCTTTAAGGTTCTTGCTACAGCGTTCGATACAACCCTTGGAGGTAGGAAGTTTGATGAGGTGTTGGTGGAATACTTTTGTGAGGAGTTTGGAAAGAAATACAAACTTGACATCAAGTCCAAGATCCGAGCGCTGCTGAGGCTGTACCAGGAGTGTGAGAGGCTGAAGAAGCTGATGAGTGCCAATGCCTCGGACCTGCCCATGAACATAGAGTGCTTCATGAATGACATAGATGTGTCTGGAACCATGAACAGGTAACCGGGGCTCCTCTACTCGGGGAAACTTCAGCGTGCCCTACAGGCAATTAAAAACTTGGTACTAAGTATCAGCTCTTAGGACTGCAGGGAGGTGAGAAATGAAAGAACAACACGTTCACAAATGCTGCTGGAAATTAAAATGTTTAGAGCCTGGTCAGTGGCCTTGAGTTAGGAGGGAAGGCTGGGAATGTTGCAAGGGTGCCAGGGTTACTGAAACCAAGTTTTGTCTGGGAGAATATACTGAAGTATAAAGCTAGGACTGGGGGAGAGAAAACTCTGCAGTGCACAGTGAAAGTGGCATTCCTTCAGTTTGGGCATCCTTTTGTGTTTGCAATGCTGCCTATGGTATACTAGAGCTTTGTTGGTGGCTTCTTCCAACAGGAGCAAATTTTTAGAGATGTGTGAAGGACTCCTGGCAAGAGTGGAGCCGCCCCTTCGCAGCGTGCTGGAGCAAGCCAGTAAGTGGGGGTGTGTGGCGGGGTGTTCTGTATGCAGACAGGAGCCAGCCAAAGTGCAGGCTTCCTTTGTGTGTTGGACATGGGGATTTACCACAAAACAATTTCTTGTTTAGTAGTTACAGGATTAAAAAACTTTCTCACACAAGCTGGAATCTGAAATTTTTACTGCTTAGAAACTTAGAGAACAAGCCTAGAGTTGGTCTATTAAAACTTCTGGTTTATGATGTCAGTGTATTCATGTGAAAAAGAAACATTTCATCTATTGTCTGACTCCTTTCTAGGATTAAAGAAGGAGGATATTTATGCAGTAGAGATAGTTGGTGGTACCACAAGAATCCCTGCTGTAAAAGAGAAGATCAGTAAATTTTTTGGCAAAGAAGTCAGTACGACCCTGAATGCAGATGAGGCTGTTGCACGAGGCTGTGCACTGCAGGTAAAAAGTGCTGTTTGTTTTAGCTGTGAGGATATTAAGCAGCATCAATAGCTACTTGCTGAATGAAGTGCTTGTTCACCTAAAGTCTGAACGTTTGTAATGTGACTTTTGTGCTCCTGCAGTGTGCAATTTTGTCCCCGGCTTTCAAAGTGAGAGAGTTTTCTATCACAGATTTGATACCATATCCCATCTCTTTGCGTTGGAATTCGCCAGCAGAGGAAGGCCTGAGGTAAAAACAGTTCAATCTTCTTGCGTGTTACAGCTTAAAGTTACTGGTGATGATCAGAGTAAATAACAAGCATGAGTAAATACCCTTAGAACAGGGTATTTCCTGGGTTAAATGCCCATTTAACACTTCAGGTTTGATACTTGTGAAGTTAATGATGGTAGAAAACAAAACCAAGGTCGAGTGGCTGTTTGGCACTTCCTGCATGGCTGTTGGTGTTATTTAACCTGAAAAATCAGGACAGTCTTGTCACTTCTTAAGGAAGCTTTTCCATTAAGAGTATCTAGAAATGTGTTGTTACCTTACCAGCTGTGTTGTCATACTGACACAGGCTGTGTTTTCTCTTGCAGTGACTGTGAGGTCTTCACCAAGAACCATCCTGCTCCCTTTTCCAAGGTCCTCACTTTCTATAGGAAGGAGCCCTTCACTCTGGAGGCCTACTACAGCTCCCCCAAGGAGCTGCCTTACCCAGACCCTGCTATAGGTTAGCACCACTCTGTACCTTTAACTAAGAGTCTTTTCTATGTTTCAAGCCTTTTCTGTCTAATTATATAGTCTGGACATGCAGCCTACTGCAAATGCTCTCAGGACAACATTTCAAATGGATTTTCAGTAAAATAGGTGGAGTAACATGAAGTTTATGGGCAAAAAGAGCATCCTAATACTGCAGCAAGCGTGGTAGGGGCACACAGAGAGTTGTGCAGTCTTTTGCTCTGACAAAAGTAACACCAGGTTTTACATAGAGAATTCCTAGTAGCTGTGCCCCAGCATTGCTGAGTAAAAATACTGGATTGTCCAGCTTGAGTAGGTTTTAACATTCCCTGAGCACATTGCAGTGAGCTGTGTCAGCAGCAGTTGGGGTTTGCTTTGCATTCAGCACTCGGGTTAATCAAAAGCGTTTGGTTTTTTCTCTCTGTTTAGCTCACTTCTTGGTTCAGAAGGTCACTCCTCAAACAGATGGATCCAGTTCCAAAGTGAAAGTCAAAGTCAGAGTAAATATCCATGGCATCTTCAGTGTTTCAAGTGCATCTTTGGTGGAGGTTCATAAATCCGATGAGAACGAAGAGCCAATGGAGACGGATCAGCACGCGAAGGAGGAAGAGGTAACAGACACTGCTCCCAGCTGCTCAGAATCCCCACGAAACACAGCTGGCCAAGGTCTCAGGCTCGTGTAAGGATTTACTAGACATGCCCACAGCTAAAGTATGAGATTGAGTACTAATTGTAGTATGTTACACCAGTGACAGAACTCTTGAAACCAGGACTTGAGGTATGGATCAAATTCTTAATGATGGAGCTGTGGCTTGCTGGAGCAAAGACTGGGAGCTCATAATTTATTCCTTCAGTTTTCATTGTCTTTCTTTTACCTAAAGAGCATTAGAGGTTAAGGGATCAGCCTAGGAACTGAAGCAGTGATCTGCATTGTTTAATGTGTGAAATTGGATCTCTCTGAATTTCAGAAGATGCAAGTAGACGAGGAGCAACAAAAGGCTGAAGAGCAACAGCAAACCCAGCCTGAAAATAAGGCAGAGTCTGAAGAAATGGAGGTAACAGGAACATTTGAGACTTTATTTTCATGAGATTCCTGAGAATATGAGGAGTGTGAGCACATCTGCTGCCTTTGTCATAGTTCTGGAAGCTGAACTTTTATTTCAGTGCACTGGTGGTCTATTGTGGTTAGAGCTTTAGAAAGGACACAAATGGCACTGATAACTGCAGACCTGTCAGGTGACCTGGCACTGATAAAATGGGGGAACTCTCCTGTTCAGGGAAGAAATAATCATCTAGTTTTCAATAACTTGAATACTAGAACAGTGTTCTGCCATGAGCACCCTCCCCCATGAATGCAGACAGAGTGCCCAGAAAAAGTCAGTGGCTGCGTTAATTATCTCAGGCTTCAGCAGCTGAGGTGTCAGAGTGGCAGGGAGTGCTTGGTTCTCTTGCTGAGGCACTAACTCAGTTCTTCTGATGTAAACCTTGACTGCTCCCCTTGAACTGAGTGGTGGTGCTGTTTTTACTGTGGATATATTTATGTATTTCCTTAATGCAGACATGTCAGGCTGACTCCAAGGACAAGAAGGTGGATCAGCCACCTCAGGCCAAGAAGGCCAAAGTGAAGACGACCACAGTGGACCTTCCCATCGAGAACCAGCTGGTGTGGCAGATAGGGAAGGACATGCTCAACTTGTTCATTGAGAACGAGGTAAACCCTTCCTTGCCCAAGCTAAAAATGTCACTTGTTGGTCTCCAGAAATGTTGTTCATTAAACATGGTTAAGGAGGGTCAAGGAAAGATGAAAAGGAATAAAACAAGCAGTTAGAAGTCAGAGGTGAACAACAGTGCCCCGTGGAGGCAGAATACATTCATTGCTCCTGGTCAGTGGGGCTGTAACTCTCAAAGGGCTGTTCTGCAGGAAACCTCCAGAATCACCTGCAGTACAGGGTCCAGGTGACCTTCAGGGTGGAGGTTCCTCAGCTGGAGGAGGATTGTCCTGTGCTGTATTGGACATCACACCAAAATGGAAATGAGTTTTCAGTCATGTGCTGTGTTAGAACGGTTCTGTAAATCACAGTTTTGCAAAATCTTGATCTGGTTTGAGCCTTTGCGAACAAGGTGTCCTGCAAATAAATGTTAAATAATGAGCTTTTCAGCCAACTAATTTGACACCTTGTTGACAGGGTAAGATGATAATGCAGGATAAGCTGGAGAAGGAGAGGAATGATGCCAAGAATGCAGTGGAGGAGTACGTGTATGAAATGAGAGACAAACTCTGTGGTGTTTACGAGAAATTCGTCAGTGAGGATGTGAGTATTGCTGCTTGATTGTCCTGGTACATTGTGGTACAATCAACAGTTGGATTTAGTAACTCTTGACCTGTATCACATACTATGTTTACATAAATCACATATTCGGGCTTCAAATTTGAAGAAATAATTGTAACCTTTCTGGCTCTGATGATAATCTACTAAATGGGGACACCTGTATCTGAACTGGTTGTGTAAAAATCTCCTGGCATTATTAATCAGCTTTCCCTGTTGTACTGAAGGAGCTGGGTGTGTAATGAACTCTGCTTTAGGGATGAATCTCTCAGCTTCTGACTGCGTCTCCATTGCTGGTAATGGAGCTTTGCCAGCAAGGTGTCTGCAGAGCCCAAACTGGGACATGCCAGGTGACATTTATGGCACCTTTGCTAAAGAAAAGTTTCCCTCTGTTCTCAGGCTTGCTCATGTAGTGACAGTGAAAACGTGCAGGGGACAAAAAAGCCTCTTGTGTGACAGTATTGATCTGAACTGTGGCTGTGACAGATGGTTCTTCCTCGGGCCTGCGATCCACCACAAAGCTGTACAGAAGAATATTTTATTTCTTATTTTTCACTAAAATAGGATAAAGAGTTCCAGACAGAGTTCTTTGTGTTCTAAAAATACAACCCTTCCAGAAAGGTTCCAGGTACCATTTACCATCTGTCACCTAATAAGTGATGTCACCTGCCTGTTCTGTGTGATTGCTGCAGGATCGGAATAGCTTCACGCTGAAGCTGGAAGATACAGAAATTTGGCTTTATGAAGATGGTGAAGACCAGCCCAAACAAATATACATTGATAAATTGACAGAACTGAAGGTAAGTGGTTCTTACACTCCCATGGGAATTTACTGAAGCTGGGGAACTTTGTTCCAGTGAGGAGCTGTCTGGGGTCTGCTGATTCTGAGGTAACAAACAGCCTGCTTTGGATGGTAAGTGTGTGAGGAGCAGATCTCCAACAGACCTGTAACAACAGGGCTGAGAGAGGCTCAGTGTTTCCTGTAAGTGGAGGGAGTTCCGAGTCAGAGCTCCGAGGAGTTCAGGAAGGTTGATGTATCCTGTCAGACCTCGAGGATCCCTTGGTGATGCTCCATGAGTTTTGATACCTGTTGTGCTTTGTTTCAGACTCTGGGTCAGCCTATTCAGGCAAGATTCCAAGAATCAGAGGAAAGACCAAAAGCATTTGAGGACTTGGGGAAGCAAATCCAGCAGTACATGAAGGCTGTTCATGCATTCAAAGCAAAGGTATTTCCATACTTAATTCTGGAAAATGCAAGGAAATGGTACAAATATTTTCTGAATTTTAGGTAACCTGCTTCAGACAAAAATCTGGTGCAACCTCCCTGTGAGCTTATGAGTTCTTGATGTTTAATAGATTTTCAGAAGGGGATTTCGGGCCTTGCACATCTCAGTCTCTTTTTAATCAGATGTTGATTTCCTCATGGAGGCAAAATGCCAGCAGCAGGAGAACTTCAGGTCTCTGGTTACCGAGCTGTGGGTGATCAGCTCGGTTGATTTGTTAACCACAACAGCTCTTGGCTAAATAGTATTTCGAAGCAAAGTTTTGAGGAAATCAGGATGCATATTGTGCTCAACCACTGACACAGCTGCTCCTGTTTGGGTGTTGCAGGATGAACTGTACGAGCATCTGGATGAAGCGGACGTGGCCAAGGTGGAGAAGAGCGCCAATGAAGCCATGGAGTGGATGAACAACAACCTCAACCTTCAGAACAAGAGGAGTCTTACTTTGGACCCAGTTATAAAAGCAAAAGACATACAGGCTAAAGCTAAAGTAAGTTTTTCTACAAAACTCACTGTATTTCCATGAATTTTTGTGTTTATTGCTCTATCAGAAAACTCTGAGGTGAGAAATCCCAAAAGTACCAGGGAACATCAACCCTCAAATTGAGAATTCCCAACGGTGGCTTCAAAGGTTGAAGTTCACCTGTGGGAGATAAAACCATTTCTAAGGATGTGTTATTTCTGTGTTTTCTAGGAATTGGCAAGTGTTTGTAATCCCATAGTGAACAAACCCAAACCCAAGGTGGAGCTGCCGAAGGAGGAGCAGAAGCCGACGGAACCCAACGGACCATTGGACGGGCAGGGAGACGCCGGGAGCGGGACCCAGCCCCCCGAGCACGGCTCTGCCCCCACAGCCACTGACAAGAAGCTTCCAGAAATGGACATTGACTGAATTTCAGCACTTGTTTATATTACTGCAAACTACAATAAAGCTTTAAGTTGTCAACTTTGTATGTTCTGAATACAAACTGAAGCAAGCGAATCCCACAGCGCTCTTGGTAACTCTTGGAGAGGTTTGGGCAGGGCAGCAGGTCAGAACACGGAGGTGGCGAAGGACTCGCTCAGCTCAGCAGTGTTTGCCGTTATTGATTGTATTTAGAAGTTTTGGTAGTCTCTAGACCTCTAGGAACAGCCATAAGCTGCTTCCCCATTTTTAATGTCCAGGCTGAGTCAGTCCTCCCTTGAAGGAGGGAGACAGCAACATCTGAAGTCTGGTGTGCACCCTGCTCTTCCCTTTCCCTGCGGATTGCAGCACTGGCACTGCAGCAAGGGCAGGGCAGAGCCAAGGCAGAGTCTTCCATTGCCCTTGGTTTAGTGTTAGTGCCTGCTCTGGACTCACTCTGATTTGCACTGGAACAGTTGATGGTTACAGGAGGTTTGCAGAGCAGGGGGTGGTTCATCAGCACCTTTATTCCTTGGCCCAGACTGCAGATCAGACTCAGAATGTGCTCCTGGACATGGGAGTGGGTTTCTCACAAACTCCCCAGCTAATTAGGCCCTGTAAACTCCTTGTCTCTAGTTAAATTAGCTGCTTGTAGAAAGAGTGAATACTTGTATTTGAGCTGCCTATGCTGATAGTTGATTCTGACTTGTTCCTAACTTTTTTCTGGCAGGGGTATGCTTGCTTCCACGAGGCCTTCATTTGGAATGCTTGGTTTTTTGTTTTGGTTTCTTTTTTTCCAGGAAAACCAAGAACTGACGGATATGTTGGTTTGTTTTGTTGTTTTGTTTCTTTTTTTCTATGAGCTTTATACAGTGATTTGCTTCTAGTACTGATTGTCATTAAACTTGCAAAAATTAATTTGTATGTGTTAAAATCCAAAGCTGAAAAACACCCATTCAGATATTGCAAGAAATAAATGCACTGGATTCTACTGGATCACCTGCTGCAGCTGTTGATTCCAAAGCAGAGAGAGCGGTGTCGGGGTGGAGGGAAGGGCCGTGTCCCTGCTGCTTGGGGTGTGCGGGGAGCTCTGCCGTGGAGCTTTGCCGGGCTGCGCCGGGGCTTTGCGGCTTCCGTGCCCGCGGGGTGTGGGTGGGTGTGGTGGGCGCGAGTTCAAGCTCGCCTGTAATGAATCACAACCATAGAATGCCCTGCGTTAGAAGCGACCCACAGGGATCAGTGAGTCCCAACTCCTGCCCCTGCACAGACACCCCAACACTCCCACCGTGCCCCTTCCCTGGGCGCCTGTTCCGTGCCCGAGCACCGCTGCTGGAGGCGGGCGCTCTGCGATCTCTCGGTCCCTACGGGGGGCGGGGCCCGGAGCGGGCGCTGAGCACCGCGGGCTGGGCCGGCCCGGCCCTCCCGGCCGCCGGGGGAGCTGCGGGGCCGGCCGGGCGCCTCC
>VXAZ01006193.1:19448-38190 GCA_013399875.1 Gymnorhina tibicen
GGCCCGCCCGGGAGTCCCGGCCCAGCCCGGCCCCGCAGCTCGGTCACTGCTGCTGCGGCTGGAAATGAGCCCCAAGCCCTGAGCGAGTGTCGGGCACGGGAGCGCCGAGGGGACTTTAACCCGGAGCCTGAGGTGTTGTTGTTGTTGTTGTTTGTCCGCAGCAGCCCCAGGCCGGTGCCAGCGCCGCGGGTGTTTCCCCTCAGCAGCGCCGCGTCCGTGCCTTGAGGGAGAAGAGCCCGGCCCTGGAGGGATGGTCGGGGAGCCGCTCCTCGGCTCTGCCTCTGCGCTGCTCTGACTCGGAAGGTAACTCATCAAACTGGCTTTATTTCTGCTGATGTAGAGCTCAGATGCTCCACGAGCGCATCTACAAGTTGCCTGTGCAGGATTTGAACCTTTTTCTGATATTTTCAATCACCAATGGGACTGTTTCCCTGTTGGCGTTAGAACACTGGTTAAGATCTAATTCGTTTCTCGTGCATTTTTTGGGAGGTCTGTTTTCTTTCAAACGTCAGTGAAATGTCCCTGTGTCACATGTGCCATCTCCATATTTCATTATTTTCCCCCTTACAGCTGTTTTTACCTACTAACACGCAGTTTGCTTTCTGACTTTTCAATATTTTGTTGGGGTTTTTTTTTATTTCATAAAGCTACCAATATTTTATTCAACCTGTAAAATACCTTAATTATATTTCACATTGCTTTAGATTGGTTACTTGGGTTTTTCTAAAGCTTACTATGCTATAAAATAGATGCCTCAAATTGATAATTTGAATTGGATGCATTAGCTTGGTTGATTTTGCAGAGTGGAGGTAACTCCACAGAAAAGTTAAATGTCTTCAGAGGACAAGGAGGCTCAGGAGGACGAGCTGCTGGCTCTGGCCAGCATCTACGATGAGGATGAGTTTAAGAGAGCAGAGTCTGCCCAAGGAGGAGAAACAAGAATTTGTCTGGAGTTGCCTCAAGACTTCAAAATTTTTGTGAGGGGTGAGTTGAGATGTTTTGTGTTATCCCAAGGGAGGCTTTACCAAGCTCGGGTGTGACCTGAGGGAGCAGTGACTGGACAAAGCCGTGGCTCACCCTGTGCTGTGCTTGCTGGGGATTGTGTTTGAGCAGTTTAATCCTCATACACAGACTTCTTTAGTAAACTTTAAAATCACAGATGAGTAATAGCACTTCTTCAGAACAATTAAGTTCATTTATTGGGTTTTTATTCCCCTGAGGATATGTGTTTCCAGGCTCCTGGTCTGTGCAGGATCTGACATTTCACGGTTAAACTGCTGTTTAACTGCTTTAATCCCAGAGCTCCAACCCTGTGACATTTTACTGCGCTGAGAGTTTTGTTAGTATAGGGCCGAACAAATGATTTTAACCCCAGAAACATATCAAATTAACAGACATTGGGTGCTGTCAGAAACAGCAGCAGTTTGTTAGTTTGCATTTTCCTGTTATTTCTCCCCCTGCCTCTGTGGGCCCTGGCTCAGGCAGTTCCGCAGAGAGCCTCCAGAGCAGCGGGTTCGAGTATTCCGTGTGCTTCCTGCCTCCCCTCGTGCTGAATTTCGAGCTCCCACCCGACTACCCATCGACCTCCCCGCCCGTGTTCACCCTCAGTGGGAAATGGCTCTCCCAGGCCCAGGTTTGTGAAAGACTTTTAACGTTTTGACAGCTGAGTAAGTTCATAATTAACAGTTAAGCAAAGCAAAAAATAATGATGTTGCTCCTCAGTTGGTTCTTCTTTTGTCTCTTGCTGGTTTTCATTTGGTCACTATTCTGAGGAAGGAAAACTTGCGTCTGTGAGAACTACTGTATGTGTATTTTATGGATTAAAACCTGCTAAATCTGAAATCAGAGTTTGCACTAAGGATTGTGGGAGGGGAGGAGCCCAGTAAGGAGTTGTCCAGTCTTACCAAAATCAGGAATTCTTTGTTCTTTCCCAGCTCAGCGCTCTTTGCAAACACTTGGACAATGTGTGGGAAGAGAACCGAGGCTGTGTGGTCCTGTTTGCCTGGATGCAGTTTCTGAAGGAAGAAACACTGAATTACCTGAATATTTCATCGCCATATGAGCTGAAAATGTGCCCTCAGGGGAAGGGGCAGAGCCGGACACCAGTGGGGCCCCTTGAGGCTGGGAAGGACTGTGGGGGTGCCACAGGCTCTGCCACAGCTGAGGAGGAAATCATGGATGCCAGGGCTGTGCAGGACGTGGAGTCCTTGTCCAGTCTGATCAGGGAAATCTTGGACTTCGACCAGGCCCAGAGGAGGAAGTGCTTTAACAGTAAGATGTACTCGTGCAGCATCTGCTTCTGTGAGAAGCTGGGCAGTGAGTGCATGCACTTCACCGAGTGCAGCCACGTGTACTGCAAAGCCTGCCTGAAGGACTACTTTGAAATCCAGATCAGGGATGGACAGGTGCACTGCCTCAACTGCCCCGAGCCCAAGTGTTCTTCTGTCGCCACTCCAGGCCAGGTAATTCCCGTGCACGGGGGCTGTGGAGCTCCGTAACCTACCCCGAGTTCAGGGCCAGGCTGTGGCTCTGCAGGGAGGGCACTGGCAGTCACAGAGTCATTTAGGTCAGAAAAGGTCTTCAGGATCACCAAGTCCAGCCTTTGACCCAATCCCACCATGCCACTAACCCACGTCATGGAGTGCCACATCCTGGGACACCTCCAGGGATGGGGACTCCGAACCTCCCTGGGCAGCCCCTTCCAAAGCCTGACCACCCTTTCCATGGAGAAGTTCCTCCTGATGTCCAACTTGAGCCTCCTCTGGCACAGCTTGAGGCCATTCCCTCTTGTCCTGTCCCTGGGAGCAGATCCTGACACCCTGTGAGCTGTTGGAGAATCTAAAGTGGATTCATCCCAGCTGTGGGTACCTTTTCACTGACCTGCTGTTTGTTGCTGCAGCAGGCTCAGAATTACAGATGCAAGGAATCAGAGAATCCCAGACGGGTTTGGGTTGGAAGGGGCCTTAGAGCTCATCCAGTCTCACCCTGCCATGAGCAGGGACACCTTCCACTGTCCCAGGCTGCTCCCAGCCCCGTCCAGCCTGGCCTTGGGCACTGCCAGGGATCTGGGGGCAGCCACAGCTGCTCTGGGCACCCTGTGCCAGGGCCTCAGTACTCTGGGTAAAGGATTTCCTCCTGCCCGTGGCTGTGTTTGCAGGTGAAGGAGCTGGTTGGGGAGGAGCTGTTTGCCCGCTACGACCGCCTGCTGCTGCAGTCCAGCCTGGACCTGATGGCTGACGTGGTTTATTGCCCCCGGCCCGGCTGCCAGACCCCCGTGATGCAGGAGCCCGGCTGCACCATGGGCATCTGCTCCTGCTGCAACTACGCCTTCTGCACCCTCTGCAAGATGACTTACCACGGGGTGTCCCCCTGCAAGGTCACTGCAGGTCAGTCACCCGCCCTGGGCTCCACGGTCACGCCCGGACACAGCTCAGTCTTGGGTGGGAAAGTCCGGAGCTGAGCAAGGGAACTCCTCACCCTGAGCTTTCTGAAAGGAGCATTCCTTTGGAGGAGGGCTGCTGCTGGCAATTAAATATTCCTTTGGTGACACTCCTCAGCTCAGGAGCTCCCTGAACTGCTGATGGTCAAATGCTGAGAGGCTGTAGCAGGGGAAGAATTACTTTATATTTTCACTCTGTATTGTCAGAGTTGATGCTGGAATCAGGTGGAGGCTTCTCTCTCTGTCTGGCCTCAAAATCATGTGACAGAATTTCATTAAATATATAGACAGAAAAAAAATTTCCATTTTTAGTTTATTTTACATTGTTCTAATTCCATCAACAGATCTCTTTTATAATAAAACAGTATAAAACTGCTGAATTTTGGGGCAGAGTGGTTTTAATATTATCATCTTACATATTTTAATAGTTCTCTTGCTTTATAATTAATGATGTTAGTTTTCTTTGAGAGTCTTTATGCTGTAATTAGCTGGACTTTTATATCTAATATCTTACCAAAGTTGTCTGGTTTGGTTGGATTTTGCCCCACAGAGAAATTAATGGATTTGAGAAACGAGTATTTAGAAGCAGATGAGACAAATAAAAGATTTTTGGAACAACGCTATGGCAAGAGAGTGATTCAGAAAGCCCTGGAGGAGATGGAGAGTAAGGAATGGCTGGAAAAGAACTCCAAGTCTTGTCCTTGCTGTGGGACCCACATCGAGGTGAGTGTGGTGGGAAAGGCTGGGCAATCGTGGAACAGAAAACAACCCCCAGGGAGGCAGCTCTGGGTGTGCTGGAGCCTCCAGGCTCACCAGGGAGGGGAAATCAGCAGGAAATACTAAGACAACTTTCCATTTCTGTCTGTGGGGCATGGAAAAGGAGGTGAGGTGATGTTTGTGGATCCCAGGGACTGGAGTACAAACAGTGACTGGTGGTCAGGCTCCCACACTAAACAGATCCAGGTTGACTGTGGATCTCTACGAATCCTTTTGTTTTCCAGGTGTTTCAGGCTACTGCTGGTTCACACTAGAGCCAGGAACTAAATCCAGCTTCAGAAAAATACTCATTTCCAGTAGTTTTAGTATTCTAACCAATTTCCAGTGCTGGGATTCCAGCTCCCAGTGAAAACACCGGTGTGTGGTGGAGCCAGGGTGGGGGGATGCGTTCAGTGACTGCTGTGGTTCTGAGGGCTGTGGGCACAGAGGGGCTGCAGGCTGCCACAGCAGGGCTCTGTTCTCACCGTTTCTTGCCGTTTCCCCCAGAAACTGGACGGCTGTAACAAGATGACCTGCACGGGGTGCATGCAGTACTTCTGCTGGCTCTGCATGGGCTCCCTGTCCCGGGCCAACCCCTACCGGCACTTCAACGACCCCTCCTCCCCCTGCTTCAACAGGTCGGTGCTTCAGGGCCCTCCTCTGCTGCTGGAACACCTGATGTCCGCTTTGCCTTACGGTCTCTGCCACATTCTTACCTGGAATTTGTAGCTACGGTTTAGGACACGGTTTCTCCTCTCAAGTATTTGCACTAACAGTAAAAATCAGGTGTCATTCAGGATATGGTTTTGCTTTTTAAGAACTCTGGTTTTAAAATTCTGGAGGAGTCTTCCGAGCCTATTCCTGATTTTTTTGGTTGGGTCATGACCCCACCCTTTCTGTGCTGCCACAGCCTGCAGGGAAAGGTTTCCCTGCCAATGCTCAGGTGCAGCTCAAGAGTTTGGGGAAGAGCTGCTTTAAGGAGTTGCAGATTTGCCTCATTCCCTTGGGGAAGAGCCAAGGGACAGAGGTGCTGCTGTGGGACAGGTGACAGGCAGGTCACAGGAGGGTGGCAATGGCAGCCTCTCAGCCTTGGGTATTCCACAGGGCACGGATGATGGTTTGTGATCCTGGAAAAGCCAGGGCAACGTGCTGCTTTTGTACCGTTGTTGCATTTAGAGTGATACTTTTTAAACATATTTGACTTTTTTATGCCCTGATAGCGCTGATTTCGTGTCTTGCAGATTGTTTCCCCACATGCACATCCACGATGGGGAGTTCTGGGAAGTGGAAGATGATGATCAGTAGCTTCCTCCAGCAGCCAAAGGTGAACAAACCAGAGACAGATGCTTTTTGTGTGTCCTTTGTTTGCTTTTCACTTCCATTGTGTGATACAAGAGCGGTAACTGCCCTGCACTGCAGGACACTCACACCTCAGAGCCTGTTGCCAAAACCAAAGGAGACTTTTCCCCATCCTGGGATCAGGAGCATCATGGAGTGCCCGAACAAACATGTCCATTATTAAAGAAGTCAGGAATTGGAAAACCATTGGAAAAATATATACCAAGAGGTGCCCCTTTTTTAAAAGCCAACAGACAAAACCGAAGCCTCAAATCCTGGAAATATTTGGGGGTTTCCTTTAGGGAGACTGATGCTTGGAGACCCTTGGATCATGAATATTGTGGGGTTTGGGGTGGTTTGGTGGAGCTGTAGTGCTCCCTCTGGAGCTGCTTGGACTGGGGGAGTTTTCTGTTACAATACAGGAAATTTCTTCTGTATTCAGCAACAAAGTTTGTTGCTTTTCTGAATTTCCTGATGTGCATCTCTGAAAAGCAGCTCCTGGCTCTGTCACTGGTACTTTCTAATGACATTAAAGCTGATTATCCCTAACCCTTCTCGCTGGCTGCTGTGCCTGAGCCTTTGCATCCCTGAGAGCCTGGGCAGAAAATGACCAACAGCCATTTCCAGGGATTTCTGTGAGGCTGGTGACTCCCACTTGGATTCCCTCACGTTGCCTGTCCTTGTTTTGGCAGGGATGAGTGCCAAGGCAGTGAGCTGAGGATATGACCAGTGAGAGGGTGAAAAGTATCAGGAAGAGATGAACTTGAATTCTTCAAGATACTGACAATTACCTTGTGTTCTCAGATGAAGTAATTTATTTTTTACTAACTCTTCATATAAGAAATTTGAGTGTTGATACTTTTGCTTCTGGACTAGATCCTTTATTTCCAATGGTTTTGCACTTCAGGTTATTTCAGAAACCAAATTGTTTCCCCTAAATTCTCAGCAAGTGGCTTTGTGAGTATGAAGGTGATTACTGGAAGGAACCACTGATTTTTTACAAGTTTTTCCACTTGCAGAACAGTCTAAAAGTTTATTTGGAAGCTAAAGCTGCATGTGCTGTGTCCAAAAGCAGAGGGGCCTGGATGGAAAGCTCTGGAGCTGAGACTCCTCAGGAACTCAACGTGACCACAGCTCCCTCAGTTCTGACTGACAGTTATTTGTCCTGGGATATGTGGCCAATGAGTGATGCTTCAGCTCCTTCTGCAGAGGAGGAGTCTGCCCTGTTGGAACTGGCAGAGATTAAAAAGATGAAAGGAAGAGCAATCTCACCTCAGTTTAAGCTCTAGGTCAGTGTGTAGGAAAAGTGTACATTGTGTATGGTTTGAGTTGTATTTCCTGCACCTTTCACATGCACTAAATTCACTTTAAGATGGTAAACACACTGTGTCCCTGTTTGTCTTCCTTCTGGCACGGACTTGGCAGCACAGGTGTGTCCAGGTGCTCCTAGGAATGGGACAGCCCAGAGCTCCCACCTGGAGCTGGCACGGGATGTGTTCTGCTCATGGGATTCCCATGGATGCACAGTGCCCTCCCACCCCGAGGGCCCTGCTTCTCCCTCGGAGAAAAACCTGCCAGCAAACACTGGGCAAGGAAGGGGGGAGCAGCAGGAGCTCTTCCCACCAAACTGCCTCCAGGACAGCTTTGGTACCATGAGCACAGTGAGACCGAGCACCAGATACAGTCAGTGTCACCATTAAAAAAAATTAAAGACGTTTAGTGTAGAAAGTTACATTACAGATCAACAGTATACAAAATTGCTGTATGAAGAAAATGAATGTTGCCCAGTTTTCTTGCCCCTCGTGTGACAGCATTGGACAGAAATCCCAGGGATCGCATTTCAGAATTGGTGGGGTTTTGGCTGTTGTCCACCTGTGTGGGGTGTCTGTAATTAAAGAGAGGCTGAAGCCAGCAGGAACAGAGTGTTTGCTTTGGGGCTCGTTGGCATTTCCTCAGAGAAATGGAAAATTCTGGAGTGGGGAGAGCACCAGGCACAGAAAATCATACCTGGGCCTGAACATGAACAAGGGCTTTGTGTGTGACAGCAGTGACATCCTCAGGTGCCTGAGCTGCACCATGGACCCTGTGTGGGGGATGCTGCTGGAGCCTCTGCTGCTGAGGGGTCTCAAGTCCAACATGTGGCTCAAAGGGGGCTCAGCCAGGGCTTTATCCAGTCAGGTCTTGGCAACCTCCTAAGGACAGAGCCTGCGCAGCCCTGGGGATCCTGTCCCACTGCTTGCCTGTTCCCACAGTGGGGTTTCATCCTCTCAAGGTGAGCATCGTGTCCCCACTCAGGCCCCACTGTCCCTTCTCATCTTCCCCCCCTGTTCCATCTTCTCGCTGACCTCTTGTCACTGTGGGTGCTGCTCTGAGCTCTCCCTTCTCCAGCTGGACAATCCTATTTTCCAGGATCCTAATGTAAGAGTGTTTCATGGAGGAGGAATGACACGAGGTACTTGTCCTAATTGCAAGGAATACACCCCAAAGCGATCACCCACTTGTTTCTGCAACACTGTACTTTCATTTATCCTCACATTTCAGTTCTGCGGCCTTCAGTCCATGATTACAGTCAGTTCGCAGATCAAACAACTCATTCTTCATTTCCTTCAGAGAATGAGTTGGTGGCAGAAGTTTGTGGAACACAATGCTGGATCCCATCCTCCTTTGGTTAATTAAGGCAGGTGTTTGGCATCTGTCTCTTTAATGGAGAGAAGGAACCATATGATCGTTCTGCTAATTTAAGAACAAATATGAGATCAGTTTCTGCAGCAGTTCCCTTTTCTCCCAGCTGTTTTCAGCAGCTGGTTCAGCACTGCCCCAGCACATTAATCACTGTATGGCTTCTTGGACTGGCTCCTCTCCGCTCCCATCTCCTTCATGCTGTACAAGGGCTCCACGAGCTTGTTGTGAACCAACATTAAGCCTGATGGAGAGAGTCAAAAGACAATTTAAGTAGACATAATAAAGGAAAAATCTCATTCATTGGATGCTAATGGAATTAGACATTACTGGTGTCCTTGTGCCTTTGCTCCCACACCAAGCATTAAGCATTTACCTTCACACTACTGTGGTGTATTTAAGGAATAAACTCCTTTGGGAGTTGGTTATACAACAACATCTCTGCAAAGCGTGGCTCCTAAAAATGTAACAAAGCAGCTGCCTGGCCTGGTCAAACATTCACCTTTGAAGTATTTCACTGTTTTGACTTTGAGCTCCAGCGTGGCGTCCTCGTCGCACACGAACACGGTGTTGGGGTGCTGCTGGAAGGCCGACACCGTCCACATGTGGTTGACACCGTCCTCGATGGCTTTGTACAAAGCAAAGGCTTTGTGGGCTCCCGTGATCAGGATCATCACCTGCACCCCCAGACAGAGAGGGGCAGTCAGGGCCTGGCACGGGGGGTCAGGGAGAGCCCAACCACACCCTGAGCTGAGAATGGGGACACCCCTGTCACCCTCCCCACAGCCACTTCTGTGTGCTGCTGCTCTGGCTGCTCCAGCTCTCAGTGAAATCACAGCCTGGTGGGTCACTGGAATGATGCTTTGGGCACCTCTACACTGAAATTTAACGAGTGTAGACCAAGGAATAGACTCCAGTAAAAGTGGTCCCACACAGTTTTCATGACCTGCTGGTGTGACATCAACTCAACCTGATTCCTGCAGTTACTCTCCAGGTGAGATTCCTAACCAAAGACACGCTCCCAAACCTTCCTGGCTCCCTGTGGGGAACACCTGCTGCAGGGTTACACAAACACAAGTGCCAGCAGAGACGGAGCGAGAGCCTTTCCATGGTGCTGCAGGATGCAAGAAGACAGGAGGATCAGGCATTCAGGGGCAGGAATACCCTACACCAGAGGACACGTGGCTGCTCCATAACAGGATAACCTTTGGCTGCTCCAGAGGGACTGCAGGAAGCCACTGCTTTTTTCCTCACCTCTCTGGCATCCATGACAGTGCCTACTCCGACTGTCAAAGCCATGGTGGGCACTTTGGAGAGGTCACCATCAAAGAACCTGGCATTGGCCAGTATGGTGTCCATGGCCAAGGTCTTCACTCGTGTCCTGGACACCAGACTGGATCCCGGCTCGTTGAAGGCGATGTGACCGTCGGGGCCGATACCTGGCAAGGGACAGTGTGAGCAGAGGGTCAGCTGTGGCAGCAGAGCCAGCAGCTCTCCCAGGAGAAGGACAGCGAGTGCTCCCGGGAACACAGAGCTGAGAAAAAACCCTGCAATTCCTCTGCTCCAGCTCAGATTTGTGTCTGGTAGGAACGACAGCAAGAGCCCCCTCAGAAGCCACCAGACAATTCCCTGATTGTGCTGGGACAATAATAAAGCAAAGTAGGTGGCAGAACCTTATGGCAAACTGATGGGAAGAGCTTGTGTGGGAAAAGCTACTCCCAGCAGTTTCCTGTCGGCACTGACAATTGACAACGCTTCATATTTGTACAGTTCTAGCCCTTCCCAGTTCTCCTGCTAACATTTCCTGAACAATTCCCTGACTGCACTGACAGACCTAAAGCTGGGAGTCGTATGCTGGGAGACAAGGCTGCCAGGACACAGCAGTGCCCAGGGCCATGGACTGTGGGGTGGCTTTCACTGCAAATCCACTGAAAATGAACA
Source organism: Gymnorhina tibicen (assembly GCA_013399875.1). Lineage (NCBI taxonomy): Eukaryota > Metazoa > Chordata > Aves > Passeriformes > Artamidae > Gymnorhina > Gymnorhina tibicen. The sequence continues at coordinate 29,602 of VXAZ01006193.1, forward strand.
ATCCTGACAATAAATGAGGCACAGCTTTGCGACAGGGTTTAGAGGCTGCTGCTCTCAAGTTCTCACCTCCAACAAAGAGCTCGATGCCTCCTGCTGCTTTGATTTTCTCCTCAAATGCATCACATTCTGCCTGGAGATCAGGGGCATTTCCATCCAAGATGTGGACGTTTTCTGGTGAGATGTCAATGTGCTTGAAGAAGTTATTCCACATGAAGGAATGGTAACTTTCTGGGTGATCCCTCGGGAGACCTGGTAACAGAACACGCAGACTGAGGCCAGCTGGAACAATATCACCTGTAACATGAAGCACTTCCATACCCTCGCAGTGGCTTTGGTGACAGAGCACTGCTCTCTCTGTCCCTTGTCACGCCCTCAGCTTTCAGAGTTGTTTTTATTTCCATAAATACCAGAAATAAAATCAGCTCCTGTAAGAAATGTGCCCACATTAACATACAACAGATGTTCAAAAAGCAGGTGTGCGCTGTCTCATCTGTCAGCACCTTTTCAGCCTTCCTCCCAGTACATATTAGCATGAATGATTAAAAAACTGTGTAGAAACCTGGGAAATAATAATTACTATATAATTATTGCATATTTTCCCCCACTGAATGCGATAAAACCACACTGGATTGCTTATTCCCTAATGCCGCTTGATTGGGATTATTCACACAAAAAACCCCTCTTGACCAGGGTAAAATTAGCATTAGCAAATATTTAGCCTGTAGGTTTTTCACCTTTGGATCTTTTTCTTCTGAGGAGACTGTTTCACCATGGCTTCAGAAAGGAAACAGTCCCCTGCTATCGCAGCAGGAGATACCAGAGGGCACTCAGGGGACACAGTGGACCTCGTAAGGGACCTTTACAATCCCAGAGCAAAGGTGGAAGTTAGTGCTGCACACTGAGCCCGCAGTGACAAGCTGCTCCTTACCTGGTCAGTACCTGAGTGTAGCTCAAATACAGCGGCGTCTGTAATAGTGTGTGCAACACTGGGCAACACCCAGTATCGAGGTTTTTCCATATGTTTTCAAACTTATGGAAGAATTTCAAATTTCCTCCACAGGTTTTCAAATTGTCCCCATCATTCCCTTCGCTAATTGCCTGAAAGCGTTTAAGGAAAGACTGGACGTGGCACTCAGTGCCACGGTTTAGCTGACGCGCTGGTGTGGGGTCATAGGTCGGACTCGATGATCTCAGAGGTCTTTTCCTAACATCCCAACTGGTGCCGTGGCTCTGTGAAATGTCCATCTTACCTGGACAGGTGGATTTCGGGCACCACCGGGCTCTGCCAGGGGTAAGGGCCCGGCAGCTCCCGGGCAGGGACAAAGGCGACAGGACATGTGGCTGCGGCACTCACCCACGTACTCGTCCATGTTGAAGGTCTTCACGTACTTGAAGGAGAGGTCCCCGTTGCGGTAATACTCCACCAGTTTGCTGTAGCAGCCCAGGGGGGTGCTGCCTGCGGGGAGCGGCCGCCTCAGCCGGGGCAGGGCCCGCGCTCGGCCCCGGCCCCGCGCCCGCCCCCCGGCACCCACCTGTGGGCAGCCCCAGCGTGAAGAAGCGCCCGGGGCCGGGCTCGAACTGCACGATGCGGTTGCGGATGTACTTGGCCGCCCACTCGCTGGCCTGAGAATAATTCTCCAGGATGATGAGCTTCATGGTGGGGCCGTCCGGGACCGCCGCCGCCTCCCGGGATCGCCTTCGCCGGGGATCGCCGCTTCCTCCCGGATCGCCTCTGCCTCGCGATCGCCGCCTCCTCCGGGGATCACCTCTGTCCGAAATCTGCGCTTCCTCCCGGCTCGCCCTGCCCGGGATCACTTCCGCGGGCCGGGAAGCACCGCCCGGGCCGCCCCCGTGGGTGGGCGGAGAGCGCCGGGCCCGGCCCCGCGGGCGGGACCACGGCAGGGCCCCGGCAGGGCCGGGATCCGGGGTTGGGATTCGCCGGCACGGCCGGGTCCACCCGCAGTGATGCTCTGCTGCCCCGCGGCTGCTCGGGTGAATCAGTCACCACACTGCAAGTGCGCTCGTTGTCCAGGCAAAGCTGCGGGAAGCAATGTTTCCTCCAAATACATTAAAAAGGCCATAAATATCTCGATGCGTCCTGCTGGCCTGTCCCGTCACAGCGGGGATCCACCCGACTCCGTCCTTCAGCTTTTCAGCCCTAAAGCGAAGCTCCCAGCCTCGTCCCACCAGAACGAGCTGCTCTCACACTTGAACGGTTCTGTAGGGACCCACGTTGGGGTCGTTTTGGGGGATGGAGAGACCATGATCTCTGTCTGTCCTTGCTGCTCCTGGAACAGTGGTGTCCCCAAAACACCTTCCTGCTGTTGCTCCAGCTGCCTTAAGGCTCTCTTGGAAACGTGCCCGACTTCTCCTCGTACGGGCTTGGTTCATTGTTGGGATGCAAAGCTCTTACTTCAAAGTTAGACCGACTTTCAATTACATCAGAAGGAAGAATGAACTACAAATTGCTTTGCTGGGATCCAGCCCATGCAGTTCCTTCTCATTTTAATAATTTAAATGGCCTGCTAGAACCAGTGCTCCCGGTATTGTCTCATCCCGGAGAGCCCTTGGTTTGCGCTGGGACGGGGAACGATGGGTGTGGCGGGCGGCAGCCGGACGGCCAGGGCAGACACGGGAAGAGTTCAGGCCACAGAGACTAAATAAATTCCATGGCCATGTATCTCCATGAGCAGTGTCAGCCCACGGGTAGGTCTCTCGGTGGCCGGTGTTGGGTGAGGAGCTGACAGCAGCGGCATTCCCGGCTCTCCCGCAGGGCAGGGCAGCCTGGGCTCTGGCTCTGTGGACACAGCTCTTCTCTTGTGCCATCGGGGCCATTTCGGTGTGACAGACCCATGGGTTCCCCGGTCACTGGCAGCAGTCGCGGCATCGGAGGGCTCAGAGGACAGGACCGAGGTGCTGGGCTAACCGGGGGCTGTGCCTCGCTGGGGTGGAGGGGATGGGGACCTGGCTGATGTCTGGACCCTTCTCATCCTGGGGCTGCTTCCGTCCTTTCTGCGGGTGCTGCCACAGGGCACCTGGTGAGCGCACACCTGAGCTGCACGCACCCCTGGGAGTTCCCACATCACCCCTATTGTGGCACAACTGCAGCTTCTGGTGTGCGAAGCCAAAACTGCCGCAGGGCTCGGCAGGGAGAGAGCACCGGCACCACCGCTCCGGAAAGAGCCCTCATCGGAGCGCTCGGCGTTACCACGGAAACGCGGCCAGGGCTCGGAGATTTCGGAAAAGCGAATGCTGGAGGCACAGCCCGTACAGGAATTGATTGCAGGAGACACCATGGACTTTCCTCGGCGGTGAGCTCTAGGGCGACAGCCGGGGTGACCGCGGGTTGTGGGCTTTGTCTGCCCTCAGCGGCCTGTGGACAGCGTCGCCCCAACCCCTGCCTCCCACCTCACCTGCCCTGGGTCTCCGGGGAGGTGTGGAAAGCTTCTGCCTTTGACACCGGCCTTGCAGCCCCCGCAGCTGCTCACACAGCCCCGGTGTGGGGATGGGTTCGGTGAAATCCGAGTGTTGGAGGGCTCTGCACGGGGCCCGGCTTTCATCTCCCTGCGAGTGGCTTGGGCAGCTGCAGGGCACAAAGATGCAGGAGGAGCCGGCAGCTCCCTGTAAAAGCAAACCATGTTTTGGTGAGAGCAAAAACTGCAGCAGAGCCAGGCAGGTGCCCCCGTGCTGCCCACACCCAGCACACCCCGCGGATCCACACGCTCCATCTGCCCCTCCGAGCTGCTCCAGGGCTGGGTTATGCGTGTGACTCGCATGCGGGGTATTTTTAGGTATGATAATTTCTGCTCGTTATTGTTCCTGCATTTACAGCGAGCTGTTCCCATGCTGAAGAACTTCCTGGTGTCTGAACAGGCTGATTTTCCTTCCTTGCAAAAGCAGCAGATGGAAGGAAACAAACACTTCTCTGCAGGAGAAGTTGAGGTTTATTGGGGGAGCTCTAACAAGCACAGCATTTTCTTTTGCCCCATCTTGAAGGGATCAGAGTCAGCAGTGCTCAAAGACCGGGGCTTTTGCTATTGGGAACCGCTTGGGAGCACTGAGATTCTTTTCCTGAAAAAGCAACAATTAAAAAAGTTATCTCCATGAAGAACCCCCTCTCTAAATCCTGTAATTAAAGAGTCTTTTTAATATCCACCATCAGTCACCTCTTCCTGCTCCAGCACATTCCTTTTACCTTCTGACCCCAATTTATAAGAAAAGGAGAAATAATAGATCTGGAGGGGAGCTGCTCTTTCCTGCAAGCCCCCCTCACAGCTTAGCTCTCCCAGCAGCACCCAAATTGCAGTTAGGATTTTTTTGGGGTCACAACAAGCTGATGTGTAGGGCAGTGCATGAACAGGTAGCTCTGGAGAGCACCCATGCCAGTCCCTTCCCGTTTTTCAGGCGAGGTTCCCACGGCAAAGCTGTCAGGACTTCACTCCTCACCAGGTTCGAAACTGCCAGCCTAAGCAGTAAGGGCTTTAATCTGGATAGCAAGTTTAAATTAACCATTGGTTAATTGTGATTTCTCCAGCAGGCTGAAGAAATAACGGAGCAACAAAGGGCATTGGTGAAATCAGCGAGTTGGGGCCCCCAAAGCCAGGACCGAGCTGGCTGTGCTATGTGGAGGCAATTTGGAGCTCAGCTCTGCCCTGCCCCGCGCGCCATCCAGCACAACTCACTGCATCCCTCCTTATCCGCCCCTCGGCTCTGCTGCCGCGTTTCAGGAGAAGAGAAGTCCCGTTGGGAAAATCTCCCAGCTCAATGCTACTGTTGTTTTTATCCCTCCTCCTCACAATACTCGTGGCTTATTGGGGCGTAATTTTCCACACCAGTGAACAAGGCAGTGCTTCCACCCTGCTCTGCGCGGGCTGTGGGACGTGTGGCTGTGCTCGCCGGGGCTCTCCTCGTTCCAGCAGACCTGACGTGACCGAGTGGCTTTTGTTGTTGCAACAAACACGGAAATTGCAGCTGCCTGTGTGTCCTAAACTGCGTATGGAGCCCACACCTGCAGAACCTGCTGCTTCTGAGGCAGTGGGGCAGCTGCCCTGGGCAGGGGCTGTCACGGAGTCACAGGATGGTTTGGGTTGGAAGGGACCTTAAGATCATCAACTTCCACCCCCTGCCACGAGCAGGGACACCTTCCACCATCCCAGGTGGCTCCAAGCCCTGCCCAACCTGGCCTTGGACACTTCCACAGATGGGCCAGCCACAGTTTGGCTTTTTTGGGCAAAAAGCTCAAAGATGATTCAAATACAAGATGGTCCCAAGCACAAAAAGTCTTCGTGGCCAAGTGATGTTTTGGGAGGAGTATCTGTTAGACAGCACTTATTAATCCTTAACAAATCTCTCCAGCTTAATTATACAACTCTAATTCAGGATGTTATTCCACAGTGGGTAATGACATCTATGTATATTCAAACCCTGTGAATCCAGTTCTTGCACATGGAGTGTCTCTGCCTCCAGGGACACAGGAGTACTTTCGAGTTGGTGACAACAAAGTTTTTGTTATGTGAACATTTTGATTTTTTTTTTAAATTGGGTAATTTAGCACTAAAAGGTTAGAAGAAAAATCTAGTTTTAATGTTCTGCTCAGTTCTTACTAGTTTAGCTTACACGCCCTGCTTTTGAGGTTTATTATTTAGCTTTCAGTGTTCAATGTTTATTACAAAGTGCAGATTAAAAGTGTTCCCTTTATTGCTCAGTTGTACACAGTAATTAGAGGAACACATGTACAGCTCGAAGATTTCAGAGGACTCACTCCACTGCACTTCTGTCATACTTTCAATTGCTTTCAAAGACTTTCACAGCACATCCCGTACGGAAGTCACTAAAATCAATGACTTCAAGCTTCAAGTGTCTCTTGGGAGAAAAGAGATTTTGTACTGGAGAAAAATTCAAAAAACACAGAGGCATGAAGTGATTTGCCTCAAACCACTTGGGAAATGAAAGCAGAACCAGTCATGTGCTGTAACCACAGCATCGTCCTTTTAGTGAGCTTCCCCACCTAAGAAAATAAAATAAATACAGGGAGAGCAGCTGGAAGAAATTGCCATTACCCCTCCGGAATCAGTCATGCTCAGACTAGATGGACTAATTAGGCCGTGATTTGCCTCCACTGGCCTCAAAGTGGCTTTGAAAGAAACGGTTTCACCATTTCTCCAGGATACATTCCAGCATCTTCTCTGAGGACACGCACAGGTTGCATCTTATTTTAGTCTCTGTGTTGTCCAAGTCAATCACTGTGCAGCTAATTAGTACTGCTGCTACAGCCTTACTTAGGGATGTAATCCCACCTCAGCAGTGAGAAAATCCATGCATGTCATCAGGACAGCTCCTCACTGCAGGGAAATTCTCAGTGTGAATTGTGAATCTTGTGGAAAGGTGAAACCAGAATCTGTCAGTGCCTGCAGCTCTTGTTCCAGCTCCTTCAAAGGCACCTGTGTTGCAAGAACCCTGCCTTGTCCTTGTGTCTCCAGCATTTCTCAGGAGTCACTCTTTGAGGTTATTCATGGTAAAACCCTTCACGGTTCCTGCCTCTCCTTCAGCGTGAGAACTGGGATGTTCATTCATCTCACTACGACATTGATGAACTCCCTACCCCTCAAAGGCAAAATACAGGGAGAAAAGAATCCAGGCTTGTAGAGAGTTTGTCAGAGGACTGGCTGCGCAGCAAGGGACATGATACAGTGAAACTGGTTAATGTCTAAAGGAGATACAGGACTAGAGGCAAGGACAGTGTGTCCTTGAGCACAGATGTTGTATAACAAAGGGCATGTTGAAAGTACTATGGTATGCAGAAAGATATACTATGGAATGTAGAAAAAGGAACAATTACGGGAGCTGCTAACTGCAAGGCTAACTTTAAGAGAGATAAAGCAAGATGCTTACGCTAGTAAAGAACTAACCAATTAGAAGCTATATTTTTGCAATATGTATGAGCTAATTAAACACTGTATAAAAGAACTGTATCAATTCCAATAAATTGAGACTTGTTGATCATGATAGCATGAGGCCTGTCTCCCGCGACCCTCCCCGACACAGGCTGATTATGGTACGGAATAATGAGCATTGAAGCCTGTATTTATGACTGAATGTGCAGTTCAAAACCATGTCCTCGGGCTTCAACGCTTGCAACTCTCTGAATTTGCAGTTTGGAATCCCAGTGGGGCTGATTCAGCCTTCCTCATCCTAAAGCTGATATATTTAAATCTCATCCACCTTAGGGATTGATGTGGGTAATTTTGTGCAAGCCTGACTAGAGCTGAACCACGCATGTAGAAAACAAATGTTACACAAGCTGAGAAGTCTTTTGGCCAACGTAACACTGAAGAACTCAGAATAAACCAACTTCTCTCACTGCGTGGTTTCCTACACGTGCTCCTTTTGGAAGGAAGGAGCTCAGCACCATCTGCTCCCTGTGGCTATGGAAGAGCTGACGGCGCTGTCGGAGGAGTTGGCCAACACCTCGTGTTTGGTGCAGCAGTCACTGGCCTGTTCCCTGCCCGCGTGGTGGGACAGGGGTGGGTGGGGTCATGTGTGACCCAGGCTTGGGCAGCGTGGCTCAGACAGGGCTGGTTTCTCAGCGCTGGCCCTGGCGTGTCCCTGCTGAGGCAGCATTGCTGTCATGGCTTTACATCAATTTCCTGACTTCCTAGGTTTCACTAACACATCCTATGGCAGCTTCCACTCTGAAAATTATACTCGAGTTCCACAATGCACATTATATGTAGTGCGTGGAGCTCGCGGGGTCACTCCTGCAGCTCTGGCAGTGCCGGGGACATGCTGCTGGCTCTCAGCATTCCCGCGGGCAGTGGCACACCGGGTCGCCCCGCACAGCTGGGCTGGCTCCGGGCTGGTTCTGGTCACCCTCCTGCCCCAGTGGAGCTGCCCTGGTTGGAAACCAGCCCAGCAGAGAAGGACCTGCGAGTGCTGGTTGAGAGTAGCTGAACACGAGCCAGTGTTGTGCCAGGAGGGCAAGAAGCCAGTGGCGCCTGGCCTGTGTCAGTAATAGTGTGTCCAACAGGAGCAGGGCACTCACTGTCCCCTGTGCTGACACCGGTGAAGCACCTGGAGTGCTGTGTCCAGTTCTGGGCCCCTCATGCTGAGAGAGACATTGAGGGCTGGAGCGTGTCCAGGGCAGGGAACGGAGCTGGGAAGGGGCTGGAGCCCCAGGAGCGGCTGAGGGAGCTGGGAAAGGGGCTCAGCCTGGAGAAAAGGAGGCTCAGGGGGGCCCTTGTGGCTCTGCACAAGTCCCTGACNGCCCATCCCTGGAGGTGTCCAAGGAAGGGCTGGAGGTGGCACTCAGTGCTCTGGGCTGGGGACAAGGTGGGCACCGGGCACAGCTGGGACTCGATGGTGCTGGACATCTCTCCCAACCTCGGCGGTTCTGTGATTCCGTGTCCCCTCCAGGAACGCTGCCCGCGGCCCCGGGCGGCTCCGGCGGCGGGCGGGGCGGGAGGCGGCGCGGCCGACCGTGACGAGGAGGGCGGGAGCGAGCGGAGCCCGCAACGAGCAGCGACCGGGCCGCCGCCGCCTCCGCCTGCGCAGCGCCCGCACCGACCCCGCAGCGCCATGGCGGCCGCGGCC
>VXAZ01006193.1:39068-54227 GCA_013399875.1 Gymnorhina tibicen
TTTTTTTTTTTTTTGTTCAGTGCAAAACAGATGTGCTCACTTACAATGACAAATCTCTTTGTGTTGTTCGGGGAACTGCCAGGGACAGATAACCAGGTCTCTGCACTAATCGCCTTTCCTGGCAGAGTCCTGCTGGTGGTGTTGACCCCAACAAGTGTCTTCACAAATGCCTTTTCCCAAGGGATCGGCAGCGTGTCCCCTTGCCCGGAGCCGTGGGGACGGGTGACAGAATCGCTGAAGGACCCCATTGCCGTGGGCTTACCTGGCTGATGCACGCACTCCTGGTTTCCTCAGAGAGGGGTGTGTAAAGCTGTTGTTTGCCAGCTCAGTGTTGTGTCTGCTCGCACCTCGGGCAGAGCCAGGGCAGACTCATCTGCAGAGCCCTGTGGAGATTAGGGAGCCAGGCTGTGCCGGAGGATTTGCACTGCTAAAGACAAGCACATAATGGAAGCCCGTGGAGCCACTGGTGTAACTGGGGTGAGAGGCAGATTCTCACATGTAAATGTATTTACTTTTGTGCAGCTGTTCTTGCTTCTCTTTCCTCGCCCTCTGCCAGAACCCAGGTATTGCTGTTGTGAAGTGTGTTGTCACTGAACTGGCTCCTAATGCTTGTGTTGCTTCAAAAACCCTGCAAGCTGTGGAGATGCAGTTGGGATTTAGATAAAGAGAGGATGAGAGAGTGGGAGAGTCCCTGTAGCATTGAATGTGTCAATTTTTTCCCATATTTTTAAACTTACTGTGTGTGTGAATGTGCAATAACGAATGTACTGTGTGCCAAGAAAGAGAGACTGATAGCAAAGTGATAATTGAAAGGGTTAGAGGTGAATACAGGACCCAGTCAGTGGAGGTAGCCTGGAGAAATTCACAAGCTCATTTAATCCTTTAAATTATTGGATGCAGTGGAGGAATTTTTAAAGCTTGATTTTTTTGGGTGATGGGGGAGTACATTAATGGAGTTGGTTATGTAGTTAGGTGGTTCCTGTACTGGCAAATGTGTTTGACTGTCCAAGCATGCCAGGGATGTGTAACCCTCACTTTGGGAAGGGTTCCTGATGTATCCATGTGTATGTGGGAGCAGCGCTGGTGAGGTGTGGGCATTATGGAACCTGTACAATACTTGTAGGATTCCTCGAGTGCCTGTATTTTCAGAAAAAAAAGGTGAGAGTTAATGATCCTGATCTACACACAACAGAACTGGGTACCTGAGTTTGAAACCTGTGTGTTTCCTCTGCCACCCCTTCCTCAGCCCTGCGGGTGGGATGTGGGAAGGTGGGAAGGTGGGAATGTGGGAATGTGGGCTGTGCTCCCTCAGCAGCCTCTTTTTTCCCTGCAAATTCCCCGCCCGTGTCCGTTCACCAACGCGGGCAGTGTGCAAGGGGCGTGCACTGATTTATTTTCCAAAGCCAACTTCCTAGCCCATGGCTTTGTTCAGGCATTAGATAATCTGATAAAAGCCAGCCTGCAGTGGTGCCGTTGGGCGATGGGAGTCTGAACTCACGTACTGAGAAAGTGCAGCTCCATGTAAAATGAAACTAAAACTCTGGAGAAGGGATTTCAGCTTTCCCAGTCTCTTCCACGGGGAGCAGGGCTGGGACTGGGTCAGGCTGCTGGATTTGAATCCTCCTCTGCCGGCCAGGTGCTGGGGCTGTGCTTGTGGAGGTGGGAATGGAGAGGTTAGGGAAGAAGGAGAGCTGCAGCCCACCCCGGTACTGTTATTCCAGGCAGTGCTGTGTCCCCAAAAGGAACACTGTTGTCATTTCAGTCTGCCTTTGGGAAAGTTATACAGGGATGTTATTGGGATTAGGGGGCTTAAAGCCTTTCCAGCATAACCCTGGATTGAGAGTTCAGTTGGCAGAACTGTTTTCATCCTGGGAATAGAAATTACCCTCCATTCTGGAAAAAATAGCCCAGCTTTAACAGGTTTATTTACACTCTGTGTTTTCCAGGCGTGCTTTGCACTTGGAGCATTCGAAAATACATGTGAGGTGTATGAGTAATGTAAACCCACCTAGGAAATGGTGGGAGTGTTAAATAATGAAGACATATTCCTTTTTAAGTGCTATTTCTTCCTGTTCCACTTGTTGAAGGTTTACATGGATCATGAATCATTCCATAAAGGGAGGTGTCGATGGGAAAAATAAGGAAGAAAGATTTTTCCATTTGTTTGTTTTTTGTTCTGTGAAAACTGTAGAAGAAACACTTTGCTGGAGATAGAATGGGAATAGAGTTTAAATCCATGAAGGACCTCAACACTTCTTTAATATCTGGGGAGGCTGGAGTGGAACAGGAAGGCAGATATCAGTTGCTGCCTTGTGTGAACCTTAAGCTTGTGTTTAATTTTTCAGCTGAAATGGGCACACAGCTTGAAACTAAAAAATGAGAACATCCCAAATCTTTTCATGTCAGCAGTTAGAATCAGAAATGTCAGTGACTGTTTCCTCAGCGAGGTCCTTGCAGTGTGCAAGATGTGCTGGCTAAAGATAAGAATGGTAAGAAAGGTTGCAGGGTAGGCTGTTTGCATATTTATTTATCTATTTTATTTTATTTATAAGTAGAATAGGAGATGCCATTGACATCAAGGCAGTAACGATTAGAAAAATTGCAGAGTAAAATTGTTTGTGCAGCCTCCGCTCTGAGGTTGTGCCGAAGCTGCCCCGTGTCCAGCCTGGGCTGTGCTCAGGTGACTAAAATCTGGTTATTTTTCTCTGAAACACCCACCTCTGTAGTCACCAGTACCTGTCAGGTGAGTTTGCAAGGGTTTAGTGAGTCTGTGTGAAAAAGTAATTATAGAATTTAAATATATTCTGTCCCTAAAACTCAAAGGATGTGGGAAAAGCAGGGAAACAGCAGCAGGCCAGTGTCATCTCACAGCTTGTGTAGCAGGAGAAAATAGCTTTGCATGCAAACTTTTAAATTATCTCAGGCATCAGGATGGTGTTGGGCTCTGAGCTGGGCTTTTTTGGTAACTTTTCTGTCATCACTAAAATTCTGTGGGGATCAGTAATCTCTGAACAATCCCCGAGGTCTTTTGGGTTATTAAGTGCTCCCAGGAGATGAGGAACCTTTTTCTGTGGGTTTGGCATAATGAATTAGAAGTAACCATACAGAAAGCAAGGAGCAAAAGTTCTGTGTGTGTGAATTCTGATCCTTTGTCATTGGGACTAGCGAGAAAAATTCAGTAATAAGGGGTATCCAATCATTCTGTTCCTGCCTGTTGTAAAATATCCAAATTTGATATGTGGTGGCACAATAGGATTTTTTCCATTGAAAATAAACTTAACCTTCTTCATATGACAATTCAAAAAATGTGATATTTTAAAATGTTTAGAATTCTTTCTGTGATGCCCTAATGTCCAGAAAAATATTAATCTGATTATAAATGTTATGAGAAGGCCTTATGCTCTAAGTGTGGGAAATTTAATTACAGCTATTGAAGATTAAAACCCACTTTTTCCATATTAAGACCTTGATCTCTCAAGTCTAAGGCCAGTGTGAGGGCACAGGTTTGTGCTGGCCCAAGTGCTTGTTTCCAGTCTGTCCAGACCAGTCTTAACTCCCTGTTTGAACAGAAATGAGGGAATTAGAGCAGCTTGTTTCCCAGGATTGAGGAGCACTTCTGTGTTGTCAGGCCCTTGGCTGCAGTGAGTCACAGGACAACACCCTCATGAGCACAGGTTGTATTTTATGGACATCAAATAGGTTTTGATTTGTGTTTTTGCCTTGGTGGCTCACGGGGTCGTTGCCGTCGTCCCCTCAGCTGGATGCTGCTGCTGGTTTCTGCTCCGTGTGTGCTCACTGGGTGCCAGGGAGCTGCTCCAGCTGGGGAAAACCAGGTGGGTTTTTGGGAGGGGGAGTGGAGGCACAGTTTTCAGTCCTTTGCTAAAAGGGAGGAGTATCTCAGAATCTCAGAGTCACTCCGTTTGGAAAAGCCCTCCCAGCCCATCGAGTCCAAGCTGTGCCCGATCCCCACCTTGTCCCAAGCCCTGAGTGCCATGTCCAGGCCTTCCTTGGGCACCTCCAGGGATGGGCACTCCAAACCTCCCTGGGCAGCCCCTGCCAAGGTCTGACCACCCTTTCCATGAGGAAATTCTCTGGCTGGCACGTGTAGGGAGGTCACTGGAGCTGGGCTCTGCTCAGGGCTGGTTCCCCAGCACAAGGCTCGGGCAGGAGCATCAGCATCTCCCCAGGGAGGGCTGCCTTGGCACAGGTGCCAGATGTGCCACCTGAGAGGTGCTCAGCACACCTGTGCCAGGTGCAGGTGCTGGGCCAGGCACTCAGGGCTGTCACTTCTCTGGGGAAATGGGCTGGAAGAGCCTACGGAAGAAAACAGTTATTTGCTCATCAGGGAGAGGGCTGAAGGGTGTGGGTTGGCTCGCCTGGTAGCTTATCATTATTCCTGCTGATTAATAAGCTGATAGTAAGTTCTAGGAATTAGCAACAACATCGGGCAAAAGTCGGGATTTTAAATCAGGGTGTGTTTAATTAAGCAAAGCATAAGTCAGTAAAAATAACTGTCCTTTTCAGAGTTGGCAGTGATTTTAATTTAATTCCAAAAGGCTGAAGATACGGCATGATGCGTGATCTATTGCTAAGGCCAAGCTTGCAGTAATGCTGATTTAGTGTAGTGATGCTGCTTTAGTGTAAAGAATATATACATGCAGCCTCAGAGCTTGGCAAAGGGGAGTTAAAAAATAAAGATTCAAAACTATGTTAGCAGCCCATATGCCAGTTCAGGAAATTTGGAAGAATTAACCGATGTATTTATTGGAAATGCTTTCTTCAAAGTTTACACGGAAATATTTCCAAACAGCTTGTAAGATTTCAACTTTCATGCTGCTGTGCTATCTATTTACATGGGACAGGTCTCAGTCAGGGCAAGTGGCAGCCAGAGGTGATGTCCTGCCCAGTGCCAGGCTTCTCATGCTGGTTTTGGTTTTTTTTTATTTTTATTTGAAAATAAATATCCCTGGGTGGGATATTTATCAGTCAGCTTTCTGTTGGTTTAGCAGTCTGGTGAAAAAGTCCCAGCCAAGCTGTTGTTTTAATAACTATATGCATGGCTGTAAAGACTGTCTTATTTTTTAATGCCACGAATACCAGAACCTTGCCTGAAAAGCTAAAATCCATCAGTGAATCTAGGAAATAACTACCCTACAGCCTGAGCAGAACAGACTGAAGCCAGACACTGCTTTAACCAGGCTCTCTGGGTTCTGGAGCCCCGGGGAATTCTCTGGAGCCGAGTCCATACCTGGAGCTGTGCAGGGCAGGTGGGAGCCGGGGCCAGGCCGGGGCAGCAGTGCGGCCTGATGAGTCATTCTTCCTGTCACATGAACCCTCCCTGCTCTGCTAATAGGCACTTAGTTGAATTTTAGATGCCTGGAATCATTAAAAAGGCTGGAAGGCATTTGTGTACCTTGTCCATTAGAAGAAAAATATGTTTTCTATAACTGTAACCTCCTACAGCCTCGAGCTCAACTTTAGAAAGTAGCTGCATTTTTTGTGTCATTATCCATTACCTGAATTGAAGGCAGCAGTGAATTCAGCTGCTTTCTCCCATGTGACATTGGTGGAAAAACATGTATTTCTTTTTACTGTTGAAAGAAGAACCAGTGGTAGGAGTTAATATTCCACTCAATATCTGTGCCCTCTTTTGTTTCATGTCTTCCAGTGTTGTCACATGTGGTGCTTTCCTCCCCCCTCTCCGGTGACTGTGCTCTCAGGCTGTACCTGCCTTCTTCCTTACAGGCACGAGGGGTTGAATTTCTGCCATCCCCCTCACCTGGAGGGCATGTGGAACCCGGAGTGTCCCAGGTGTGCCAGAGCCTTTCCTCCTGTTAATAGACCAGGTTGTGCACAGGCGGAGGGAGAAAAGAAGTACTGAATTTTCATGGATAGACTGATAGGCATGGTGGAGCATTTTCTGAGAACTGAAAAACTGCAGAGCTGGGAGAATCATGGAATTGCAGAATGGTTAGGGTTGGGATGACCCTAAAGATTATCTCATTTCACCCCCTGCCATGGGCAGGGACACCTTCCACTACCCCAGATTGCTCCAAGTCCCATCCAGCCTGGCCTTGGACACTGCCAGGGATGGGGCAGCCACAGCTTCTCTGGGCAGAGACTGAATCAAGCAGTTTGACTCTGTGTTTCTCTGTCCCTTCATTGCCCCTTGTGCTCTGTGCAGGGGGGTTTGGGATTTCTGGAGTAACGCTGTCTCTTTTATTTTTAATTTTTAAAGCATATTTTAATAGGCAATTACTTCTCAAGTCAGTTTGCATTTACTTCTAATGCCAAGCTCCATAAAATGAGGCATTTTTGTTTCTTGGAAAGGCTTTGAGAAGGTGCCTCGCTGTGGTGGGAGCTGCTGCAACTCCTCCTGGCCCTGCTCAGTGCCCTGGGGCTCAGGAAAGCTGCAGGTGATGCAAGTCCTGCCACCTCCACCCCAGGGCCTCACTCCCTGGGATTGTTTGCTCTGCTTCACATCTGGCCAGGGACCAGCGCTGGGGATGTGTCCCGCTGACAGCTGGGCTGGGAGCTGCTCCTGCCGGAACACGGATTAAATTTTCATCCGGATCACTGATTTCTCCTTCTTCAAGGAAATGGCTCAGCGTTGTCATGTGAGGACTTCTTATCCACAAAGCTTGGGGCTGACCAGCACCCTTTTTTTTTTTTCCTTCCCCCCACCTATTCTGTTTGGAAAGTGTTCCTGGGGAGCAGAGTGAGCTTCAGCTGATGGGGAACTGGAGTGCTCTGCTGTTTTGCTGCAGCTGGACTGGGAGACAGTGCTCCTGATTTTTTCCTGGTGCTTCCCAGTGTCACTTCCTCCCTCTTCCCCCTCTCGGCTGACCCCTTGGACCTGCCAGCAGAACCACTCGTGTTGTCATCTGCTGAGCCCCGTCAAGACTTTCACAGAGGACGTGGATGTAGTCTGATCCGGAATAGACTGTAGATTATAGACTTTCACTGGCACAGAGAAGCTGTGGCTGCCCCATCCCTGGCAGTGTCCAAGGCCAGGCTGGACAGGGCTTGGAACAACCTGGGACAGTGGAAGGTGTCCCTGCCCATGGCAGAGGTAGAATGGGATGGGCTTTAAGGTCCCTTCCAACCCAAACCATTCTGTGATTCTGTGATCTTTGATCTTAAGCAGCAAAAGGAATAAAACTCCAAACCACAGAACAGTTGGATATCCAAGATCTGCATTTAGAAGTGTGAGCTGATTTATTTTCCCCTGATAAGACGTTCAAGTAAGATAAGAACATCCCCCTACGCCCCCACCCCCTGTGTTAAATGCTCAAGGAGAATGGCAACATGTCTCTCCAAAGAAAAGAAAGCAAAATATCCTGGATGGCTTCAGGAGCAAATGTGTGGGATTGCAGGAGGGAAAGCTGGAGGAGACATTGTTTAGTGGTGATTTCAAGTGAGGGCAGTGCCCCCTGCTCAGCTCAGTGCTTCAGTCCTGAGGTGCTTGTTTGAGGTGAGTTGTTCTGCAGAAAACCTCAGTGCCTTTGCTGCTGAGATGATGAGAAATGGAAGGAAGGGAAAAATGAGGTGGCAGCTGTAACCTCCTTTCTGGCCTGGTACTGCTGCTTCCCTGATCAAAGCTGCCATGGCACACCTGCCTCGTGCGAGTGATGCTGGATCTGTGATAGCTCCTGGTTATTTATACAGAGCCTGTGGGAAGCACAGTGCACAAAATAAACCAGCTCCTTTTCAGTCATACAGTGTGAAAGGTTGAAGGGAAGTGGCAACATTCATACTTCTGTGCATCATTATGTAATGTATCCATGGAAAAAACCCTTCCTTAGCAAAGCCACAGGCAGCAATGGAGCCTTTTGTTGGGCATCTCACTGCATTTCTTTGACTAAAACAGATGCAACTGCTGCCCCTAAGCAATGTGAGCTGAGGAAGTGCCAGGGAAATGGAGAGGTGCTGGAAAGCTGAGTGCTGTGCTTTGCCGGAGTCCAGGTGTGTGAGGAGAGGACGTGAAAACAACATTAAAGCCGAGATGGATCATTTCAAGTGGGAACGCTTCGGAGGGGGGCTGCGCAGCTGCTCCGTGTCCCGCGGTGCTGCAGAACAGTCTCCTTCCAGAAGAGTCTGTTGCGTGCAATTCAAGCTGCAGGGGTGGTGGCGGAGCAGGGAGAAACCCTCCTAACCCGTGGTGTGTGGGTCTGTTCAGCTGCAGAATGAAGAGGAGCCGGGCGAGGCCGTGCCGGTGGCGAGCGACGCCCCTCCGCCCTACAGCAGCATTTCTGCGGAGAGCACAGGTATCTCACCTGCGGGCAGGGCTGGCCTTGCTCTGCTGCCACTCACTGCTCTCCTCATCCGCGGCTGCCTCTGCAGCGCCTTCCCGGGCCGCAGGCATCGGCATTGATCCGCGCAGCCTGGTGGTACTTGTGGTTTGGGAGATGCAGTTTGGCTGCGTTCGTCTGATGTCATCCCATCGAGGGGTGTTCGGGTTACGGTTCACAGTGTTCTCACTAAATTGAAGGCCGTTAAAAATCAAAGTGTTGTGAGGATTTGTGGTTCCCCTCTCATTATTTGGCATTTGGGTGATGCTGTGCCCCTTCCCTAAAGGATTTGTTACTTAAAAGGGTTTAAAGAATTCACTTTTCCTGCACTTTTCAATAACTAAGCACTTGGTCATAAGGATGGGACTTGGAATCGTCCTCCTGTCCTGTCACTAATAACTTTAATAACCACTTGGATCTGGAAACGTGACTGTTTCTGAGTATCCAAGTCAGCAGAGGCACAGCATGTGGGGTTGTTTAAGCAGAAGTACAGCCAGGCATGTTCAGTGAGTGTTCTGTGGATTGCTGGCTATCAGAGAAGGTGTTGCTGTGCTCTTCACTTTGTGCTTTGGGATGGCAGGGGGCTGGAATGGATGGAAGGGTGGGGAGGGGACAGGCTTCAGCAGCCTGGGGAATGGGGCTCCCTGGAAGTCACCTGGAGCACTGCTCGTTCCCAGCGCGGTGCTCTTGAGGCGGTGCTGAGCTGCCTCCTGTGTAACTGTTTCTGTGCAGCTTATTTTGACTACAAGGATGAGTCAGGGTTCCCGAAGCCGCCGTCCTACAATGTGGCCACCACTCTGCCCAGCTACGACGAGGCCGAGAGAACCAAGGCTGAGGCCACCATTCCCTTGGTTCCTGGCAGGGTGAGTGTCCCTCCCTGCCTGCCTGGCTGTCCCTGCACTGCTGGGTACAACTGCAGCTTTCGCTCCAGTCCATCGTGTGCCATGACTTTTACAGCTCGTGTTGGGTTTTTTGTGTTTCTCAAGCTTTCTGGGGTGGTGATATTCCACACTCCTGAGAGTCCTGTGGCTGTTTTTTTTTCTTTTTAATTTTCCTCTGAGCACTGTGATGATGTCAGACATCTCAGTAATGCCAGCATGTGCTAGCCAGATTAGCTTGGCAAGCTGACAGAGGGCCTGTACTGTATCCCTGTGCACTGACACTGGGGTTTTTGTTGGGTGGTTTTTTTTATTTTTAAAAAAGATTTAGGATTAATTCTTCAGCTGTCTGGCATATCTACCCTTGATACTCCTGCTGCTTACTTAGTTGACTTTTCTGGAGGTCAGTGTAGCTGATACAAGGACGATAAAACCATTCTGTCAGAATTATTTGTTTTTGTTTTTTCGACATTATCTCTTGTTCAGCCACTCCCTCCACCCCTGCTAGCATCACAAGTCCACTGCTCATTACACTTCTTCACAGAAGCCAAATTCCTTGCTGAGATGATAATTTTTTGATGAGTAGAAGAATTCTTCGCAGTGAGAACAAGAACATGCTGGATCTTGGCTATGTTAAAAATAAAGATACATTTCCTATTATATAGATAACATTTCATGCCCTGCACCATTTCAGGATGAGAAACAGGAATTTTTTCGTGCTGGCATTTGTAGCCTTTTGAGATTTAGGATTACAGCCCTTTCTTGAAGAGTCACACCCAGAACTGGGGTTGCTGTGTGGACTAGACTGACCTAAATCCCCCATGTGCTGCCTCCGTCTGCTTTGCAGGATGATGACTTTGTGACACGAGATGACTTTGATGACACTGACCAGCTGAGGATAGGAAATGATGGCATTTTCATGCTGACTTTCTTCAGTAAGTACCTGATGGAATGAACTTTTTTTCAAGCAGTGACCCAAAATAGTTTGGGTCACATTTATGTTTCAATAGCACCAGAAAAAACCTGTGTGCAAGGGGTTTATGGGTTTTTTCCTTGGAATATAAAGGTGTTTTGACCTGCTGCTTTTCTCCTGCTTTCTCAGTGGCATTCCTCTTCAACTGGATTGGATTTTTCCTGTCTTTCTGTCTGACTACTTCAGCTGCAGGACGATATGGGGCCATTTCTGGGTTTGGCCTGTCTCTTATTAAGTGGATCCTGATTGTCAGGGTGAGTTGTGTGGTGCAAAACCATGTACACAGACACTGATACTCTTTTTCCCCAGTAAGATTTATCTCATACTGAAGTTAGTGATAAATTTAGGGTTTCTTTCATAATGAAATAATTTTTGAGCCATTTATTCACTAAGAACAGAGTTTTTTTCATAATTACATCCTGTTTATATGCTGGAATTATTACTGTAGTAAAAGAAAATAAGGATTGCACACCTAGGTATGTGTTGTGGATGCTCCATCCCTGGAAGTGTCCAAGTTTAGGCTGGACAGGGATTCCTGGGATAGCAGAATGTGTCCCTGTCTGTGGCAAAAGAGAGGCGCTGTAAGATCCTTTCCAACCAAGCCCACTCTGGGATTCTGGGATTCATTCTGAGTGTGTGTGTCTGACAGAGCCACTGTCCTGGCTCAGAGTGTGGCTTTGTGCTGAGCAGCAGCAATGCTCTGACCCTGGGAAAACGTTAACCCAGGCAAAGCCAGCCCTGCCTTCGGCCTCTGCAGCCTGCTGGCCTTAGGCTGGCCTCTGGAAACAAGGAAATTCTCTAAAATGCGGGCTAGCTGATGAGGAGAGGGAAACAGGGAGGTGGGGAGGAGCGAGGTCTGGAGCAGCAGCGGGAGAAGGCCGTGGGTGCCCTCTGGTGCAGCCTGCCTGCGGCACAGGAGCACGGACCAGGAGCAAGCTGCCGTCCTGCTCTAGGTTTTTTGGCTCTTAACATTTTTTGGAGGGATTGGGAGAAAATATTTCCATCGGGAGATCTTTATTTGGAGCCCGTGAAATGATGGCACACAGATGTGCCAGCCTGGAAGTTGAATTTCAAGCAAAGCTGCTCATTGGCTGTAAGTAGAAGTAGAGAGCATTAATGTCAGAACTGTCACTTCCTACCCTGTCTTTTGGGGCTGGGAATTCTAATTTGTAAATACAGCATCTCTTCACTTTTCTGTAGACAGTTTTTGTGGTCGCCTTGGTACAGAGGTGTTAAGAACTATTTGCTGGATTAAGAGATGTGACAGAAAGAGGTGACATTAACTGTGGATTTGATTTAAACTTTCACAACAAGTTTATCTTTTGTTAGGTTTTTAAACTTGAATAGAACAAACCCAAAGGAATGATACTGTATTTATGCTGAAATTGTGAACTTCAGTGCTCTAATAGTGTTTGTACCTTTCATTTTGTAGCAGTAATTTTCCCAATTGGGAATGTTATCAGTGGGTTCCACAGATCTGGGATTTCTTTCCCAGCTGTTACACCATCCAGCCTGACAGTGTAGTGAATGTGCTGCACTGCTGCAAGCCTGCTCTGCCCTTTCAGCAGCTGCAGCTGTGCTTTAGAAGCATCCAGGACACAATTTAAAACAGGAGTTTAAATCAGTAGTGCTCAGTAGTGTCCTTGTGCCCCACTGATGGCTGGAGTTCATAGTTGGGTGTTGAATCTGTCTCGTTCCCCTTGTCAGAGCTGGTGCAGAAAACCCATAAATAACAGTTTGTGGAGGTAAGCTGTTCCTGCAGCTGGTGAAACGCAGTGTTCCACAGGATCTCTTGTGTAGCCTTCATCTGGTTACTGCTGAAATTGGGGGGAATAGGCTTGGGTTCACAAACTTGCATGTGCTCTAAGCTGTGTATTTTTTTGGCTGTTTTTCAGTTCTCCACCTATTTTCCCGGCTACTTCGATGGCCAGTACTGGCTTTGGTGGGTCTTCCTTGTACTAGGTGAGTGTTTGGGGGGAGGAAAGGTGCTTAAAAACTCTGTAGAGTGCAGTTAGGGTTTGGTGAGCGTTCCTGGCTGTTAAATACGTGTGTGCAGATGTACAAATGAAGTGTGACCCTCACGCTCCTCTGACTGAACACATCCAGGTTTTAAAGGCACATGTGAACATGGTCCTTCTGTTGCCAGTTCTTGGTGGCAGCATCCTGATATCATCCAGAAGTTAAGAAGAGAACACTTGTAACTGATGTTGTGTCTGCTCTTGCATCTTAAATGGAAGAGTGGATTGTTGTCTTCCTTGTTTTATTTTCTTTTTCCTGCTTTGGGAGTGACTGGATCTTGTTTGGAGTCAAAAGTTTTGTGGTTTTTCAAAGGAAAGTTTGTTTTTGAAGTTGCCTGAAATGGAAGGATGAGGTGTTACTGCTGCCAAAAATGATGACTGTGTGTGATCAGCTGCTGTGCATCCCAGTGAGGAGGTCCCTCTGTAGTGGTGGCAGGGAGTTCAGCTGCTCCCTCTCACTGAAGAAGCAACCCCTGTGTTAACTGGACAAATGTGTCTCTCCCCTCCAGGTTTTCTGCTGTTTCTCAGAGGATTTATTAATTACGCCAAGGTTAGGAAGATGCCAGATACGTTTTCCACTCTCCCCAGAACCAGAGTTCTCTTTATTTACTAAAAGGTAAATTTTCTGCTTTCCTGAATTTGTTCTGCTTTGGTTTTAACTCTACTTAGTGACTTTCCTAGGCTACATTTCCCATTGCTTGAATATTTTTCTGTCTCATGGCAGCAGGGAACAGTTGTTTCTGGTGTCCCCTGCCCAGCTCCTGAGCCTGCAGAGCCCAGCCTGACCTGGTGGGAGGCACAGGAACACTGGGCATTTCTCCCTGAGTTTTTGCTGAGGAATTGGATATTCATTTGATTCCATGACTAGATACTGTGAGAACAAAACCTTTGCCCCTTGGTACTGCAGTGAATTTGGCAAGCGTCTTTCAGAATAAATCACGTGCCTGAAGCACGTGGCGTGTCCCAAACCCGAGGAGAGGTCACAAAATGTTGTCAGAGGGACGTACCAGTGCCTTTGGCTTTTGTCCCAGAACGAGCAGTTCGTCTGAATTGTGCTGTTTGAAATTGCTGCCAGGTTCCTGAAGAGATGACACCCTTGCACACCTTTGCTGTGCTCAGACCTCTCCCACACGCCTGAGCTGCCCTGCCTCAGCATCTTGCAAAAACCCGAGTGCCTGGGAGTCTTTTGCTTTAGTGCTGGACCTCAGCCTGGCTGCCTTAATGGGGCTTCAAAGGAGGAGGCTTAAGTAGCTGAAGCCTTGCAGCATAATTTCCTGCTCCCAGCAGATAATGGCCTGGCATTAACTGTCCCTCCTCGGGGGGAAGGAAATCCTGGAATAGGTTGCTTCCCAGCTGGGGAATGCAACATGACGCTCCCTTTAGAAATATCGTAATAACACTCCATTTCCCCAGACAGAGGCAATTGCAGCTGGGACAGTCAAAGAAACCAAACCAACCCCAGCTTTAAATTGGGGGTCATTAAATTGTTGAGATTTGAAAACCGAGCCTTGGGTTTCCAAATGCACTTCCCTTTTATTAGAAACTGCAAATTGCCCATGGTTCTGCTTCGTTTCCAGTCTGTGAGGAGAACCTGCAGCACAGAACAGCCTTTGTGCAGTGTTTTCCTCTGGTGATAGTGTGTAAAAATAGTTCAGCCGATTTCTTTACGTGTTTCAGTTCTGTTTAACTAAGTTCTGGTTTGTGACCTCCTCCAGGATCTCTAATATCCTCCCAGATTGCTACTGAATCACCAGAGGGCTGATTTCCCCCAGTTTATGGTCACGTAATGTGAGCATTTAAAATCAGCTTTATCTCTGTATTTTGTCTGACTGAACAATTTTTAAAAAAATTTTGCTTCTTTACCAGAACTTTATTTTTTATTTCTTAAAGGAACTCTGTGGTTTCTTTTTGCACAGACTTTTCCTATGTTTGAAATTTGAAATTACAGTTTTAGAGACCTGGCTTCACTCCTTGCTTGTGGAGGTGTAGAGTGTTTAAATTCTTACTTATGTGTCATTTTAGAGCGTTTTCGAAAAGCACTTTCTCTTTTAGATATGCTGAGATAAATGTCCAGAATAATTAATAAATGTTACAACCTGGACACTTCCCCTGCAAATAAATCTTTAATCCTGAATTCTGAGTCAAAAGACTTGGATTTTTAGTGTGTTATTGTCCTTAAGATGAGATTTCCTCTTCAGGTCATGATGAAAAAGGGCACAGTGAGGGGTTATTTTTCTTTTCGAGCAGGGATCATTTTTAGAAAATGAGGAGGGGAATAATGAGTGCAAACCAGAAAAGACGAGGTGGTGAAATGAATCCGGTGGAAAGCTGGAGTTCACTGTTCCAGCTGCGTGTGCAGGAATGGGCACAATCCTGCATTATCCCGTAAAACACGCCCAAATTCCTGAGCATTTTGCTGGAGTCGCATCATTGTGTGCTGAGACACTTCATAAGCCTTTAGACATCCTGTGCTGTGTGAACGACATCCTCCTGTTATCCAAAATAACCCTCTGACTGCAGTCTCGGTGTTCAATATCCTTCTCCAACAGATGTTTTCTGGCAAATGTCTTCCTGCGTTAGTGAAATCCCCCCCCAAGAAGCAGCAGGACACCTGCAGGAAGTGAATCAAGGCTCTGGAGCAGAAGAAAAAATAATCACCTGCTTTAAAATAAATAAATAAAAGTACTGTTGGAAAAAGAAAAAAAAAAAAAAGAGAAGCATTTCTTTCTATTTGTTTTTAGGTGTAAAATTTTAATAATTAACGCAGAATTCTGTAATTGTTGACTCATTAGTGGCTAATGTTGGAAGCAGCTCGTGCAGCGAGTGTGGGACGTGCTGAGGAAGCCGTGCAGCCGGAGTTTGTGGTGTTCGGGCAGCAGGAGCCGCCCCGGGGCCAGCAGGGGCCAGGCTTGCTTTAGTTCCTCCTCCAGCCTGGGAGCTCCCGGGCTCTGCCTGTGCTGCGCTGTGTGTGTGACACCCTGTGTGTGACACCCTGTGTG
>VXAZ01006193.1:61774-163388 GCA_013399875.1 Gymnorhina tibicen
AAAAAAAAAAAAAGGCAAAAGAAGTCTGAGCTTTGCTTCTGTTGTAGCTTGAGAAGAAAATTTCCCTAATGATGCCCAGCATTGCTTTGATGCTACACTGCAGCATCTCCTTTCTGGGCTGCTGGGGACACGATGGTGTGTGTCCACTCTGGATCCACCTCTGGAGGTTCAGCCCAGCTCTGCTGGGCTCACAGAGGGGTTTGGGCCATGGGGTCTGCAGCCACCAGCTCCGTGAGGGGATGGAGCCCCTGCTGCTCCCTGCCTCTGTCCCCCCAGTCCGTGGCACTGGCTCCGTGCTGCCTCTCCATGCCCAGATCCTGTGTGTGTTTCCCGTCTCGGCCTCTCTCGTTACACGAGTGATTAATTGCTCCAGCTGAGCAACAGGAACCAGCTCCTTCCTCCTCAAGTTCAAGGCTTGTATCTCGTTCTTCCTGGCAGAAGAAGAGATGCTTCCTTGCTCTTGAGGCCAGAGTCACCCACCAGCCTTGCAGTTTGTTCGTGATTTGGTGGCTGTGGGATGGTTTTTGGTGGCAGGGTTTGGGATTAGCACTTGCACTCTCTGTGAGTCAGGACAAAGCCATGGAATCACTTAGGCTGGAAACCTCTGAGATCATCAAGTCCACCCATTCCCCCAGCACTGCCAAGGCCACCGCTGCCCATGTCCCCAGGTGCCACATCCGTGTGTTTTTTGAGCACTTTAGGTGTTCATCCCTGCTCAGCTTTGTCACCTGGATCTGACCCTCAGTGCTGCTGAAACTCCCTCGACGCTCTCAAGGGAGACAGGAAGGGAGGACTGAGGCAGCAGGGATCAGGATAGGGTGGCACAGCACATGGAAAGGGCAAATCCGCTGAAAATAGAAATGAATAAAATAAAAAAGAAATAGAAATCCCTGTAAATGTAGCTTAGTTGATAGAATGTATAGAAAATAAGAACAGAAATGTTTCCAAGGAGTGAGTGAGTGCCCAGGAGTTTCTGCCCTGGCACAGTCAGACTGTGCTGGCTCTGGTGGGTGCTGGCTGTGGGTTTGGGCTGGGGGTGTTCATGTTTCAAGCTGCTTATGTGATCCCAAATAGCCACATCCAATAAATGCAGCAGTGGAGTGTTTCCTTCCAGAGGGCAGGAATGCAGTTGGAAATGCCTCTATCACACTCATCTTTCTGGCCAAAATGCTGTTTAAGCATCAAACCACATGGACCTAAATGAGGTGGCAGGTTTTGGTTCAACTTGAAAACAATTAGTTAAAAATCAAAGAGGCAAATGCGTTGTTTGTTACTGGTTTGTGCCTTTTTTTTTTTTTTTTCCAGGGGAAATTGGGATTCTTTAATTGGCTCAGCTGGAGCAAAAACCCCAGATCAAACAGCGAGTGAGCTGGAACAACAAAGGAATGTCCTGGTATTTCTTTTTCCAAGTTTAGAAATGGAAGTCAGGGCAGCCTTGGGATTTGTGGAAATTCCTCTGTGCATTGTTGGGAGGTAGAGGAAGTGGTTTCAAGTTGAGCTCCTGGATTGTGCCTCGCGGAGCAGGGCCAGTTTCCACTCGCCCGACTCGCGCTGGCCCGGCCCGGCCGGCGGCTGCTCCTCGCAGCAAGACGATCCTTAAACATCCAGCCCTGGCCACTGCAGGCACCTGGGGGGGCTCCCTGTGCCCCCGCCCCGGGCTCTGCCGTGGCACTCCGCCTAGGAAAACACATGGAAACATTTTTCCATTCCTGCTGGTATTTCTTTCTCGCAGCTGCTTGGCACAATCGGAGTCAGAAAAGGTTGTTTTCAGTCCGCTATCAGCTTCTGGAAGAGCTGTTCCCGTTTCTGTACAAAGCCGTTCATGTATAGACCATAATTTTAGGTTTTGGTGCCTGTTTCCCACAGCCGCCGGGGTCATTTGACGACAAAAAAACCTTTCAAGACCCGCAGGCAGATCATCAATGTATTGCGAGGAGAGAAGAGCGCTCCCGGTTTAAAGCGTGTGCTGCTCTTGTTCCTGTTACAGTAGAGAGGTTTTGTCGGTGCTTTTTGGTAGTTTTTGGGTTTTTCTTGTTTTTTTGGCCAGCGCAGCCGGAGGGGAGAGCCTGTTCTGCAGCCGGGGGGGCAGGACACGAACGGGATGTGCCAGCCCCGGGTCCCCGGGGGGGGATGTCCCCCCGCCGGGCAGGAAGCGAGAGCCCCATGGCTCCTGCCAAGAAAAACCTCTCCGGAGCGTCCTCCCGGCGCTGCCGAGCCCGGGTGGTTTTCAGGCCGCTCTCCCTCGCGGCACGGGGGTTCTTTTCCAGCGGGGGCCGGCCCCGGGCTGGGAACGGGGCCGGTCCTGCCCCAGGGCCCGGCTGCCGCGCGGTGCTGCGGGGGTTCCCTGGTGCCTCCGGCTGCTGCCAGCTGCTGGGGGGATGCTCCCAAAAAGCGACTTCTGCGGGGCACAGCGGGGCGGGAGGCGATGAGCCGCAGGGTGCAGCGGGATGTGCGGGGCTGCGGTGCCAGGGCCCCTCTCACCGCGCTGCCCTCACTGCCCGGTGCCTTGTGGGCACCTCGGGATGGGGAGGGATGTCTCGAGCCCCATGGTGGGGACCCGGTGGCTTTCCAGCGTCCTGCTGTGGTGGTTTCAAGGGCAGAGATAGATCCCGGATGTGCTGAGCCGGCTGGGGCTGAAGCTGCAGCATCTGGCAGCTGCCCACGGGGATGCCCACATGGAGCAGCGCTGGCCAGTGCCCCACTGTCCTCCCCATACATACGCATATATTCCCCTTTTACATATTTTTTTTCCATATGTGGTTGATTTTCTTTTTTTCTGATGTTTTAATGCAGTTTCTCTCTACAGTCGCAGAAGTGCTTTGGACGTTAATAGGAAACAGTATCACATTTTTGTGTGTTTTGCGTTATTTGTCTCAGCTTTTATTAGGCTTGTCATGCAAGTCATCAGGCAAAAATGTAAAAGAAGAAATTGTATGTGTGTGTGTTTGTAGTGGGGACCAAACCCAAGACCCATCAGTACACGATGCAGGGAATTATCCTTTGTTTTCCAGGGAAGCCGGGGCCCCGGTATGAGGAAGCCCTCGGGGCGATGAGTGGTACCTATTGTTTTATTCATGGTCTCTGTCAGCGCTGCCTTCCCAGCCCCGCCACATGGGCTGGAGGTTCTGCGGTGGGGATGAGCAGATGCTGTGTGTCACAGGGGCTTTGGGACACCAGCACATCCCGCACCAGGGTTTTTCCACTGGGTTTTACATAAATCTGAGACTCGGGGGCCAGCGGCTCCTGGCTGGACGAGCATCCATGGCTGCAATGCTGCTCAGTCTGAGCACAGGTCTGGGTGCTGGGGCTGCCTCTGCAGTCACAGGTACCCCCTGAGGAGCTTGGCAGTGCAGATGGGAGTGAAGGAGACTTTGAAAAGGTTGTTCCCTTTATGTCAATAATGATTGTTTAAATCTGAACAGAAAATCCAACTCCAGGCCCCCATCTCAGAGAGGCACCATCCTCTCTTTGGGTGCATCTTGATGCCCATGAGATGCTCTGCTCCTTTTGCAGCCACTTGCAGTGGTACAAAATAGCTGTAAACCCCTGTTTTGGTTCCACTCTCTCTCTTCTGTAGCTCAGAATCCTTTTCTTGTTGGTGTTTTCAGCCTTGTTGGCAGCAGGGCCCCTGCCTGTCCCCCGGCCTGGGGCTGCTCAGGCAGGGAGATATTATTGGTGCTGAAAGAGGCTGCTGAGATGTGTCCTTTAGTCGGTGCAAACATCAAATTATAACACTCACAGTTGGCATTTCAGGGTTTTTAACTCCCTTGTTCCTTCCAAAGGATGTAATTTTGGGGGTAGCCTTTTTGTTGTAGCATGATCGTTACTATAATAATTTCATTTCCAGTGCTTGTGGTGCAGAAACCAAGGAATCCAGAGGGAGCAGGAGCAGCGTTGTCTGAGCTGCCAGATGGGATCATGTGCGCTGAGCAGAAATGGCAGCGGAGGTGTTGCTGAGCACTTCCGACTCGTGGAATTGCTCCAGGCTGAGGAAGCTCCTGCTCCGCTCTGTCCTTCCATTAATGCTTGAGAAACCACACAGCCACTCAGTGGCTGGTGCTGCTCCCTCGGGAAAAGGACAGGGAAGGAGCTTTGACAGTAAAGGACAAGGTTTAGTCTCCCCTGAGCTTTGGGCAGTGTTTGCCATGCTGAGGTGCTGGGAAGGGTTCTGAGCTGCCCTCCCAAGGGTGGGTATTGGGATTTAGTATCAAACAGCGTTTTAGAGCACAGATTCCCAGACTGATTTGTGTTGAACAGACCTTAAAGGTTATTTCATTCCACTCCCTGCCATGGGCAGGGACACCTCCCACTGTCCCAGGCTGCTCCCAGCCCCGTCCAACCTGGCCTTGGACACTGCCAGGGATCCAGGGGCAGCCACAGCTTCTCTGGGCACCCTGTGCCAGGGCCTGCCCACCCTCCCAGGGAAGGATATTTATTCATTCTCCTACAATCCTGTTTGTATTTTTATCTCCACGTGTGAAGTTGGTACTGAGAGTCCCTAAATGTGCCCGTATGTGTAGCCAGTGCTCTACTTGCAGCTTGGATGAGCTGTTCAGGGCTGGCCCTGGTCAGAGTGAGCCTGGGTGGCTTCTCTTGAAGCCGTCTGAGATCCTGTTGTGTGAGGTTTTCACATAAAAATCCCTCAAAACTCACTGTTCCTGGTTCCAGTTTGTGCGTTCCAGTTTTAGCTGGGATGCATGGGCTGAGCATCTTTCCCTCAGGACACAGCAGGGTTTACACGGGCTCTGTCTCACAGAGGGGCGCTGGCCCTTCCTCCTGGGAGTACCTGGGGCTTGAGCTCCTGCCCTGCCCCACGGTGGGACTGGCCCTCCTGGAAACCCCCAGCAGCCTGGAGGGAAACCTTGGCTCTGAAGTGATCACAGCTCAGGGCTATCACAGAATGAGGTTGGGTTGGGAGGCACCTTAAAGCTCTTCCAGTGCTACCCTCTGCCATGGGCAGGGGCACCTTCCACTGGATGGTGGCCACGAAGGTGTGATGCAGTGGTTGGTGTCCCAGTGCCCTGGCACGCTGGGGCAGCCTGGGTGCAGCAGAGCAGGCATGGTGGGAGAGCCTTTAAACTCTAAGATGAAAAAGAATGAGATTTAAGAGAGAATACCCTCATTTGCTGAAGGGCACAATGAAGGAAGATGGGGAGAAGTTGTTGTTAATAATAAAGAATGAGCTTTTACAAAGGCCTCGTGTCCAAAGCTCTTTAACTTTTCCTGGCATTTCCCATCCATTCCATTGTTAAGCCCTTCACCGTCAGAAAACAGCGCCGGGCCAAGGCGCTCGATGATCTCATCCCCGAGGCTTCTGCGCTCGCCTCTGTTTACCCGCCCCACAGCATTTGCTCCTCAGATTTGGTTTCTTACTTTGAAGAAAAAAAATAAGAAGGAAAAAGGAAAAAACAAACAAAAAAATCTTTTATTTGTGCAGTGTCTCCCCCCGCCCCCAGCGCTGGGCTCCGAGGAAAATAGCACCTCGGTGGTTTTCAAGGAGAGGATGGACCACAGAGCATTCCCACAATTTATAAGAGGAGACAGGAAGGCCTCAGTGACTCATAAACACTAACAGATTCTGTGTATGAGCTTCTCTTTGTTGTTTGTTATCCTTAATTTCATGGCTTTCCTTCTTTTGAGCGTGTTTGTGTATTTTAGACGGTGCCATCATTTTGTCAGGACACTTTGTGTGTGGTTCCCACACAGGAGCAATGTTGTCTGCCTGATGGCTGGGCTCACAAAAATAAGACAGCAGCCAGTGGAAACCCTTGAGGGCTCCGTTCGGTGCCACATCCTGACATGTGGACCCAGGGACAGCGGGGCTGGGCGGGAGGGACCCTTCCCTGGTGCGTGTCAGTCGGTGCTTTGCACGGAGCGGGGTCAGGACCTCCTGCATGGGAGCAGCTCTGAGGGCTGTGCTCAAATCTCCCCAGTCCAATGACCCTGAATCCGTCACTCATGTGGTGCTGGGAGGGTCAGGCCGCAGTGGCCAGCATGCCCTGGGCAGTGAGCTGCCCTTCTGAGGGTGGCTGTGCCCCATCCCGGCTCTCGGGGCCGCGCCCTGGGCTCGCAGCCGTGGTTCTCTGGAAGTTGGGTGCATCTCTGCGTGCTGGTTGTCCCAGCAGTTTTTCCTGATGTAGTTAAAAACAACCCGTTGTCAGAGGGCTGGGATAAGTTTCCTTGAGGAAGGAGGTCTTCAATGCTTTGTGTGGACATGGGGTTCATCCTGCTTTTGTTTCCCCCTTGCCATCCCACCAGAACCTCCCCTCTTGCTATTGCAGGGGGCATGAGCTGGCACCCAGTCCTTGCCTCAGAGCCAGAGAGGGTTAAGTCCTGCTGGGAAGCCAACGTGTTGTAAGGCACATAGGAACCTCTCCAGACAAGGCAGCTCATTCATGTAGGGTATTTTTAATTAACCATGGAATGGTTTGGGTTGGAAGGGACCTCCAAGATCATCCATTTCCAACACCTCTGCCGTGGGCAGGGACACCTTCCACCAGACCAGGTTGCTCCAAGCCCTGTCCAGCCTGGACTTTCAGTTTAGTTAAGCCATGTAACCATCAGCTGTCGGGATTGCTGAGCAGTGATGGTGGCATGAGCCAGGAGCAGCCCTGGGCCCTGCACAGGGATCTCCAAGCCCTCTTCCTGCTCTGCTCTGGATCTGGGGACAATACCCAGTGCAGCTGTTTAAATATGCTCAAAAATTCAGGAACACAAGTAAGCACTAAACTTTCCCAAGGTGGCTGAGTAATCGTGTTTGCTTTAGCATTTTAGTCCCCCAATTACCCAAGCCAAGGATATTGCCTCTTTAAACAGAGTTCAAAAAGCCCAAGAATTTTTTATAAATAGCTCACATCCTCTTGATAACAACCCGGCTGCTATTTATTGCCCACTTCCCCTCAGACAGACAGGTCAGAGGATTGAAAATCGCACTTCCCATGAAATCCAGAGGAACTGGGGTTTTCAGGTTCCTACAATTGTTTGTCATTCTGGGTTTCCTTTGCGGCGTTCAGCCAGGCTCACCCAGCAAAGGAGGGATCGTTAGGATACATTGCTGCCTCCCTGGAGCCCTAAACTCCATTTTCTGCTCCCGTCTTTGGGACCAGCAGGGAATCCCATTGCTTCCCAGCAGCGTGGGGTCCTTCCAAGGAAATTTTTTAAACTCCACACTTCATTGAGTCCTCTCTGGTCTTATTTTACACCCCCACCTTCTCTTCACTCCCCAGCTGTGCGGCCAAAACTCTCTCCTGCTGAAAGCAGGTGGGAGCTGCTTCCCGATGCTTCCTTGGCTCCGTGGAGAGGGAGCTGCAGGGGCACGGTGGCTGCAGAGGCTCCTCTGTGAGCTGGGGTTTGTCCTGTCCGTGCCTCGCACTAATTCAATCCCGCTGGCTGGGCACCAGTCCTGTGCTTCAGCCGCTGTGAAATCACAGAGTGAAACAGAATGGTTTGGGTTGGAAAGGACTCTAAAGATTATCTAGTTCTGATCCCCAATACAGCTGGAGGTTTCTTAGATACAGACACTCCTGCAAAGAAAAAGATAAATTTAGTTGTATTCCTAAGGACCATTTACAGGAATATCAGGAGATCTGGTTTGTGCCAGCCTCGAAGCAATTTGTGATGGTGCAGCAGCGGGACGAGGCTGCTGCTGAGGAAAACAGAACTGTAACTCCTCATCCTCAGACATGAAAGATGATGAAAAATTGGCTTTGGTGGGACTCTAGACATGTTAGACCATAGACCCTGTAGGGTTGGAAGGGAAGGATCTGTGCTAATGGCTCGCCCTCTCTGTGGAAAGCAATTAAATACTGTACCAACAAGGATGGAGTTTTAATTAATTAATTCATTCTTTAGCATCTCTTTGGACACGGCGACTTCCCTGAAGCGACAACGTGAACCATTTCCTTGCCAGCTCAGAGCAGGGCATTTCTGGGTGGAGGATGTTGCTTCTCCACACGTGGCTGGAGGCACGCCTGGAGCGAGGGGATGTGGTGCAGAACGTCCCAGTTTTGTGCTCCGAGAATATCGTGTTTGTGATTAGGAACGCCCAGTTACATAATGGCACCATAATCACAGATTTACCTGGCTCTGAGCAGAACGGGGCTGGATGATTTATTCATAAGAGTTTCTTCATGCAGAAACTTCTATTTATTCCCTGTTGTAAGGGCAGGAAAATGTCAGTGGAAGCTGCAGCGGTGTGCTGCTAATGGGAAGTACGTGGTGCAGTCTTCCCTCTCTTCAGGAATACTGAAGAGTAAATTCTTTAGGTTTTTAATGGAGAAATTCCTGTGCCTTTGTGCTTGGGAGCACAAACCTTGCTTGGGTTTGCAGAGCCCAGCTGGCCTGGGAAGGGAGCAGGAGGTGCTGGGGGGACACTTGTCCTGCCCAATCCCTCATCGCTGGTAGAGGCTGATGTGGCAAGAGTCTGGCAGAGTGATCAGAAACCTTAGAACCTTAAAATCCTGGCTGGTCCTTGGCTCTTTTCTGAGTTTAACAGGCTGTGGTGGGGTTGAGCTCTGGGTCCTGAGCCCTCATCCAGCCCAGGCTGCTGAGCCCACATGAAATAAATGCAGCTATTTACACCAGGGAGACCCAGAGGTTTGAGGTTTGGTTTTTTAATTTTTTTTTTTAAACATCTGCTGAAGAATATCTCCTCCAGTCCCACCTTTGGCTGCTGTTTCTCAGCTTGCTGGCTGTTTCTTACTTTCTGCAGCAGCAGAAGCCTTGTTGTGTCCTAGCTGGGTGTCCAGGGCTGTGATGGGCTCTGGTGGCCTGGGCATGGTCAGGAACTTCTGTGAAGCCTCTTCACCCCTCTTATGCCTCAGAACCTGGAGTCCAGCTTGGACCCTGGGGTCTGTTTGGGGTGGCTCTGTCCCAAAGCCTGTCGAGGCTGTGTGGGTGCACGAGGAGGGCTGAGACCCTGCTGAAAGGCTTTTCCTTGACCTCTGTGGCCATCTCCTCCTTCCCCTGAAAGGGAAAGTTTGCCCCATGTGGGAACCCCGCTCTGAAGGGCTGGGGCCATTCCCAGCTCCTTGAGGACATCCCTAAAGTTTTACGGCGCTCAGCAGGGGCCGGAGCGGGAGCCCAGGGATTCAGGGCTCCCACGGGAGGTTATTATGGGGAGGAAGTAAAACAAAGTGCAGAGGCAATTTATCTCTGTCCTGGCCATTTGTCTGCCGCTCACACAGAGGCCAAACTTCATCCCTGGGTGCCTTGTGTTGGTGTGGAGCCCGGTGAGGAGCCAGCTCTGTGTCTGGCCAGGGAACGGGGCTCTCCCTCCTGGTTCAGCCACCATCACCCCACCCACACACCTCTCATCCCAGTGAGATGAATTATTCATTACTGGGAAATGGCTCTGGGAGGTGGTGCCTGTGTGGGAGCAGTGCAGCCCCCCTGAGCTGCAGCATCTCCTTGCCGTGCTCACCCCAGCAGCACCCCTGGAAACCCAAGAGATAAAAGAAAAGCTTGATTGCAGGCATGATTTGATGACTTTAATAATCTTTTTTTTGGTTAGAGATAGACCAGCCCTTGAATCCCTTATCCAGTTCCCATGTAAACGCAGCAGAGGCACTCGCTAAGGGACACCAAATAATCCCAGTCTGGCTCCCTTTGTGCACCTGTGCGCGTGGTGGGAAAATGTGTGTAACTGCAAAGCATTGAAAAAAAATCCCTTTCCTGAAGAAGCTCGGGCAGGTTGGGGTTTTAGGGGCGTCACTGAGCCGTGTGCTGGGGACACCCTGCCCGGTGTGCCCGGGGTGGGAGCCAGGGGGGCTGTGCAGGTGCCCTGGGGGTCCCACCCTGCTGCAGTCTCCCCGTGCCGGCAGAACCCCGGCTCTGGAGCGGGGCGGTGCTGCCGTCCTGCTCTCCCTGCATCACTCCAGGTCTATTGTTCCCCTGGCTCTGGCAGGGGCTCGGGCTGCCAGGGAGGAGAAGTTAGGGTTCATTTTATTTGAATTGGTTTAGGATTTATTTTTCACATGAAGCCATATTATCACAGTGTTTGCCTTCAAGGGTGGGTGCAGCTTCTGCCCCGTTGTTTGCTCTCCCCATCCCCTCCTCCCATTGCTGGCAGTGCTGACAAACCTCACGTCTCATCCAGGGGGTTTCTTAAACCTTTGGGAAAATCTCATCATGTTTATTAAGTACGTATTTTAGAGAGAGAGTTTTAAAGGGAATTAAAAATTAGGTTTTAATCTCATTTTGTAGAACCCCAGAAGGATTTGGGTTGAAAGGGACCAAGGGATGCAACCTGCTCGATCACATCGCTCATTTTTATAAGTTCATAATTTCTGCAAGTTTCAGCCCATCCTCTCAGAATTAATACATTGATTTAGGGTATTTTTAGGGTGCTTTGATTCACTAGAAATTCCCTTTCAGGTCTGATATCCAAGAGCTGGGTTTGCTTTGGGGCCTGGGAAGTCTGTTGTACTCTGAGCATCTCTTTGCCACTCTATAACCTGTGCTTGTGGAGTTGGTTTCCTTTGACGGTCAGTTACTGAAAATGGTGTAAAAAAGGATTTTAAAAAAGCTGATAATTCTGATCAATTTGAAAAATATTGCTTTACCATCTACTACTCAAATCAAGCAGAGTGCTCTGGTTCGCTTCCAGCAGGGAGACATGAGCGTCGTGTTGGTATTTTTAAAGCTTTATGTGCAAGACATCAGTTGGTGTTGCCAAACTCTGATTTAAATTTATACATCCTGGCTCAGCCTGTTTTTTTAAAAAAAAAAAGAAAAACCACCACCAGCATAACAAATTCAGTATCTTTTCCTTACTGCAAATTTTTTGGCATCAGATGTTGTGATCTGCACAGTGCAGTTATTGTCTCTCTATCTGATCCAGTGACTAATTCAACATTATTGTTTCAATAATATTATTTCAGGCCAGGTAACACACTCGGGTTACCTCTGTGATGACACAAAACACGGCACGGCTTCCAGTGAGTCACAGCTCCACAGCGTGTGCAAATAAATAACAGGAATGGTGAAAAATAACCCGGATCCTGTATTTTTAGCAGTCCAATGCGATGCTGGTGACACACGAGGAGCTGGGGGCAGGAAGGGTGGTGGGTGCTGGTGCGTGGGAGCCCCAGGATGTGGCTCAGGGGCTGGGCAGGGTGAGCAGGGATCCAGGGAGTCAGTCCCTGACAGCTCTTTGCCCTTTCCCAAGGAGGTGGGAGAGTTCTGGCTGCCCCCATGCCTGGGGGGACCTTGGGGTGGGCTGGCTGGGGCTGGGGGATGCTCTGCACCCACCCACGGCCCCGGTGGGGCTGTTCTGGGCAGCACAGCTCTGCCCCTGGGCAGGAGAAGCAGGAGGGCTGGAAGTGGGTCTGAAATGCCGAGGGAGGCTCCGTGGGATGGGGTTGGCACAACCCCCTCTGTCCGGCGGGGCCGCTGACTTTGGCGTTGGTTCTCTTTGGTGTCACCCTGAGCGCTGAGCCCCGTGGAAGGAGCAGCCTGACTTCCAGGCTGGCATATTTTAGAGGTGCAGGGAAGGATCCTGCAAGTTCCCAGAGCAGGGTATTCCTCTCACTGAGGAGCTGGCTCTTCCCACTGCAGGTGATTTGAGGGGTAATTAACTGATGAGCCCCTGATGTGCCAGGCCGTGGGGCAGAGCAACCCCAGCATCACCCCGAGTTCCTTGGCAGGGCTGGAGAGCATCAAATAACAAATTCTAGGCCACTCTCTGCTTGTATTTTTAGAATAATTGTTATAGACATTCTTGGGATTTTTTTTTAAAGAACCACAACAGCCATTTATATATTTAACAATATATATTTATATATATATATATAATTTCTAGATCAGTACATTCATCAGTACTTGTTTTTCTTCACAAACAGAAGAACTCTTACAATAGTAGACTTTCTAAAATAAATACTATTAAAATAGAGCTTCAAAATAAATATTCTATACAAAGAAAAACCTTCTGTGGTAACTTTTCAGGGTGTACATGTGAGGGGTGCTAAGAGGAGAAGGGGGAAATATTTCTCAGGGTGTCCGAGCGTGGGAGGGGAAGGGAATACCCAGTGCTGGGAAGGGCGAGGGCTCATGGGGGTGGCAAAGCCGGTGCCCGGGGAGCACCAAACCTGGGATCTGCTCCTGGCACCTGGCGGGCACCGGCACAGGGCTGTGGTGACGGTGCGTTTGTCTCTCGGGGCCGCTCTGCTCACGCTGGGAACGTGGTGTGGCACTGCCAGCACCCTCAGGTCCCCCTTTTCGCTGGCTGGGCCCTTGCGTGGGGCAGAGGGCAATCCCCGGCGCGAACCTGCTGCAGCAATTAGCGGAGCTGCAGCAATTAGCAGGGCAGGTGCCCGTCCATCGTCCTCCGAGCACGGCACCTGTGCCAGGGGCTCCCGCCCTGCTGCCTCCACGGCCATCCCACCGCAGCGCCGTGGCCGGAGAGCCAGCGCGGTCCATGCTCGTTAGCAGCTGTCCCTTCGTTAGCAGGGGCACCTGCCCCGCGGCACGACGGCAGAGCTGTGCCAGGGTGGCACGGCGCCGTGCCCGGGGTACATCCCCGGGGTGGCGGGAGACCCAAGTACCTTCAAAGGGAGCGGGGGGATGGAGCTGGGATGGGGGAGAGCGGGAATGACGACGTTACCGACGGGAGCCGTGCCCTCTGGCAGAGCCCTGGCTCGGGCCGAGCCCAGCCCTTTCCCAGCTCCAGCCAGGGCTCAGCACCTTCCTGCCGTGCCTCGGGCCGGGAGCTGCTGGAGCAGAGCCCGGTGGCCGTGCCGGGAGCCAGGGGAGGGGGGAGGGTCACTCTGCTACACTGACCACTGCTCTAACACATCCACAACGCTTGACAGGCTCCAGCGCGGCATCATCGGCTTACAGGGCTTAGATATTAAAACAAACCAACAGAGAAATAGTTTACAGCTATGTACAATGAGGGGAAATCCATCTGGGATTGCTGGGAATATGTACATGAGTGTAGATTGGCACAGTGGCGACCACTCCAGCGGGGTCTTTGCTCACGAGGACCATGCAGCCAAGCCTTGGGCTCTGCCAGTGCGGATTTTCAGCACAGATTCCCCAGGAACAGCCAGGGACAGAGGGTCAAAGAGGCAAAGCAGCTGTGGGTGGAGGCCATTTGGACATTTGTGGTCCCAGCAGAGGAGGGCAGCAGGTAAATACCTCTCCTGCTGCCTTTTCTAGCTTGCTTGTATCTTAGGAAAATGATTTCTTATTAAATACAACGTCTTATACGTTCAACCAACAGTTCAGTTAATTTGGGGTTGGTTTTCCTTTTATCCTTTCCCCTCCAGTTTGTGCAAGGTAATAAATACAGCTCTGGATCCCCACCTGCTTCCTGGTGCCTGCATTCAGTTAACACGAGGCTCCCCTATAGGAACTGGCATCTGGCAGCAGACATTTCACCCTTTTTTCTATGATTCAGCATGTACAAGCTAGAAAATGTTATAAATATAAAAGTTCATTGTTTTTTTTTGTTGTTGTTTCGTTTCTTTAACTCCCCCATTCAATAAATGTCTACAATTCAATTGAGCTAAACCCCACCTCATCCAGCTGAGCTGAATTCTGAAACCCAAAGACGCCGGAGTCCCGCCAGGACGCTCCTGCCACCCCCTACCCGCGGCTGCGTCGCAACCAGGCCAGCGGGATTCCTGGAAATGCTACATGAGCTCTGCCTATTGCTTATCTAATTAGAGATGACATTTCACTGTCACTGCTGTGCATTTACTGAGGAGATCTCCTCTAATTAAAAACACCGAGAGAGATTAGGTCAGTTTTCTGCATGCAACAAGTACCTACCTACTCATAAGAGTGTTGCATGTTTGGACCAAGATTCTTGTTTAGCACCTTGTAGTTGTCAAGAGAGAGGGGTTACAGCATCCTTGGGGAAGGCAGAACCAGCCCTAGGATGAGTGCACGGACAGAGCCAATGTTTGTGTGCTGAAAACCATGGGCGTGTTCGCTAACTGCGCTCTCTTCCTTCCCCTGGCTTTCCCTAGTGTGTGTTAACACTAAAATAAACATTAAAAGCATTCTTTACACTTAAAAAGACACTTTTGTACAGAAGAGGCAAAAGTCAGCAGCAAGAGGGGTGGGGGAACGGGCTGTACTTCAAGCAAATGCCATTCACCCCCAAGACAAAACCAAATCTCAATATTCAACGAGCAAGGAAGAGCTTGTTCCAGGAGAGGAGGTACTGGATTGAGATCCCTAGAAAAATGCACCTGTGTGCATCGTACACTTAGGTTTGTGTGACTTCTTACCAGAGCTCAAGAGGTTTAGAGAAACAAACCCCGCCCGTCTTTGCTTTGCGGCGCGAGTTAAATCCCCTTTGCTCCGGCGTCGGGGGAGCGAGCGCGGGCCTGGGGGAAACGGGATTGGCCACCATCCTCCTGGAGCGGGGCTGTCCTGGTGATGGAAAATTCATATTCCGTTGAGTGAAACCCAATGCTGTGGAGCAGCTTACAGGCAGGAGGAGCCGGTAATGCTGAATGCATCCTGCTGCAATTCCCCCTGGGAGGAGCAGCCCTGCTACCATCTTGCTTTAGAAAGAGAGTCCAAACCAGTGGGGCCAGGTGGGGTATGCCCAAAAGGCAAAAGACCCTTTAACAAATGAAATGTAGCTTCACTTCTGGTTCGAAAATCTTTGAGGGACACAGAAAGCTTTTGAGAAACACGTACTTTGTGTGCAACCAGCCCTTGGAGTGGTGTGCAGGAGGGAAGGAGGGCGGAGGGAGGTTCCCCCATCACCTTCCACAGGCTGCTGGGAGCGAGCTGGGGTTTGGAAGGAGAGAGGAAACAAGAAGCCTGCCCCGAATCCGAATTGAGAGCAGCTTTTTGCAGCTGGGACTGGGGACTGGTTGTGAGGCGGTGCCTGCCAAGCGAGCAGTTAATGGTTCCTGTGGTGTGCAGGCCTGGTGAGCAGCCGTCCGTCCAAGCCGGGAGTTTTTCAGCAGCTGTACTTCATGATGTACATGGGTTTGCAGCCTTCACTCTGCACTGTTAACATTCCTCCTTTGGCCCCATCTATTTAAACTGTGACCAGTTCCAAAAACCCTGAATAACCCAAAGTGCTTCAGTTTGTGGAAATAGTTGCTTCGGCTTTCTCCGAAGGCAAGAGGCTAACGCTCTCCTCAGAACACAGGTTATTAAAAAGAACCAACACCACCCTGCTCCGCGGAGCATCCTCCCAGTCCGTCCTCCCAAACGATTAAAAGGGCTTTTCTGCCCCTTTGCTCTCGGGCAATGCCTTGCAAATGACACTGTTTGTGTTTTTGCATCTGCATCCGGGCCGGCTCACTTGGTCGTAGCATCTCTGGGACAGCTTGACGCAGCCGGTGGCCGGCAGGTAGCAGAGCAGGCAGGGCAGCACCAGGGACAGGGCGCTCATGAAGGACCAGCGGGCGCAGCAGTTGGAGTGGGAGCAGGAGCAGGGGTGGTCGGCACACGTGCCCTCGTCGTCCTCGTTGGTGCAGTGGTAGAAGACGCCCTTGACCAGGCACATGCAGGTGGAGTAGTTGACCAGGTTCTGCGCCGAGCAGAGACACTCCTGGTTGCACACCCAGCACGACGGCAGAGTCCGGGGCAGGGCGCACTCCTTGCACTTGCATTTCCCACAGGCCTCGCACAGCAGGAAGTGCTTGTCCAGCTCCTGAGACACGGCGCCCTTCAGGTCCAGGGGTTTGCAGTTGATCACCTTGGGCTGGATGCGAACGGCGCGGGGGGAGGACTGCTCTGCCACGGGCACTGGGGCCATGTGGTCCAGGAGCCTTTGGTCTGAGGATGTGCTGCTGCTGCTGCTGATGGAGCTGGGGCGCCCGCTGAAGGAGATCCAGGGGTGGGTGACATCCTGCTCGCAGCGCTGCGGGTGCTGGCCGCTCAAGCCCAGTTCGTGGGGGGCTCGGGGACGCTTCTGGGCCGGCGGCTGGGAGGCGCTGGGGTTGTCGGTGTAGTCATTCTCGATGTGGGTGGTCTTCATCTGGTCGATGGGCAGGATGGTCAGCGGGTGCTGCAGCCGCCCGTAGGGGATCCGACTGTCCAGCAAGGGCTGCACCATCACAGAGTTGGGGACAACGGTGATGTTGTGGGGAATCCGGGGCTCCATTGAGAAAGCAGTCTGACTACTGGGGCAAAATCTGTGCTTAAGTGTCCTGGGAAGGGAAGGAGGAAGAAAAGGGGTGGGGGAGACAGAGAGAGAAAGGGCATCGTTATTGAGGTATCCTGCAAGCCCAGCCCAGCAGGGCTCCTTACTCAGGCTGGTTATTATGCTGAAGGTCTTGTAAGGTAAATTCGCGTCCAAGGGAGGCAGAGCACTCTGGTACAAAGTGCCTCACTCCTCCTTGGCTACCATGTTCCTCTCCTTGACCGTGGCCATCTACAGCTCCTCCAGCCCTGGGGGGCTGTGGTCACTGCAGGCTCCTGAAAAGCCACTCATGGTTTTACTGAGGGAAAGCACATCTTGGGGCCACTGGTGCATATTCACGTGGCTTTGTCAGCAAGCTGCCCGAAATGACTTATCTAAACTTTGGAGGTTTCCCCAATTGACACTGATCCCTAAAAAACCCGATGCAGGATTGTGGCTTGTGGAAGCGCTGGCCTGGTACAAAGCGTGGGGCTGAGCACCTGTCCTTGCTGACCAAGGATCTGCCTGTGGGAGGATGGCTTGATTTTGGTGAGGAAGTGTCCCCTCTCCACGGGGAGCCGCTGGTTCCAAAGGCTCCTTTATCCCTCCCGTGGGAGGTGGAAGTGCTTGCTCAGCACCTCGTCTGGTCGCAAACCAGGGTGGGAGCCAAAGGTGCAGCTCCCAGGAGAGCACCCACACGGCTCAGGCTGGATCCATCGCCTCACACAGGTAATGAGGCACTCGTGCAGCTCACTAAGTGCACTAATATTTAGCTGAAGTGCTGTTTACCAGCCGCTCTGGCTGAGCCGTCATTGCCGCAGTTTCTAATTTCATTGAAAGAGTGCAATTTATCCTGGAGTCAATCCAAAGATTCAGCAGTGGCGTAGGACAAGAAACCACAGGAAGTAACTAAACTTAAATCAAAGAACGGAAACGACTCAGTTCAAATTTAGAAAGTGCACATTGTTTTCTAGTAGATGTGCCATTTCCTCACGGGGTGACCTTTATTCATAAATAATATAATGCTGGAGATCAGTTGAAAGAAGGGGTGAGTAAAGCTTAGTCGCAGGAGCGGAAAAGCTGCTGGTATCAAGAAAAAGGAAGCAGTGAACAGCTTAAGGCATTGCCAGTTGTTTGTGTTCAACAAACAAATTAACCTTCTCCAACAGCGTGAAAGATTTGGACTTGGCAGCGCTGGTTTAACAGCTGGACTCGATGATCCTAAAGGTCTTTCCAACCTAAATGATTCTGTGACTCTATGACTTTAACATCACAGCAGTGGGAAAAAGTCAGGAAGAAACCGCATCCAACTACAACCAAATAATTCACGAGAAGTGTGTGTGTGTAAATGTGTGTGCACTTCCGCAAGAGCACATCTTGCCTAAAATGAACACAACACCTCAAAAATCGGACCGTGAGCTGCTCCCGCATTTTTGGAAGGAGAAACCCGCTGAAAAATGCCACCAGAATCCACTCTTATATTTGTAAATCGTTGCTTTGATGGATCACTTGGCATTTGGGGTTGGAAACGTGCCAGTTCTCCCGGGATCAGGGGGAGGGAGGGCGGGCTGCGGCCGGAGCGTGGGCAGGACGGCACATGCCGGGTCCGGCACCGCGTCCGGCCTGCCGGGCCCCCTTTGTGCCCTGCGCCACACCAGCAGGCAGAAATGCTTTATTAGCAGTAATGGTGATTATTGTCATGCAGCCCCTATGCTGCTTCTCTTCCCCAGTTAAAATTCTCTGCTGGGTCTTAGCCATTCATTTGGAATTTTTTTTATTTCATTATTCATAGCTCTTTGACATCCTGACTGGAGGAACAAGAGAGTTTATAGAGCGTCTATTCCTAGTTACTGTATGTAAAAAACAAAGACAAGCAATGATTCTGACAACTGTGGGGCATGCGGAGGGAAAAGAACTTGATTTTCCTTTGTGCATCAGAATCCAGTGTCATGATATAAAAAGTATTTGCTGCAAGTCAGAGTTTAGCAAAATCATCAGTTCTGTATCGGCTGCGTGTTACATTTGCAGGGAGACTTTGATTCCACTGGGTTTTTTTGGGTTTGTTTTTTTTTTTTTTTAAGGAGAGAGATGCAGCTGTTTTGGTTGCCAAGAGTAAGTGCAGCAGAGCTGATCTTAGATGGAAGGTAGCTGGAGGAAATGGTGGCAGCGCTGCAGGGTGTTACCAGCCTGGCTGCTCCTCCTCAGCCCTGCCAGCGCTGCCTTCGTGGCCTCTCCAGGGCTCTCTGCTCGCTCCCACTTGTTACAGCTCTCGGGAGTCTGCTCCATCCACCAGATTGCCGCTGGGTCCGTGGAGCACCGTTTATTTTAAGGTGTGTGGAGCAGAGCTGCTCGGCCCGGGCAGTGCCCTGGTGCTGCCTGT
Organism: Gymnorhina tibicen; assembly: GCA_013399875.1. Taxonomy (NCBI): domain Eukaryota; kingdom Metazoa; phylum Chordata; class Aves; order Passeriformes; family Artamidae; genus Gymnorhina; species Gymnorhina tibicen. The sequence goes on from VXAZ01006193.1 coordinate 80,251, forward strand.
CCCCAGCACGGCACCTCTGCCCCAGGGGGGCACGTCCAGGGTGTTCTGCATCGCCGGTGGCACCGCGTGGTGGCACCTGGAGGTGGCACTTAGGCTTTACATTAACTCTGCGGTGGCCCAGTCTGCCATGGCCCAGGGCCGGCGGTGCCATCCCACGGAAGTGGTGTCACCAGATTAATTTGGGGAAGGATTAGAGCCAGGCCACTCCTAAAACACCCAGCCCCCCGCGCACAGACGGGGCCTCGTGCAGGCAGATGTTAAAGATGGCTTATCTGAGATAACGCTAATCAAGATTTCAGTTAATTATCACAGAAAGGAGATGGACCCTGGCCTAAAGACCACACTTCAGGAGAGTTAATGATAGAAGTTTTTCATCCTCTTTTTTCCCTGTAACACAGTTTCAAATTGTGTTTTTAATAGACAAACTATTTCTGCAGGACAAGGGGAAGGGAGCCTGACATGGCAAACTCAAGACCCTGCAGATGTCTGGGTACAGGATCTACTTGGACAAAACCTCTGGAGGGAAAACAGCCAAATAAGACCCAGCTCTCCCAATTCCCAGACCCTTGCTCTGGACACAATGTCTCTCTGGCTGAAGATCACCTTTAAACCACCACAGATGACAGGTTTTGGTGCTTGGACACGTGGTCCTTCACCTTCTGCCCTGCCCTCTCTCTCCTGAGCAGAGAGTTTCCACAGTTAACTGCTCTTGCCTTTCATGCCACTCTTAACAGACAGATATTTCCGATATTTATGGAATTTTCCAAGGACCATGACCACATTGCTGCTGCTGGCCTTGTCACCAGAAGTTCCAGCAGTGCAGTGAGATCGCTGGTGACAGATCCAGGTCAAACACCTCGAGTGCTGAACTCAGAGTGAGCTGGGTGCTGCTCATCCTGCCAGGAGGCTCTTGTCCCCTGAGATCTGCCCAGATGACAGCAGTGGCGATGTTTCATGGTGTAGTCACTCTGGTTTTCATCAGTGTGCTGTGAGCACCTTTCCCTCAGCTGTTTGTGCTCCGTGCCTGTGTCCCAGGACAGGGGAGGTTTCAGGGATGGGCCCTGGGCAGCTGTGTGGGCACACAGTGTTACCCCTGTCCTGGCAAGAGGAGTCCAGTCAAGCCCTCAGGTGAAGGATTTGTGCTGGAGCAGAAGGAAACGAGCCAGACTGCTCCTGTGGAGTGTCACAGGCTGAGATACCTGATGGATCCTTGAGGTGCCTGCCTGGATACCTGATGGGTCCTTGTGACTTCCCTGGATCATCCTCCAGGACATCACAAGCTGACCTTTGCTGGTTGATGTGTACCCAGAGGCAGGGCAGCATTTCCTGCACCTCCCCCCCAAAACCCACCCCACGCGTGGGGTGTTTGCTGGCAAGGATAACATTGCCTTGAGCAGCAACACTGGTATCCTATAAACTGAATTTGTAAAGCTTATCCCAGTCAGATCCCAAATCAAAAAGAATGTTTGGGGTAATCTGGCAGAACTTTAGACCTTGGAAGGGGACAAGAGCTGAGGGGTGTAACTTTGATGTCCACTGCACTGATCCTGACTTTAAAGTGCATTTCAACTGAGGAAAAAAAGCCATACAGCACACAAAATTAATTAATTTTTGATCACAGGTATATTACAGCATTAACACAGGCACAAATACAGTTGGTTGCAACTGTACAGATAATTTTCTTAAAGTAGACAACAGGAAGAAAAATTCACGACTCTGTTCTTACATAGGGAATTTTTCATTCTTTAGAGGCAAACAATGAAGTTCCTTTCAAGGCAGACGTGTCAGCAAACTCCCATGTAGAGAAGAATTTCTCTTCCCCCATGACTGTACAGTCACTCACCACATACAATTTTCAAGTCAAAATATACTTCCTTCCAAGGGAGTAAAATTGGACTCGAAAGTCAAGTTCATACACGTGTTGCAGTGTTTGCTCCATCTCTTCATCAAGATATGGCCAATTTAAAATTACTGTTGTACTGGGTAATTGCAAGTCCTAAAGTTGTAGGAAACCAACTGTTATTGCAGTGTTTTGGTATTATTTCAGACTCAGAAGTTTTGTAGGATTTTGAGATCAGATGAAACTAAAACAAAAGGCATTTTATGTTTTATTATTTTATGTAGGATTTTGGGCTTGCCTACATCATTTTAGAGGAAGCTACATTCTTGTAGGCAATTCCAAGAGAAAGTCATAAACCCTCAGGAAAGCTCATTCTCATTAATGTCTTCAGAACAAATTTTGAAATAATAAGGTTCTAATATCTTTATTTTCAGAGTGGAGTTGGACAACAGATCTTCCAGTTACTGAAAAACAAAATGGATCTTGACTTAAAAATCCAGTGAGTGCAGAAATATACAGTGTTCATAACTGTCTGAGTCACCCACTGGTTAATAATTTTAACAAGTTCTTTTGCACATGTTTAACAACATTCAAGATGTTTGTGGTAATAAAAGAATAATGAGAATAAGGAACTTAAGCCCAGAGGTGGGTCCCCATGTGGAAGCAATCCTGGACAACCTGGGACTGACACATCCCCAGTGCAGTCAGCAGGAAAATGGGAAAAACTTCCATGAGCACCTCCTCTGCAGCCAGCACCGGGTACGAGCTCCCACGTTTGCCCAGCCCTTTTTGGACACGAGATGCTGCCACGGAAATGTCTAAAGGGAACCTCAAATGTCACAGAAAACCAGAAAGCCCCAAATGTGCTCTTGGGGTGTGTTTGCTGAGAGAGACCCCCGGGGTGGGCAGGGAGGTGATGCAGCCACCAAACCCCTTCTGTCCTTTGTCAGCTGCGTGCACCAGATCAGGGGCCACTTTATCTCCTTCTAATTAATTACACCTTAATTACACCTCATGAGCAGCCTGTCCCTTCTGTTGTGTCTGACAGCACCAGTGGCAGGAAGAGCCGTTTGCCTCAGCAAACCAAGACTTCTCCTTGGGTTGGTGGCACTGGATTGTCCTCCCCATGTCCTGTGACATCACTGGTGGCTCCTTTCTGCAGCTGGGCTGTGCCCTGTAACATCAGGGAGCTGCTGGGCCTGCCAGTGGTGCCGTGCTGCCCTTTGCCGAGGGCTGCTGGCCACCTCTAGGACCCTTATAAATATTATATATCTTATAAATTAAAGTGGTTATAGTGCTGCTGGGGGCATGGAGAGCACTGGTGCAAAACAAGCCACCTTCTTATCACAGCATTGTTAAGGTTGGAAAAGACCTTTATGATCATCAAGTCCAACCGTAAGAACAAAGCAAATCTGGTATTTCAACGTGAATTTTCAATCGCAGGTTTCCAAGAATTTTCCAACTACTGAAGCATCACAAGCTTTTGTGAAGAAGGGATGGAGAAATTGCCGTGGATTGATGAAAGGCTGAGCCCTGCACTGGGATGGGGTAAGACCTGAGCTGCTCATCTGGGGATGTGCTTTGGGTCAGACCAGACAACTCTGAATCTTGGCACCTACAGAGGGATCACACCTTCTCCTGGTTACTGATATTAGACCTGGATTAGATTAAATTTTAGGAAGGAATTCTTCCCTGTGAGGGTGGGCAGGCCCTGGCACAGGGTGCCCAGAGCAGCTGTGGCTGCCCCTGGATCCCTGGCAGTGTCCAAGGCCAGGCTGGATGGGGCTGGGAGCAGCCTGGGACAGTGGGAGGTGTCCCTGCCATGGCAGGGGTGGCACTGGATGGGCTTTGAGGTCCCTTCCATCCCAAACCATTCTATGACTCCATTATCAATGCAAAAGCTGAATTAGTCTCTGGAAGAGTTGTGGCAGTCATTAACACTGACACACAGGCAGCAACAGTTGCAGTAAATGCAGTGCAGAAATTGGTTTATTTTCTTTGCTGTATGGGACACACGAATTTCTGCAAATACAGTGCAAGAGGCAGAAAACGAGAAAAGCGATAGAATATTTAGTCTTAATACAAGAAACAATCATAATTGAAAGCAATACACTTGGAAGCAGTATCACGCCAGGGTGGGCAGGTACATCTCGAGGCCTGTGCGAGGCAACACAGCTCAGAATCGATGGTAACCAGTGCAAAATCCGATCTGTCACGGCCAGTCTGTCTCCTCTGGTGGTTTGGTTAAAAAGCTTCTCTAAAAGCACTGGGCTGAGCTGCACCTGAGCCTTGGGCAGGGCAGGACGCTGAAGGACAGGACAGGGTGCTCAGGGGACAGGATAGGATGCTCAGGGGACAGGACAGAGATGCTCAGGGGACAGGACAGAGATGCTCAGGGGACAGGACAGATGCTGAGGGGACAGGACAGAGATGCTCAGGGGACAGACCAGGGTGCTGAGGGGACAGGACAGAGATGCTCAGACGACAGGACAGGGTGCTGAGGGGACAGGACAGAGATGCTCAGGGGACAGACAAAGGTGCTCAGGGGACAGGACAGGATGCTGAGGGGACAGGACAGGGTGCTCAGGGGACAGGGCTCGCTCCCACCCAAGGGATCAAGAAAGGATTTGCTCCCCGAGGCCCAGCAGAGGAGGAGCTGGAGATAAGGGAACAAATTCTGCCCTGCCTTTGTTTGGGATTAAGGACATCCTCTTGTCCAGGCCTGCCAGCGGTGACAAGGGACACGCTGCTCCTGGTGCGAGCCAAAGGGTTCAATTAAAGCTTTTAATGAGAAAGACAACACTCGGAGGTAGTTAAAGGAGACCTTGCAGCAAGCACATGTTTTTAATGTGGGATTAAGAATAATTCATAAGGTTGGAGTTCATTAAGACTGAGTTAGGCTGTCTGGATTTTCAGTTGAGCTGTAAATGCTTCAAAAAAAAAGGAAAAAAAAAAGCTTTTTTTCCCTGAAGTGTGTATTAATATTGACAATATATCGACGTTCATTCTTTTTGTTCCCCTCCTTAGCAGCCTTATCTAGCTAAGGCCAGCTAGAATCTTCTCTACAAGTATTAAGGGAGGAAAAAAATTAGAAAGCTTATTAGGGAAACCTGCCATTTTTAAAACGAGACACTAAATTCTTGCCAGAGCGTGGAAATTCAGGAGCTAGGAAATGAGACCTGTAGACTTCCAAGAAGCTGTCTCTGTCCAGCTAAAGTCTGTTCCTATGGTGCGAGTGAATAAAGCACATTTTGGCCCACTAGCATTCAGATCTCTGGGGACTCGAATTTCTCAGTCAAAGCCTTTTACTGGACAAAACCACTTATTTTAAGGGCAGAAAACTAAGCTCAGATATGATCTATTAAGCTAATGGTACTAAATGATAACCTTATTAGAAGGGTTTCAGGTTTTCTTGAGGAAATAAATTGTATTGCATTTAAAAAGGATAAAAAACAACACTTGTGCAACTGTTTGCCTATAAAAACAGTTTTTACTACTGGGCTGAAGCTGGAAAGTTGTGTAGCAATGTGATGAATGAATTTTGTTCTTTCATAGTTAATTTTTTGAAAACTGTCAGAACTGGTTATTAATTATTGCTGTAGTGTTGTAAGGGATGTGAATTTTATTTCACCGAAGTCTGATAGCAGAATTTTTTTTTGGGGGGGATAGGAATTGCTTTTTGAGATGGTGCATTTCCCAGTATGATTTGGGAATTAGTCATGATTCCAGGAAAACAGCTTTTGTTTTGCTGTTTCAGGAGAACAAATAATTTCTCCCCTGCACATACCTCATGGAGAATTTCAAAAGGACTGCAGTATTCAGAAATGGTCCTTTTAATTTTATAATCCCAATATAGAGTCCCTTCCAGCAAGGGAAAACACAGCAGCCCATGGAAAAGGGCACATTTATCAACGAGACATCCCCAGTGGGGTTCCAATAACTGAGAACAACCCCTCCTCCTGCTATCATTCATTTTTATATGGACAAGGGGGAAGCCAGTCATCAGGATCATTGTGATTCCGTGCACAAATTGGAGCTTTATTCTTCAACCCAAAATAAAGGCAGAGAGGGGAAGCTTTAATATTGGGAAAGCTGCGCTTCTCTTTACCTAATTAAACAGCAATTTCTTGCCATACTGTCCCCTTGGCATGGTATGGAGGAAAGGCAGCAGCTGGAGAAGTTTTAAAGAATCTAGAACGTGCCTTTTCCACTCTGGATGATGCAGGGATGCTTTTCCTTTTCTCTTTCTTTCTCTCCTTCATCCTTTAAAGAAAAACTTGGGGCTAAAAAAGATTTAAATGAAGAAATCAGACCCTTGGTAACTGGAGGTAAAAGAGGGAAGCCTTTTCCCCACCGTGATATCCCTTTGCACTGCCATTTCCAAGCTCTGCATTCCCAGTCCTGCTTTCCTCTAAGACCTTTGTGCCTTTTATATGCCCCTTTCTGCTTTTTCCATTCCCCTCCTGATAATGAATTTTCAGAACATGTCGTCTCCAGGCTTGTCTCTCTCCTGTGACGCCAGGACTGGTACCAGAAAATAAAATCCTGGCTTATCTTTGCTACGCAGTTGGTAGAAAGGAGCAGCCAGCACAGGTTTTTCCTCCATGTATGAAATATTTCATATATTAGATGAAGTTATTCCAGGTACACATTTTTATTACTCATCTAGCCTTTAAAATACAGCATCCATCCAGATTTAAAACAAGTGTACAGCAAGACAGGGAAGAGAACAGTGATGGAATAAGGCACTGAGGCCAAAAAAATGAAAAAAAGGCTTGTATGAATTAAAATGCTGAAGAGCAAAGGTCATGCAGGAAAGGTCTGACACACGAGTGGCTGATTTCTGAAGTGTCCTATTATGGAGACAGCTAAAAACTACTTGACACTCACAAGACAGGGCTTTGGAAAATAGAGGAAATGCGGATAATCCATTCCAAAGCAAGAAATATCCAATTCTGACTTGTCAGCCCAGGTGACCATGTATTTATGCTCCTTTGTGGGGATGGAAGAAGGGATGGAGGAGAAGACATCCCATCAGCAGAAAAAAGCCCCTTATTCTGCTGTAAAAGCCTGCAAACAAACCCGACCCAAGTGTGCCGAAACCTGCCTGCCATATATGTACAGCAAATGCAGATGTTGATGGGAGAACGCAGAAAAGAGGTATAAATCAGAGACGCAGGGACACAAATGGAAATTCTGCAAGAAACAGGATATTTCTCCAGAATGCCAAGTCTCCTTTAGGCTGGGAAGCACCAGGCAGCTCTCCACTGTATATAATTATAGCTAATCACTGTTAGAAAAGTCATAGCCAGAAATATGCTCATGATCAGTGATCTGTAAGGAGCAGCCGAACACATCTAGAACGAGCGCAGGATTTTCCCTCGGGGAGCAGGCTTGGCTTTTTCTACTTAAAACATTTAACAATTGCTCGCAAGCACCGATCTCGTACTTACTTTAAATAATTCAGCTAAGACCATCTCTCCATAGGCGAGTTAATCCCAAATGCGAGGCGGACGAGGGGGCCGGACCTGGGAGAATCCTGGCAGGAGCGGCTGGAGCTGCGGGCAGGGACCTGCGAGCGCGGCGCTGTCAGCGGCGGCCGCGGCGCTGCACCCGCCTGCCTGGGAAAATGGCTATTTTATGAATGGGAGGGCAGCGGCCGCTGCTGCGCACGCGCGGCCGCCCGACTCTATGAATGGGTGGGCACCGCGGCGGCACCGCGCATGCTCCGCTGCCTTTTATGAATGGGGGCTGGAGGGGAGCGCGGATGCGGCTCCCGGGGGTTTTTTTCCCCTTTTTTTTTTATGAATGAAGGGCAGCGGCAGCTGCGCATGCACCGCGCCCCCCGCCCGGGGCTGGAGGTAACGGCGGGGGTGGGGGGCACCGCGCTCCCGACCGCCGGGAGGGCACCGCCGAGCCCCATCCCCTGCGGGCCCCATCCCGGGGAGCAGCCGGGAGGGTGCCCCCGGTCCCTCGGGCATCCCCAGCCTCCCCAGCCGCTCCCCCGGGCGGCCGCATCCCGCCGGGAACGGGGCGAGGGCGGCAGCGCGGGCAGCGCTTCTCGCCGGGAGCCGCGGGGGGACAGGGGCACGTTCGGCCGGAGGTTCCGGAGATCCCCGGTTTTGGGGTGTGTGGCCGTGAATGAAAGGATGGGAATGGTTCTCCTTTAGCGCTCGGCTTCGTTTCCCGGTGCTGAGAGCTGCGGCTCGTTCCGTTCACTGCAGCATCGTCACACACCCGTGTCCGTCCCCTGTGCCTGGCGGCTTGTGGCAGTGTCTGGGTGAAAACGCGAGCACAAACCCCACTGCGTGTCGTATGTGCAACCTGTGGGTTTATTTTATGGCTCTTATCTCCCGAGGAGCGGAGGAGGCGGGATAGAGCCGCGCAGGTTCCCCGCGCCCGCCGAGCGCCAGCAGCTGCTCCCGTTTCACGGACGTGAGGCCGTGGGCGCGCTGCTCCCGGCCCTGCGGTCCTGCCCCCGCTCAGCTTTTGGGGCGTCCCGGGGAACCTCTCCCCGCGCCGCGCAGGCAGCGGCAGCCGGCTCCCCGGGGCCCGACTTTCCAGCCGTCCTTAGCAAAGCGCTGCTGTTCTCCCGCTCCGAAGCGTGTGCCGAGAGCTCTGAAATGTCTTTCCGTGCTTCAGTTCCGTTCGGCAAAGGCAGAATCCGCTCCCAGCTGGCGCGGAAGCGGCTGCAGGTGGGGCCTCGGGGCGTGCGGTCCCCCAGGAGCCTCCCAGACAGGTTGCTTTCCTGAAAATGCATTAATGATGTATTTTAATATCTGTGAAGAGTCATCTGCAGAGTACAAACCAAGGCCCCGCTCATTTCCTGCCGTATTTATGGCATGTGTATTTGAAAGCTTGCACAACACCGAAAAAAGCCCCGTTATTTATTTATTTAGGGCTAATACAAACAATGTATGTTACCGCAGATACAAAATGAGGGAGGTTTCTTTCTCCGGGAAAGATTTCTCCCTCCAAGAGCTGTGCTCCGAGGCCGATCATTTACTTCCATGTGTTTGTCTCTGAGGGCAGAGACGTTTCCGAGTGGGAGCCGTGTTATGGGTCACGGGCAAGTGCAATTGAACAAGGAAAGGACAGAAGATGGGGACGCCCTAAAGAGCAGCTTTTCCAGAGGGTTGCATAAATTATTACTGGCCTTCAAATCTATCAGTTGGGTGCTTTTGAAAATAAATAGAAGGTGGTAGGTGAAAGTGTTGCTTTGCTGCTGGTTGTCTTCTTTGCAGTGAAATACTGCTGGAAGGACAGGCAGGCAGAGAAATTCGATGTCTGTGATTTTGAAAATTGGCAAATAAAGAGATAATGGAAGGAAATGCGATTTTAAAAAAGCTTGTATAGAAGGAAAAAAAGAAAAAAAAATCATCGTGCTGTATTTAGTGCTGGAAACCAGCCCGAAGCTGAGAGACTCAAATTCCTGAGCACAAAAAAAATCTCTGATCCCATCATTTTACAACACTGGCAGAGGATAAATTCTGCACCTTGATTTGAGTGCTGCCAGCGTTCTGTAACGATGCAGCAGTGGGAGAGTCAAACGCCTCTGAATTCAAGGCTTTTATCTCTGAATGCCGAGTTCTGTGTTCCAGGGCCACGGGCACAATACCCGGGGGAAGTCCTTTGTTGCAGTGCACTGAGCATCTCCCCACGAGCCCCCCGGCAGGCGATGGCAGCCGAGGCTGTAATCCCACAGCAGCCCCAGGCACAGCCCTGCCAGCCCCTGCCCTCCTGAAACCCCCCAGCAATAAAACTGAAAAGAGGAAACAGAAATTATTATCCGTGTGTGAAGGGGCGAGGAGGAAATGGGGTCTGGCTCTGTGGTTCTAGGGAGAGAAAACTGGGAATATTGCTGGTGTGGCTGTGGGTTGATGAAACCTTTTCAAGCAGAGAATTGTGAGACTGTAAATCTTGGAGCTAATTTGCCTCTTCCTTAAAACAAGATGTATTGAAAACATTATTTGACTAATTCTCCCCTATGGACAAAGGTGCTTCTTGCTAGATCTTAGCCTGGTTGCTATGCTCAGGCACGCAAGGCTTTGGGTCTGGAATTGTGTGTGGGTTTGGAACCGTGTGGAGATTCCTCCAAGCTGCCGTTCCCGTCTGTACCAGTGGGCTCTGGTCTGGCTCTGGGTCAGGATCCAGAAGCTGAGCTGGGGGTCTCTGAGGCAAAAGCCCAGGGTGAGGGTGGTGGATGCTTGGCACTCTGGAGCTTCCTGGCTCCTCTGGAGTCCCTCTGCAAACAGGAGGAGCGGGAGATGCCTGCGCTGCCGTGCTGGGATGAGCAGGGGAGGGGTGGTGTCTCCCCACCTCTGCTGGTGCTCTGTCTGCTTCCCGAATCTCCTCATGCTGCTGTAAAAAGCAGGTTGTGCCTGTGGGGAGGAGACTCCTTGTCCTGAGGCCTCTGGGGCTGCTGCAGTGCCAGGGAGGCGCATTGTGTTATCACCGTGGGATTCTGGAAGCTGAGGCTTTAAGGGAAATACCACTTATCCCAGGACATGTAATAAGTTTATACATGTTGGCAGTGCCGCTGATACTGAACTCTGCGCTCCTTCCTCGTGCAGGAAATTAATTGCTCGCTCATTTCATGCCCGTTTAAACCCTGAAATGGCTGCAGATTTTTGATCGTGATTTCTTTGCTGGGATGAACTGTGGCGCTGCCACACTCTCATTGCCTCTGAAGTTCTTTAATTTAGTTCTCGTACGTCCTCAGAACAGCCTGCCTGGCCCGGGAGAGCTGGGTCTGTGTGAGTGCCTGGCAGTCACCGGCTGCCGGGCTCCCCTCGGAGCAGCTCGCACTGGAACGTGGTTCTCCAGCTCTGCCTCTGAGTGTGGGCTGGCAGAGCTCCAGGCAGGGCGTGTGTGTCTTGGCCCAAAGCTGGCGGTTTAAGGAAATGCATGGTTCCTAATCTGCCATCAGAAAAAAGCAAATATGCAGGCAATTTAGGAAAGTGAAAGTGCAACCCCCTGGGGAACGCGTAACTCGGGCTTCAGAGGCGTTCTGAATGTGGAGCCATGTTCTGTCTTAAATCCTGGGCCGCTTGGCATTCTGCTATCTTTAAGCTGGATCAGGAGCAGATGTGTAGACTTTATCTGCTGAGGTTTTCATGTTCCTCCAAATCCTTTCTGGCTGGCGCCGGAGCCTTACAGTAACTCGGCGCGGAAGCAGCGCTGCGGCGTGAGGAAGGAGCCGATTCCCTGTCTCAGCTGATCCTGCCTGTGGAATTTTCTAATTTGCTGGCAGTGGGTGCAGGTCGTTATGGAGGAGGTGGTTTGTAACCTTGGCCCGGCCTCTCAGAACCAAGGGATGCCCACATGGGTGGTTTTGCCATCTCTGGGTGATAGAAGAACCTTTTCCTTCTCATTATTTACTTGACCGTTCCTGTGCACATTGTAGGGATGGAAACTGTAGATTAAATTTTCCTATTAAAAATGAAAAATGAGAATTTCAGATTTTATCACCTCTTAGAAATAATTGATAAAACCTGGAAAACTGAATGTTTCTCTTTTAATCCACTGGCACAATATGCTCCTTGCGTGGAAATGCATTGCTGCAAAATCCATCTGGGGCAGCATCATCCCATATTCCTGATGTGTTTGATGCTTGTGATGCCTCCAGCCATAGGCAGAGTGGGAAGGATTAGTCCTACTGATAAGTACTGGGGGACCGTGCCAAATATTTGCCATACATAAGTCAGAGAAATTGTTTGGATGTTGCTATAGGAATTCTCCTCCCCTTGTGCATCGCAACCAGCAGTTACTGTGCTGCTCTGTCATGGAGATGAGCGAGAGGGGGTTGGTGTGGAATCCCAAAAGTGTTGGGAAAACAGTGGGATCGTGGGCTCTCGGGCACAGCCTGAAATGGGAACGTGCTGAGATGCCAAACAGAAATCAGGTGCCGCAAAAGAGGTGCCAGACAGAAACCACCGGTGCCTGCTGAGCCGTGGAGGTTTTGGGTGCAACTCTCCCAGGGCTGAGTGTGTGAGATTGGCACAGTCTGGGAATGGGATGGGAACTGATCGAGCCTGTGGCTCCCTGGGAAACAGCACCTCTCAGGAGCTTCCCTCTGGATCGCAGCCTCTGTGGGAAGGAAGAGAGCAGCCCAGTGCTGTAACCCAGCAAGGGGCGGTTCATGGCTGGATGTCACCTCGCCGTGGTTCGTGGGGGTGGGAGGCAGTGCTGGGCTCATCCATGCAGGGATACTCCATGGAAGTGTTCCCGAGCTTTATCTTGCTGCCTTGAAGTGCCCTGGCATGCAGCAGGGGCCTCTCCCTGGCAGCCAGGCCCCTGACACGGGCAGCACATCCCCTCCTGTTATGAAACCACCTCATAAACTCTGCAAACTGCCCTGGGGGTGACTAAGAATCGTTATCTCTGTTCCCGATGGAGCTCTCGCAGCCGCCGCTCCTGCGGCACAGATGAAAGGTCTGGGCTTCCTCCTCTCTTATCAGGCACCTGTTGTTGTATCCAGACATTACTCACATCCTTGGAGTCACATCTTGTTTTGCATAATTAACGCCAACTGTTTCGTTTCCTTCCTTCCCTTGCAGTTCTGCTCCGTGGCCTTACCTGGCTGCGGAGCCTTCAGGGTTATTTTGGGTTTTAACACAAGCAATGGAAATTTGGGAGCACCGGCTCGGGGAAGATGGGAAGATTTTAGTCAGGTAGAAGGGATGCTCTTTAGTCTTGAACTGCAGCCACGGTCTGTGGTGGGGAATTCTCTACCAGTTCCTCGTGAGTGGTATAAAAAAACCTGAAGCAAACCTAAACAAAAGTCCATGCAGCAAATTTGGACTCGGAAAACAGCAAATCCTAGAATCCTGGAATGGTTTGTGTTGGGAGGGACCTTAAAGCCCATCCAGTGCCACCCCTGCCATGGGCAGGGACACCTGCCACTGTCCCAGGCTGCTCCAGGCCCCATCCAGCCTGGCCTTGGGCACATAAATGATATAAAGGGTTTTTCTGAGGGTTTGGGTGTTACACTTGTTTGTGTTTTGCAGTTATATCTGACTTATCTGGCAGCTTTAATTCCACCTGAATGCCCCATCTTTTGCTCTTGCTTTTTGGAGTTTTGCTGCTTTGAAGATGTTTCCTGATTAATGTTTGCTGTGTGCTGGCTGTGTCATCATCTCAAAAGCTGAACTCAGTATATCAGAGCAATTTGCCATTCACTGGCATAAAAAATTCCACTGAGATAAATGCAAATTCTGAAGCTGGGACCTGACCAGGGCTGGGATTCTGAACTGGCTACTCTGCTTTGCACAGGTAGAAGTCCTCAGGCAGAGAGCAGGTCCATGTGATGGATGAGCAGGGTTCTGAGGCTGCTGGGATCCTTCCTGCTGCCCAGCTGGCAGAACTCGGCGCTCGTTAGCAGGCAGAGACTCTCGGCCTGAGGTATGGATCTTCCCACCACGGGCTCCAGGCCTGAGGCTGGACCTGCTGCTCCATCTTCTTGGAAGGGCTGTGGGTTATTTTCCAACCTGCAGGGCTCAGACACTTGATAGCAGATCAGGGAGGGAAATACTTCACCTGTTTCTGATTGACTCGATCGTCTCAAGGACCATAAATTGTGAATATGTCCGTATTTTTTTCCTGAATATTTATTTACGGTTCAGGTCAATAGTCTCCAGAAACACAATTCTGCTTACAAACGAAATTCCTGGGCTGCATTCCCAGGCGTTCCCATGTGACTCGAGCATTTTTAGCAACTAAGTGAACAAATGCAAACATATTTTCAGGGCAGGAGAAGTGTTGCTATCCACATTCTCTCCGAGTGCCTGGGAGCCCTGGGTGTGACCAGGCAGAGGTCCCTTCTGTGGGGCATCCCTGTCTGGGGCCCCTGGCAGGTGTGCCAGGGCAGGCACAGGCACTTGGGCCATCTGCAGCTTAATAATGCCAGAGGAATGGTCCCTCTGTCCCGTGTCCCCAGGTGTGGCCAGTGCCCTGGGTGGGGGCAGGCGGTCCCTGGCAGGGCACAGCCCCTCTCTGCCGGTCTGGAACAGCTGGGAATTGTTTTCCCTGTGGATTTCTGGGCTCAGGGTAGGTGGATATCTGTTTTTGAAATGCCAGGGAACAACTGATGCCAGCAGGCAGCACCTGCAGGCTCAGGGCTCTCAGCAGCCATCACTTCACCTGTGACTAAGAAATGAATTTTCATAGGGAGGAAATGGTGTTCCCTGGCAAACAAAGCACCACTGTGGAAAAGTCCTGACCTTAAAAGTCATGCTGACCATGCAGCAGAGCTTTACAGGTCTTTTGGTGTCTCTATTGCTATGGCAGGGCAGTCTGAGCCTGAAAAATCCGGGTACTGGGATTGTTCTCACTTCTCCAGTGCATGGACAGAGCTACGAATTATTGACAGCAGCCTGAAGAAATGCTGCATCCATCCCTGAAACCCTTGCTGATACCCAGCTACATTTTGGTCAGAAAACCCTCTAATGCCTTCCTAAAAAGCCACATCACTTTTCACTGCATAATGTAATTAATGAACAGCAAAGCAAGCACTTAAATATCAACCGGTTTTTTGCACATATACTGAAGTGATCAAAAGCAGACAGCAAATCCATCTTTATTTTGGCAGGAGTAAGGTCTGTATCTCCCACCTGAGACAGACAGGGACACTGATGGGTAACAGCCGTGCTGGATTAATGTATCAGCATAAAAGCTCAAATAAATTACTGTTATATTCTTGTTTTTCCTCCTTCTGTAGAATTGAGCCTTCCCCAAAACCAAACTATGTTGAAACGATCTCTGAGGTCTCTTCAGTTAAATAATTTGTTGTCAGCTTTCAAACATTTTTTGTGCCCAATTAGTTTTGATTTGCTGGGGAAGATGCTGGGGCTATTTCTTTAAAAAAAAGCTGGAGTCCTGCAATGCCAGTGGATAAATCCCTGGGGCTGACAGTGGTTTGGTCACCGAGGCACCGCCAACGTCTTTTTCCTCTTGCATTTCTGGCCCGAAGTTTATGCAACTTGGAACAAAAAGGCACATATTTAATCCCAGTGTAGCTGCTGCAGTAGTTAAAGGTATTCCTGTGGAGTAATTTCTCTTCTTTCTGAGGCTGAGGTTTAAAATGCAAAGACTTCTCCGAGGTGATGTCTGTGTGCTGTGGTGGCAGGGGCTGTGCTGGTGGGAAACAACTGGGTTGGGGTTTTTATGCTATAAAATCATTCTGGGTTGTAGCTCCTTGCTGGCTCCCCAGGATGGGTGGTGATTAATTAATTGCCTGTTTTAACCAGAGCTCCTCGGGGCCCTGGGACGCTGACAGGGTTTGTGCGGCTCCCGTCTGCAGCCCCACGCCGTCACTTCGAACTCGGTTTGGTTTTTGGTGGCTCCCAAACACACATCACCACGGAAGAGGCTGAAAGGGAACCTTCCGCTCGTGATTTGGGACTGCTAAAATAAATGGCAGGCGAAAATATTCCTGCAAGGTGAGGTTCCTTTAGAGAAGTGCCCGTCCTCGAGGCACTGCTGCGAGCTTGTCCCAGGTTCAGCTTTGGGGTGAGTGTTGCAGGGGGTTGGTGGTGGTTGTGGGCCCTGATGGAGCTTGCGGGGGTGGGGGCTTGCACCTCACCCCAACCCCGTGCGGACGAGGGGGAATTTGTCTCTCCTGGCAAGATCAGCTCTGATTCCCCTGGTTTTCCACCCCTCGTGTGTTTATTCCTCCACAGGGTCCAGCAGTAGAACAAAATCAACCCGACCCTTCCCTCTTTGAAGTATCACTGGGTATTACAGAGTCCCATAATTGTATGTAATTATCATATTCTAACACTTAAGTATTTTCCTGACTAATTTCCTCCTGTCTCTGCTTTGAAAATACCCAGATTATCTCCATTAAAAAGTTACAGACTGGAAAATGTGCGATTTCAAAGGAAATTTTTTTTTGCACTTAAACCCCACTTTTCTTTGTGGCCTTAACCTGTTGCCTTTGACAGAATTACTGGGGTTTAGCGTTCTGTTGTGGTTTAGTTTTTTCTTTAAGAGCCCCACCAGCCCACAGGCCCTCATGCTGTATATCAGGATGTTATGACAGCTCTGCTGGGCTGAGTCCAGCAGTCGATGCTCTGTCAAAATACCCATCATTTCCTGTAGTTTTGCCTAATTAATGGTGCAGTAATGTGGAAACTTAGAACAGCACCAGAAGGAAAAGTAAATGTTACATGATTTGCCTTTAATGGATCCCAAAACTTTTCTTTCTTGCCTTTTTTCTTTTCCTTTGTTCCTCATGAGCTCTTTTTTGGGCACCTTCTTCCTCTCTGCTGTTCCTGGGTCCCTTCAGAGTTCTCTTCCTTCCTACAAGTGGGGGACTTAGCAGTGCCAGGGACTCGCAGCACCAGGGCCCCCAGCTCGGCACCACCGGTGAGGGGATTCATTTCCTGGGCACGGTGATTAGCCCTGGCTGCTGGTGAACAAAGGCAGATAGTATTTGAAATTCATGTGGCTAATTCAAGTTCACTTGATAGCATCCTTTTGTTTCTGTCCCTCCTTAGCTTTCTGATCTTTAAATAGGATCCAGGTAGTTTGGGTCTCCAGAGCCTCCTCTTCCTGGTGGGGTGGGGAGGGCAGTGAGGCTGTGCGGTCGGAATGGGTGGAAAGGTGGGCACAGAATGATAGACAAAGGGAATGGATTCCCACTGCCAGAGGGCAGGGTTAGATGGGATATTGGGAAAATATCCATCCCCGGGAGGGTGGGCAGGCCCTGGCACAGGGTGCCCAGAGCAGCTGTGGCTGCCCCTGGATCCCTGGCAGTGCCCAAGGCCAGGCTGGACACTGGGGCTGGGAGCAGCCTGGGACAGTGGGAGGTGTCCCTGCCATGGCAGGGGGGGCACTGGACGGGCTTTGAGGTCCCTTCCATCCCAAACCATCCTGGGATTCTCTTTCATTTCTTTTCAAGTGGGAAGTAAATGAAAGCACAGACAATGAGCAGGATCTCACTGGTTAAGGAACGGCCTGGGCGGTCCAGGAGGGTCCAGGAGGGTCCCTCACCTGGGCACCTGCAGGGCCCCGCTGGGGTTGGGGGGAGCCTCTCCAGCCCAGGGTGAAGGGCAACAGCTCTGCCAGGAGCCCGGAGGACGCCGATCCTGTTGTACGGTGTTTCGGTTCGCTGAAAAATATTTTGTTGTGAGGAGCTCCAGATGGATGTGGATGTTCTCAGGGGTGGAGGGAACAAGTGGAGGGAGAAAGTTAGTCATCGTCCTGGCAGGCGAGAGCCAGCGAGGACAAGCACTGGATGATGCACAGGGCAAAAATAGCCCGGGTTCCAAATGGAATGGGATGTGACGGCCGAGC
The DNA here is from genome assembly GCA_013399875.1 of Gymnorhina tibicen. Taxonomy (NCBI): domain Eukaryota; kingdom Metazoa; phylum Chordata; class Aves; order Passeriformes; family Artamidae; genus Gymnorhina; species Gymnorhina tibicen. The sequence goes on from VXAZ01006193.1 coordinate 97,388, forward strand.
TCCTCCGAGGGAAAACACTCCCGAGTCCTCGGGCACGTCTTTGCTGTGGTGCAGAGCAGTGCAGGGGCTTCGCTTGTCTGTGGGACAAACGGAAAATGCTTGGGGAAACGGAAAACTAGGGAGGAGAAACTGGTGTAAAAATAGGTAAGGTGTTATTGGTCCAGGAGTTCGGGAATTTTGAGATTTATATTTCAGTCCAGTCTAAACCCCCGCTTTTTCCGTTCTAAAGCAAAGTCCTCTGTCCATCTAATGGATGGGAGCACTTCCCATGTCCATCGAGTTCTGTCCAGTATCCTTTGAAAGGGTTAATGTTAGAAGGGAAAAGTTATTTGTACTAATTTTGACCTGTTTATCCTTTGGTTCTGTGAATTTCTTTTCATTAAGGCGTGTGTTGAAAGAGACTTGAGATTTCACCTCAAAACTTGTCTCAGTTATCGAAGTAATTAGAACCAGAATGGATGAAGTTTGGAAATGACCCTGAATTTTCATAATCAAATCAAATCTTGGCCCCCAGAATTGTCAGGAATGTTAAATTCTGATAGCTGATCTGTAAATTGATATCCCTGACAGGAACTTGGCAGCCAAAGAGGCAGGGAACCCTCAAAATTTTTTGTCCTATCTTGACAAATTCAGTGATACAAATAATGAAATTATGTAGATTTGTCCTACTCATCTGACCCTGGGGGTATTTTAGGCAGGGGGCCCTGGTCCAGCTCTGTGGGCTCTTCTGAAGGGCTCTGATGTTGGAAGCTCCAAAGGGAAAGGTTTTGCTGTCTTTAGGAATTTTAGGGAGATTTGTAGAGCAGTGAACCAACAGGTAGAACGGAACCCCCCACCTTCGTCCGCTTTTCCTGCATTCCCCATCCCAGGCACTTTACTGCTCAAACCACTTTTTTTTTCTTAAAAACACTCTTTAGGGGGTGTCACGTGTCCCTTTTCCATGCCAGGCTCTCTCATGAAGCCTGAAGTAGCTTTAGCACCGCTGACAAGTCGGTTTTGCTTTGTCCAGCAGGAAGGCAGCGAGATGATGTGAGGACAGCCTTAACGAGGGGCTGCACGCCCTGCCCACGCTGCGGCCTCCGTGTCGGTGCTGGGGGGTCTTTCCTTGCCCACGTTTCCTTATCTTGGTGCTTTCCAAGGGGAGAAGTTTGGTGCCGGCGCTCAGGATCCCCGAAGTGCCCCGTGTTTGGCTGGGTGTTTGTGACCGGCGCGTCCCGGCCGTGGCTGCTCCCCGTTTGAGGTTTTGGTGCCTCAGGGGTTGTTGGATCGACTGCTCTAATGGAACAGTGTGTATCTCCAGTGGAAGTGTTTTTGTTTTCAAAGGCAGGCAGCACATTGTGGACACATGGAAGTGTGTGGCTTTCAAAAAACCATCCACTATTTCTGGATGCTCGAAGAGCCGGCGTCGGCCGGTTTGGGGTATTTTTAGCGGCAGAGCCTGGACCATTTGATATGGAGGGATTAAGGTTTGATGATCTGGAGGCTGGAGATTTCAATTTCAGGTGTTGTCATTTGTTCCTTGGAGATGGAAAAGCCCTGGGCTATTAAACTGCTGTCTCTCTAGCCCTGGAACAGCAAGTTAAAGTGTCCCAGGAGAAATTAGGAGCTGGTGCCACTCAGACAGGCTCGAGCTATTGCATGGCAAGCTGACCCTAAGCTTGATCTTAGCCCAAAACAAAGTCCAGTTCTAGTCTTTGGCCCTGTCAGTCACTTGTGAGCTATGAAAGGGGACTGTTGAGCTTGAAAATCTGTCTTAAAAAAAGTACTTTCGTTAGAATACAGCAATGTTAGTAAGATAAGTAATGCTGTTATTACTTTAAAGAGAATGTGTGCCAGCAGTTTCTTCATCTGCTTCTCTTTGGAGGACAAGCTCACCCTCCTAATTATTGTGTTCCTGTTCTCAGGCAGGTGAGTAGTCAGAGCATGACAATAGCCTGGGATTTAATGTATGCACAGGTTAAACGAATCTGTAATTTTTGGGGGAGCGGTGAAGGAGCATGGGAAGCCGAGGACACGATTTCCTACGTGCAGCTCGCTCCGGTTGCAGGAGGACGTGTTGGTCCTGGGCGAGCTGCTGTGAGCCGTGTGTGACAATGGGATCCCTGTACAAACAGTGCTGGCTTCTCCACACACACACACACAAAAAAAAATGCAGCAAGGAATTTTTAGCACGTTGTCATGCAGCACTCTCTGTTTCCTGGCTTCCACATTCAAGCTGTGTAATAATATTTATACACAAATGCTGACTGTGATTTTCCACCCCGGAAAAAGGAGATGTCGTTTAAAAGTGCCGTGTGTGATGTAAAGCAGAGATTTGACTCGAGGCCTCGCACATGGTGTGGGCGTGGAGTTTAATTGTTTGAAAAGGGATCATTTCAAAAAATGTAACAGTCTTGCTACATAAGCACATTCCCCTGAAGTAAAGGTCATTTTGCTCTTCAGAAGTTGCTTTTGGAAGGGAGGGGAGGGTCCTGCCCTTGCCTTTCCTTGTTCCTACCTTTGGAAACATCCTGGAGAACACCAAGTCTTTCACTGTGGGGCTGAAGCAGCCCTTAGTCCGTGTTCAAGCTGGGGTCCAGCACCAGGAGAGCTGCAGTCGTGACTCAGCGTGCACTGGCACATGGAAGCTTTTCCCCTGGAGATCCGTGCTATTCCATGTCCCCGGAACCAACACCCGTGTCCTGGTTCTCCTGTCTCCCTCAGCCTCTTAAGCTTTTCTGGAGCTGGGGTTTATAAACAGTTCCAAGGCAAAATCGCTGCTTTTTGGCTCCAGCCAAGGAAACTGTTCTGATACCTTGCCAGCTGCCAGCACATTTCTGATCCTGGTGTCCTGGGGCCTTGGTTTTCATGTTGAAATCTCTGCTCCTACCAGGCTCTTGGTGGACTGAACACACAGAAAATGACGACTTGCTGGGCTGGGATGTTTGCTCATCTTCTGATCCACACTTGACCAAAGAAGGTTGGATCACGGCTTTGTTTTATCCTGCTACAGAATAGTGACAGAATCCAGATGTGAGGATCCTAAATCTTCAGTGTTCCTGGTTTTCCCCTTCATAAATCCTTTGAAACCAGGGCTGTCACTGTGGCTGGGCAGCCCCTGGTCTGGCCAGGTCCTGCACCTCTCTGACTCCGTAATAATGGGGTCTTTGGGCTACAGGTGTACCTGTGCCCAGTGCTTTTCCAGATAATCTCCTCGCTGAGAACAAACCAGAGGGGGTCCAGGGAATAACAAGGCAGTGGAATAAACAATAAGTGGCACAAAAAGCATCTGCCGTGAGAGACTGTCACAGGGAAGATGCTGCAGCAGAAGCTTGGTTGGCAATTGCTGTGTTAACGTTTTTGCAGGTTGCTCGGTCCTGATTCCTTTTGAATGGTATTTCTGGAGGAAAAAATAGAAATAGTTTTATGTGCTTTATCTCGGTGGGGTGTTTTGGGCCGAAGCAGCTGCCCGGGAGGGGGATCCTGGCTTTGCACAGGCACAGTGACACAGCTTTAAACCCCTGGGCTGGACAGGACGGTGAGAGCCAGCACTTCCTCTCCTGAAGCATTCAAAAGCAGTTTTAAATCGGATTAGGATTTAACAATCACTTCATGGTTTGCTCACTGCAGGGAGGATCAAAGCCCAGGGAGGACTCTTCAGCTGTTTGCTTTTCCTTTATGTAGAAATTTCACCACGGCTGCCCTAAAAACCCCACTAAATACAATAAAAAACCTCCCTTCTCAGAAAAGCAAATTACTTAACCACAGCCTAAAATAAGGTGTTCATTATCTGGTGACACTTTTTTCCTCTATTTGTTATTTTACTAAGCTCCCATTCGGAGGCAGGGCAGGGAGCAGGTCTGCATTCCCAGCTCCAGCTGGACTGATCCTGGGAGATCCCAAAACTGGAATATGGATTTGCCTTGATGTGCTGTGTCATCACAGTGCCTGGGCACAAAAAAAAGGCGTTTACTCTGTTCCATAATGGTGTGGTGTCTCAGGGGAGCAGGGACTGCTGCAGTGCTGCACAGATGCTGGAGGGACTTTTCCTTGCTATTTGGTGGAAATGTTTCTAAAATCCTGGAGGTCTGTGTGCATTTTCCTGCTCAAGATGACCAGGGGTTTATCCTGCTGGGAGAGGCTCAGAGCAGCAAGGTTTAAAAAAATAGTGATAATGGGAGAGGGAAAAGAGTTTTGTGGCTAAAGTAAGAGACAGTTTTGTGTCTGGCCCTCTGGCTTCTTCCTGCTGTTGTGATACAGATTTGTCTGACAGAACTCACCTTGGCACTTTGAATGTGTATGTGTGGCACTCGGGGACTTTATTTAGTGGTGGCCTAATGGCTGGACTCGATCTCAGAGGCTTTTCCAGCTGAAATGATTCCGTGATTCTGTGGCATCTTGGAGAGCTGCACCCTGGGGTGCTAAGCCTGAGATGCCCATGATTTATCTGGAGGCTAATGCCTGTTTTCTCCTCCCCATGTAATGTGGTTTAGCTCAGAAAGGGAACTAAATGCAGAATGAGGATTAAACTGTGTAAGCCTGATGGATGTTTTGTAGGTGATGCTTTGCAGAAAATCATTACTTTGAAATGTTGGAATAGAAACGAACATTTTTCAGGCTTTTCAGACATAACATGTTGTGGGGAAGAAGCTTGGAACAGATGTACTCATAGTTTATTCCATTTATCATATTAAAAATAAAGAAAAGACAATTTCAGTTCATTTACTGCTTTATTAGTTCAAATAAACAGCTTTTCTAATCAATGTGTATGGCAAGCACAATGCTTTCATAATTGGCAGTGGTGGTTCCAAAATTAATGAGACTGTCCTTGTTTCTGGTCTGTGACAAGTCACGCAGTCGATACATCGCTCTAACCCCGCCTTAGCTCGTGTCCGTGTTAGCATAGGAACAATTATAATCTTACTTTTACATTTTAAAGCATTTGAGGGTCGGTTTCTTCCCCCATCCTTCTGAGAAAGTGCAGTTGGAAAGGAGCAGGAAGCGGTCCCAAGGAGAATGGCGCAGCTACATCTAGGGGAGTCTTCTGCTCTTATTTATCTGGAGGTTTTTATTGATTTTACCTTCCTTTGCAAAAATACTGATTTAATTTATGAGGTGATAGAAAAGGCTGGGAGAATCATTTTACCTGTAAGAGCGCAGAATTGTCCTGAGCTAATTGCTCAGGAAAAAGAGAAAAGATCTGCTGATCTCCCCCTGCAGATGTTTCTCATCTGGAATACAGACCAATTCTAGACATTTATTTTTTTGGTTACTGTTTATTTTGATGCTTTATTACACGGCCATTGCCAGGAAGGAAATGGTGCTCAGAAACCCAGGGAGATGTTTTTTCTACTTTGGTACTATTTGTTCAGTACCAGTTTGGGGTTTAACCCCTTTCTCCCCCTTTTCTTTGTCTGATTGTGAGCCCTCACTCCCATCCTTCGCTGGTCCTGGGCTGAGACCCGTCGTGGCTGTTACTAAACTCCCTGAAATTTTATAGAGACATTAATGCTCATTTCCAGATTGTAACTAATAAGGACCTGTTGGCTTTTTTTGCCACCTAGTGCTTCTGTCCCTGCATTACTGTGGAGGGCTGTGTGTGTGAGCAGTGAGGAACCATATGGTGCTGCAGCTCCTTGGCCAAACCTCTGTTTGGTTTGTCACAGGAGTTCCCTTGCACGAGTGAAATAAACTCAAACCTTCCCTGTTTTGCTCGAGAGCCACCAAGGGCTGTGGAAAACCTTGTGTGTGCTGAGTGGCAGAGAACAGGGAGCACCTCTTGCTTCTGGAGTCATTGTGGTCTGATCTTAAACCTGGTGATGCTTCTCCCTGGAAGATGCTGAGCTTGCTGATGTTTTGTGAGTTCGATAGGATGGTGCATGTTCCCACTGTGGGCAGAGCTTCAGATCTCATGGCTGGGCACACAGAGCACCTCTGTCCTCTGGCTGGCAGCAGTGATGCTCCAACACCCCTACGCTGTGGTTCCATAGGATTAAAAATGGCTGGAAAATTAAATATATGCAAAGCCAACAATCCCATGCCACTTTATTTCTCCAGATTTCTCCTGTAGCTGTTGGTGTGCCAAATCTGCCTCAGGCACTTGCACTTACACCCACAGGTACACGTGGATCGTAACTGAAGGTGATGCTGTGCATTAGAGCTGGAAAGATCCAAACTGGGTGTTTGCAAGAGCCCCAGCTGGGTTTGGGGGTGTGTGCACACTGAGGGATGTGCAGCCCCTCCTTTCCCTGTGCAGGCTGTGCCTTGAGCAAACCCCAGAGCACAATGGAGCCGTTCTGCTCCAAACGGGAGCAGGAAGGTGGGCGGATTAGGAAATATTTTATATATTAGGGATTTTTTTTCCACTGAGCCGTGTCACATTCGAGTCCCACCATTGCTTTATGGCCACGTGCCTGTCCTACCCTGTGAGCAGCAGACCTGCTGCTGTCCGTGTGTCCATCTGTCCGTCTGTGTGTCTGTGTGTCCGAGGCAGGGCAATGGTCATGCTCGGGGTCACCAGGGGCAGTGCTTGGCAAGGCTCTGCAGTGCCCGTGGCTGTGGGGTACAGCAGCACTGACAGGCTCCTGCAGAGGGTAATATATTGCCTTTTGGTCCCTGGTGATGGCATCCAGACCTCCCAACCTTTCATAATCCACAAATGGAAAAGTGGCACTTAAAATGAATTTATTCAGGTGGGAGCGCTGTAAAACATGAAAATAAGGCTTTTGACTTGCTGCACCTACACTTGAGTGTCAATGAAAAGGTTTTTATTTGGTTTTAGAGCCAGACTTGCAGAAGTCAATGTGCCTTGTGGTCTGGACCTGTGTGTTACGGGAGCCAGACTGGAACGGGGCACGGACAGCGAGGAAGGGATTGGGCGTGAGGCTGCCCAATGAAAGACCAGCACATCTTGGAGCATCTTGGAGGGGAGAGTTGGCTGGGGAAGGCTGGAAATGGTAGGGGAGAGATGAGAGAGACAAAACCCCAAATGAAATTCCTTTGGGGTTAATGAGTAAGTCTTTATATGCCATAATTTTTTGTCCCCGCTTTGCGCAGCGGGATCGCCCGGTGCTCCCTGGCTGCTGCCTCCCTGCTGGGCAGCACGGGAGCATCTCCTGCCAGAGCTCCCAGCTCCGTTCAGCCCGAGGGGCTGCGGGTGCAGAGGAGGGAGCAGGGAAGGGTGGTGGAGCAGCAGCAGCGAGCAGGCGCCGCTTGCCTTTGCCCGCTTGTTTGATTTGACACTGTCCTCAAACACAAGGTCATTTACAGCCTGCCCGGGGCTGCCAGACGAGGAAGTTACCTTGCGAAGGAAGGAACCAGCCCATGCTGTCTAAATATTGTCAATTGTGTGCTGAATGGAGGCCACAGCCTGAGGAACCTCAATAGTAGCTCTTTGTGTCCCCGGCCGCCTCCTGCCAAAGTACTTTCCATAATTAGGAGTAAAACATATTTACATTCCTGCCGCGCTCGGTGCCGGCGCACACCTGTGCGTGTGTGCCCACGTACGAGGTGCAAGCACTTCTATTCCCGGGCTTTCAGCGTGACTGTTCCTGCCTGGAGTCGTGGGAATGGTGCAGCAACCGATGGAGGGATGTGTGGGACAGTCAGGGGTTGTAATGGTGAGAGGAGAAGAAATCCCACGGATTCCCCTCTGCCAAGCAGGAGTATAATCCCCGTATAGAGGGATGCTGTATTTGGTCTGAATCGGAAGGTCCGGGCTGAATGCTCCCTTTTAAAATTCATTGACGTTTGCATGGAAACCAGAAAAATGGGCTTAAGTCAAGAATGCAATAACCTCACTCAAAACTGCTCTCCATGGCAGGCACTCATCCGCTTCCAGCCGTTCTGCTCGCGGGAAGATAAATGGAGGAGTGGAATCCTGTGCATGGCTGCAAGGGAGCGGGGCTGGAATACAGTGGGTGATGTACAACAGCTTTTCCAGGCATGTTTCTCCCCCTCCCTCCATGATAACTCGCAGCCAGACATTGATTAGTTCAGTTTGGGGGGGAAAAGGGTCGTGCAGGACAACTGGATACTTCAGCAAAGAGATTCCTGAACCGAGTCCAAGGGAGAACGGAGCGGTCACGTGGCGCTGGCGCCGTGCCTGCTTCCAGCTGCCGAGTTTCATTAGGAGACAGCCAAAATACATTAATTAGTCTTCTAACATAACTCTCCTGTGCAGGCGGTGCTGTGGCTTCCACTGGGGCAGAGGAGATGGTCTGTGCAATGTGTGAGTGATGGCTGTGAGGCAACCTCCGTGTCAAGGTGTGTCCACTGCCTGAGGCTTCCAGGGTGGTGGGATCATGCTGGGGAGACCAGGGCAGAGGAGGCAGCCTGCTTTAGCTTTGGGCTTTCCCAGAGTTCAGTGTGGCTTCAGATCCAGGGCTGTTTCCAACCTGTTCTGTGTAGGAGGCTGTGGCCGGGGGGGGCCGGTCTCCTCTCCCGAGAACAGGTGGCAGGACAAAGGGAAACGGCCTCAAGTTGCACCAGGGGAGGTTCAGGTTGGATACCGGGGAAAAGTTCTTTCCTCAAAGAAGAGTGGAGTCCCCGTCCCTGGAGGGATTTAACAGCTGTGTGGAGGTGGCACTTGGGGACATGGGTTAGAGGTGGCGTTGGCAGTGCTGGGGAACAGCTGGACTCAATCTTAGAGGGCCTTTCCAACCTGAATAATTCTGTGACTTCTGTGATTCTGTCTCTACATGAAGTCTCGTCTGACAGGTCTCCCCAACAGTGATTTCAGACAAACACCCTGACATGGCTACAGCTGTGCTCCTCCTGCAGGGCAGTCAGAGACACCCACAAATGTACCGGGGTAATCACTGCTCCTGTTGCAAAGCTGCTTGTACAAATTCTGCAGAAATCCAAGGAAAAAGTCGTGCTCAGTCTAATCATGAGTTTACTTTTTCTCCGGAAGCTTTCCGAGCTTTCAGGCACTTAATGGAAACACCAGTGCTCACACTTGGAGGGCAGGCTGGAAAGTTTGCGTGGGCTCGTGTGTGTGCCAGGGAGTCAATTTTTGTCCGTCAGAAGCCTCTTTCCATTATGCTTTTGTCAGACTTTGCCTCCGTAAAGGGGAATTTGGACTTTCCATGTCAAAGCCCTCTGCAAATGTTACCCAAGACCTCTCGTTAGTGCTGTAGTTTGTACAGGAACACCTCCCAGTGCTTGCCCAGGAGCGGGGAAGGCAGTTCTAACACTCCTGCCCTTTGAGGGAAATGTCTGTTATTTGGGATTTTTCATTCTTTCCTCCCTCGGCGTTCACCATTTCGGATGCAGACTCATGCTCCTTCTCTCTTTAAGAGCCTGTTTTTCCTCTAACCACTTCCAGCTCCAAAACCTCTCCACATCTTCTCAATGTAAATACACTTAACTTGCCCAGAGCAGGCTGGGGAGACAGTGGTGACCTTCAGCTGAGAGCAAAGCATTTCAGTTTGACCTACTTTGCTGCAGAGTGGGTTTGGCCACGGCAGGGCAGCTCTCTGCTCCCTGCCCTCCTCTTGGGGAAGGTCCTTGGGGAGATGCCCCATGTGAGTGGAAGAGCAGGGCTTAAGGAGGATGGAAATCTCAGGCCCTGAGTTTTGGGTGATGTTTGGGTAGCTGGGTGCTGGGTTTCTCCATAGTACCAGCTTTTATATTTGCAGCTTTAGGTGTTTGATTGTGCCTTTAAAAAATCTGCCACAGGTCAGTAACATAAAATGCCCGTCACAAAATACTAGTTTTTCATTCAGGACCTCATTTTTTTCTCTTTGCTTGCTTTCCTCAAGGCTGGTTGTGTGAAGGGAGCAGCTGCAGGAGGAACCAGGCTGCCGTGGTCCTTCCCAAGGCTCCTTGGCTGCACCAAGAAAAGCCATGGTTGCTTTGTCTCCCTTGTCCTCTGTGAGAACTTCTGGGCAGTGCCAGTGCAGCTGTGGCTTTGCCTGGGTGGTGATAACACACGGCACCATGGAGGGGCTGCTCCTTCTTCCAAATGCTTCAGGAGGACAATCCTAAGCGTAGAGAATTTGTCAGTCCCCAAATCTCCTTCTCCTTTGAGTGAGTGTGTATATATGGATATATAATGTAGCAGCCTTCCAGTGCCTAAAGGGGCTCCAGGAGAGCTGGAGGGGGACTTTGGAGAAGGGATGGGGGGACAGGACACAGGGAATGGCTTCCCACTGCCAGAGGCCAGGGCTAGATGGGATATTGAGAGGAAATTAATCCCTGTGAGGGTGGGGGAGGGGCCTGGCACAGGGTGCCCAGAGCAGCTGTGGCTGTCCCTGGATCCCTGGCAGTGCCCAGGGCCAGGCTGGAGTAACGTGGGATAGTGGGAGGTGTCCCTGCCCATGGCAGGGGGTAGAATAGATGATCTTGAAGGTCTCTTCCAAGCCAAACCATTCTGTGTCTCTGTGATTCTAGGAGTGTATTGAAGTGGGGATAATTTAATAAATGCACACTAGGATTGCTTAGCTCTTTGGATGTTGCCATTTTCTGCAGTACTGGTTTCTCAGGAGGGCTGTGGGGTGGCCCCTCTGGAAGTACAATTGTCTCTTGTTAGGGGACATGTGTCTTTAAAACCAAGTTCTCTCCTTATCTCAAGTTTAAAGTGCAAAATTCCCAGGTTGGAAGCAAGTTAAAATTTCCTGTTCCAGCTGCATCTGCATTCAATCTTGGGAGCAGATACTTGGCCGTAATTAAAAAAAAAAAAGAACAGAAATTGATATTGCAGGTAAGAAGGAGCAGCTGAGGAAAAAATCCTTTCAGAAGCCCTTCAAGCAGTTTTCAGGATAATTTTCACTTATTTCTGAATAATTCCTACCACTGGTCACCCATTAAAAACAACAAACCCAAACTCAACCCCACGTCCCTGCTGATAAACACTGTGGACTTGCTCGTAGCTTATCTAATGCCTGAACATCTGTTTCTCCCTTGCTGAGAGGTTCCCTTGGATGAGTTCATGCAATTCCCTATGCAAAGGTTAAACAAAGTTGAGAGGCTCCGACCGGTGGCCTCGTGCCACGGGGCCTGTGCTGCACAAACAGCTGCACTGTGGAAATGTCCCACTGTAATTCAGAAAGAAGCTCAGGAGGGGAAGAAAGTCACCCAGCCTAAGCCTGGGCCACAGCAGGCTTGGACTCGGTGGTCTTAGAGGGCTTTTCCAGCCTTAATGATCCTGTGATTCTGAGCTCTCTGGATATTCCAACGTGGAAAGGGTGTTTGGAGGGTGCACGTTCCCTGGGTCTGAAGAGCTGGTGCTGGTGGTGAGCTCTGCATCCGCTTCCGTCCGCCTTGGCAGTGCCATCAGCTTCCCGTGGGATGGGCTTGGAAGCTGAGGGCTTGTTCTTGGTAGCTTGTGTGCACAGGATTGTTTACGTTTTTGATTGTTCAATACTGTTCTGCGTGTTTGACAGCAGCACCTTTCATGGCTGGGACAGCTGGGGTGGGGAGGGCTGCGGGGCGATCCCAGCACCCACTCCTGCAGCTGCTGGGCTGCGCCGGTCCCTGGCGGTTGGGTGCCAGGGATGCTCCAAGTGACACAGACAGAGCTGTTCCCACGGGGACATCACAGGGACGGGGGGGATTGTCACACACCTGTAACTCTGTGGGGAGATTTGGGATGAAGGATTCCCAGCCCGCTGCCCCTCTCCTTCATCCCCATCGCTTCCCCCCCCCGAGGAGCAGGTCGGGTGTGACCACACCAGGTCCCTGTAGCCCAGAATCCAGGGTGGGGTTGTGCCCGTGTCCACGAGCTCTTCCCGAACACATCCACGCTTTTACTTTTGTGCCCTTTCCTTTCTGTCTCGGCTTTCGGCCCCTCTGGCTCCACATCCTGCGGGGCCGCACTTCACACGCGGAGCAGGAGCATCAAAGAGGAGCTCCTGAATAAAACCCCCACTTTATGACATCTCTTCAAAGTGCCTTTTTAAGAGTTCAAAGGACACGAGGAAAGGAGGGGATCAAAATCAAAGGAAGATTGGGGGGAGGGAAATTAAAGCCTCAGAGGAACTTTATGGCAAGTTTTCTGTAACACTTCCAATGCCAAAATCACAAGTGTTCCCAGCACTGGCTGTTCCCTGGCTGTCAGATTCCCCGGTTACCCGCACTGCTTTCAGGGCAGCTCAGCAGCTCCCGGTAGCTTCAGCCCCACACGCAGACACAGGGCACCCACAATTTCACTTCTTCATTAATTTTTTTGTAAGACCAAAACTTCCCATTCTGCTCCTCCAGGCAGAGGGGGAGATGTTTGTTCTGAACTCTCTGGAAGTGCTGGGGCTGGCAGCAGAGCTTACCTTTAATGAAAAGCTTCTTGTGTTGCTTTCAGGAAATGCATCTCGCTCTTCTCTTACTGTCCTCTGCTGCAGGACCATTGTTCTGTCCATGTTTGGGAAATGTCCATTACTGCTGGGGGAAAGGGACTTCTCCTGAGTGAAGACTGTGGGGTCTGACTCGAAGCAAGACAAGAGAAGCAAAGCCTCTGTGTGAACATCCCAGGTAACATCTACAGACTCTGCTTTACAGGGAAGAAATGCAAGTCAGTGAGGTATAAACTGCTTCATATTCAGTTAGCTCTCATAATTTTATCAGTTTCCTGTCTGTTTTTAAACAGAATAGAAAAAAAAGTGATGTACAAAGCAAGGGAAAGAAATCAGGCTGGTTTCAACTCAGGATCAAAGCCTTTATAATGTTGGACTGAGGTGAGCTGGAACCACGTCCCCGCTGTGGGGAGCAGAGTGGGGCAGGGATGAAGCTGGAGAGGACTGGGATGCACATTGTGCTTTTCCCAGGTTCTGTTACAATTTGAGGAGCTTTCAGACTCGTGCCTTTAAATGGAAAGACTAAGAAGACAAATTAATTATCTGAGAAAAGAAAGCGGGTATTGGTGTAGGGAGGGAAGGCTCCTGCTCAGAGCAGCTGTGGAGTTTCCTTGGGGTTCCTCAAGCTGTGCAGGAGCAGCCTGTGGCTCCAGTTTGGTGCTCCCACGTTTAAACCACCAGTTAACAAATGCATTTCCTCCACAGAGGGGACTGTTTCCTCATCCCACTGCTTTTCCAGAATCCACAGTGTGTGTTCCTGCCGGAACTCTCAGCCCTCGTCCTGCCCAGGTGAGCTCACCTGCACCAAGTGCTTTTCCCAGAGGTGCTTTCCAGGGCTGCTGCTCAGAGAATGGCACAAAACTGTTGCTGAACTCCCTTCCCATTAATTCATTCTCCTGTTTTTCATATACTGAACTACACACCTTGCCCTCTGTGCTCTGCTTTACGCAGGCTCCCAGAAATAGTCCAGAGTGGTGGAAATACAGGAGATAAAACTCAGTGTGTGCTGAGCTGTGTGGGTGGTGGTCTGGAGGACAACTACTGCCAAGAAACAAATTAAATTGCTTGTTTTTCACCCAGAGAGGTCCCAGTTTCACTAATTATCCCCGCAAAGGACACCTCAAGGTGAAATTCAGTACGTATTTAATATACCTCAGCAAAAAGATAGTTTTATTCACTGGTAACTGTAAGGGGGAATTTAAGGCATGTGGAGTAACTAATCAGATTGGAACTTGCCTTGGAGACTGGGGCTGGGACCTGTAAGGTTTGTTTACAAGAGGGGATTTGCACGGAGGAGAGACCCTTTAATACAGGCTCTTTACATTAATTGGTTTGAAGCTGGCCTGTCTCAATGAACAGATGGCTTTATTTCCCTCACGGTGCTCCAGGCCACGTGGGGGGATTTCCTTTCCAAGCACGCCGTGGGCAGTGGGGACAGGCACACAAAGTCCCACCCTGTGCCGTGCCAGGGCTGGGGCACGGTGGGACCGTGCTGGCAGCGCCTGGTGGGGAAGGAGCACCAGGGGCTCACCAGCCCCATGGCTGCTCGCTCGGCATCCCATAATAGCACGGTTGTTAAAGGATGTGGCGGTGTCCGGGAGGTTCTGGAGGTTCCCACGCCTTCCCATGGGAACTGGGAGCCCGGTGATTTCCATCCACCTCGCCCAGAAACAGAGAGGGGCTGTTCTGAGTTCCGCTCTTGCTCAGCCCCGGGCGCAGCAGCAGGGACACGGCTGCGCTGGGAATGCTCCCGGGGCTGGGAGGTTGTTCCTGCTGGGGGGAAGAGCTGAGAGTCAGCAGAGCTGAAGGTGTCCAGGGGTGATGTCAGGGCTTCCTCCTCCCCGCTGTCCCCGCTGGTGGCACCTCACACGGGGCACTGGGGCTGTGGGACAGAGCTGTTTGCTCCTGGAGCAGCAGCCCTTGGAGCATCTCTGTGGCCTCCTCTGGACTCACTCCAGCAGGTCCAGGTCCTTCCCGTGCTGGGGACCCCAGAGCTGGACACAGTGCTCCAGGTGGAGCCTCACTAGAGTGGACTAGAAGGAGGAATCACCTTGACCTGTCCCCACCCTTCTTTTAGTGCAGCCCAGGACGTGGTTGGCTTTCAAGCAACGAAGGCTTGGTGCTCCGTGGCAGCACCGTGGGGCTTTCACAAAGCTGGAAGGTCGAAGAGATGTTAGCTGGACAGACTTGGAGTGCTCCCTGTTGCAGGTGGGCTGCAGCGTGGCCTCAGTTCCAGGTCTGTGCCGGGTCTTACTTTATTTTATTTTTGTGAGTGTTGCTAAGAGATGATTCCCCCTGGAAGCTGCAGGACCTGCACAGATGCAAACTGGTTGAGGAGGGAGGGAGGCTCCCTGCAACCCGAAGGGCGAACGAAAATCTGTTTGGGAATCCTCAGCCAGCTCCACACAGGCACTCCCAGAAAACCAGTGCTGGGCACAGGATATGGGATATGGCCATTTCCCAGGAAGATGCCGGAGCGTGGCACCTCCTGGCACTGTTTGCAGTGTCCTTCCCTAATGAAACCAGCTTTTTGTGCTTTTCTTAGGCTGCAAATGGTTATGCAAATTCCTAAATATTTTCCTACTTCCCTTTTCGGATGTCTAACATTATGTATTATTTTCTGATACTTACCTAACCCGGGAAATCTGTTTTCCATCTCACTTCGGCCAAGGTTTTCTTTTTAACCAGTCCTTCCCAGTATTTTCCTTCAACACTTCTGGTTCGCTGAGTGAACTTTGCAGTGTGAGGGTAAATGAAAGTGAAAATGTATTGCTTGTCACACACTGGCTGTTTAGAGAGGGTTTGGGTTTTATTTTCCCCCTCTGGATTTGAAGAGGGAGATATAAATCATTGATTTAAAACCAGGGTAATTTAACAAGATTATAGGAGAGGGAAAATCCACTTCCTACCCAAAGTAACAGTCTCTTAGGTCTCTCCACCTACACAAGCCATATGTATCCTCCGAGCTGCCCAAGATCCTCTTTTGTGTTTTTCTGGCAGGACTGTGGTGTAATAATTAAAGTCCACATGCAAAGCTTTCTTGGTGGGTCTTTTAATTACTTTGTAATTGGTCAGAGAGTTACCATCCCTGAGCCCCCAGCCTGCTCTCTGCCTTTGGAAAGTCCCGGACCCGGAGGGATATTCAAAGCTCAGAGCCCCGGATCAGAGGGATGTGATCAGGGGTTGCCTTTCTGTGCCATCTCCCTTTTTAACAAACATGAGCAAGCTGTGCTTTTCCTTGCTGGGAGGGAAGCTCTGGGCTGGGGAGAGCAGAGGGATTTGTGCTGCAGCAGCGTGGGTGGGATGCTGGATCTGAGGGCTCTGCATCGGAGCAAAGGGGTGGAGAGAGGGATGGCGAAGGGAACGCTGATCCCTGGCTGGAGTTCTGGTTTCCAGTCATGGGGAGCCTTTGTGGTGACCCCTGGGGAAGCATGGGGTAACTGAGCTCCTCACTCAGAGCGCTGGCACACCTAAAACCCAGGCAATGCTTGGGCTTAGTGACATCATCCAAATTCACTTGGTCCTTGCCATGATGTTCCCCCTCCTCCCGAGGGGAGGTGGCTCCCAGGTAACCCAGGGCAGGACACAGAGGCTCTGTCTGTGTTTCTGAGGCCAAACACTGAGTTCTAGGAACAGGTACAGCCCCAGCTCTCAGCGGCACTGCCGCACCCGAGCAGGTATCGCTCGAAATAACAGATATCCTGCTCTTGTTATTCCCATTCTCGTTGGGAGTCAGGACTCTCACCAGGCACAGGGACTGGAGTCAGCGGATCTTTTTAATGGATGTAGCAAGCCACACATAATCCTTTGATTCTGGGAGCTGGAACTCCAAGCCCAGCTCTTGTGACACAAACACGGGCGTCACTTGGGTTGTCAGTTCAGCAGGAGCATGTCACCAAAGAGGTGTCCTGGAGCCTGCCTTGCTCCCGCTGGCAGGACAGCCTTCCAGTAATGAATTTCCAATGAAACATTTTTCTAATTATAGCAAATTATTTTTACAAACATTTTCCTGGGAAGAGAGTCTGAAACTAGAGCCAAAAAGGAGAAGACTGAAATTTAGGCAGTGCCTGAACAAAAAAATTAAGGATGGATTGCATGCTAGTTGGCTTTTATTATCAGGCCAGCCTGTAAACCTCACATTAATGGGTTTTAAGGAACTTCATTCCAATATGACCAGTTTGTGTTGCTGAAAATTGGAATGGTTTAGAATGGTGCCATCAAAGCCAGCTCTTCTCTTCCCTCTCCCAGCACGGCCCCAGGACGCCCTGGTGGCACTGGAGAAGGGTGGGTGGCAGAGGGGTGCTGGCAGAGGTGACAGCCAGCAGCAGGTCACCAGCACCGCTGGTACAGCCCGAGCAGAATCTCAAGTCCAACAGCCCCCGATGCAAATTATTTCGTATTTATTCTCCTTTTGAAATTCTGCAGTGAACTTCTTTTTCCAGAGCAGAGCCACCTTCCAGTTGCAAATGCTCCCAGTTTTGGGGGAAAAGAAGGAGTAATTCTTAGTTACCACTAAGAGAAGTGTGATCACCCATGCCTGGATGTCCCACACCCTACAGACGTGAAGGCAGCGCGTTTGTGCCGATGGAGACAGTTCAGCTGGGGCGGGCTCAGTGCTCCCTGCTTTCTTTTCCAGGAGAGATTCCCACTGGAAGCACAGGGGCTGGCAGAACCATGCTGTTTGTGAGCATGCCTATCTCCCCATGGCTCTTGAGCTCAGCTGGGGAATTTAATTAGAAGTCAACCACAGAAAAATCCATAATACTTACATAGAGGTGGTGTGGGCTGTGTGTGACTGAGGGATAATCTTCATGCAAACCTGAATGCAGGTTATTGTTCAGCCAGAAGGAGTTGGTTGATTATTTCTAAAACCAAGGAGAAAAGAGAAAAAGGCCACCCCCAGCCAAAACCCCGACCACAAACCCCACGCAGGGCACTAACCCTGGGCAGTGGGAAGATGTGGTGCTGTGGATGGTTCTGGTCAAGGGCTGTGCTGGGGTTTGTGGTGTGAGTTACTGGCACCCTGGGAGCCGAGGTGGGCTAAGGGAGCCTCGGAATAATGCAGGTGGTGGGTATTTTGTGGCACGTGCTTGTTTGCCGGAGCAGGAATTTGGGGTAGAGCTCTGGCGGGCGGTAGGTGCTCATCTGGAAGCCCATCGTGGGCTCTGGCTACGGTGGCTCTTCCTGAAGCACCTAAGGGTTAAAGATGGGCAGTTTCCCCGCCCCCCAGCGAAGGTAATTACCCCCCATCCATTTAGCAGGGAAAGAATTTGCCATTGAGCAGATAGGGCCGGTTCAGGAGAGCCCTTCAGCCCCCAACAATATCGCATTACCCCGGTGCATAAAGAGCGGAGCCGTTTCCGCTGGCGGGGCCATAATGGAGGTATCTCTTTACAAAGCCCCCACTTCAGGCCAGCTGAATGCCTCTGCCGAGCCTCCGAAATCCCGCAGCCCTAATCCCTTTAGCAACAAAGATCTGTTTCTTTGCTTAGCATGAAGTAGACCTCAGAGGCCGGTGTGTGCCTTGGCCTGTAGGCCAAAAGCCTCCTGTTTACAATTTCCCTATTCCTGTTTTTAATGTTGTTCTGAGAGCAGCCACAAAGGGCCGGTTTTGTCCAGCAGGAACAAGGGAGCTATTAGAGAGGGACGGAGGAAGGAAGGAAGGGAGATCCAAAAGGAGCAGCCCAGGAGGGATTAGCATACACAGCTGTTCCCTCAGGGACAGGAGCTTTATGCTTTTTATAATTTCCCTCTCATTTACATTTTTTAATATCTGGTTTCCTTGTTTCCAGCCCCGCTTCCCCCCACGTCTCCAGGACCATCTGCCCATTTTATTGGATTTTTTTTGTTGTTTTTCAGGCGGGCTCATCCAGCCCAGGGTGTTCACTGGCTCCAGCTTAAATCCTGCAATCCCTGTCAACCGTGGGCTTGCTCACTTGAAGCCCTCTCCCTTGCCTGGCTCGTTTTGAGCCATGACCCTCCATCCAGCCCCATCACCTCTCCCTGGTGCGGTGGGAAGGCAATGCTGAGCATCCCTGGATCGGGATGGCCAAGGCAGAGGGTTTTCATCCCTGAATGCACATTGTTCTGGGCTCTGCCAAGGCCAGAGGGGAGAATAGCTGAGCTGTTTACAATATTGTTTCATAGACTGCTCAAAAGCTGCGCCTGTTTTCCAGAAGTGCAATGAAACATTTATGAGTACGGGAGGTGGTGCAGCTCCGGAGCTCTGCAGGGGACGAGGGACAGGCGGGGTTTTTTATGTGCACATCCCAGCTCATGTGGGCTGTTGGCAAAGGAATTAGCAGGACGCATCCATCTCATTTTCATTCCCCTCTTCCAAGGTGGTGATCCCTCAGGTGCCCTGGTTTGAGGGTGAGCAGAGCTGGGCACGTCCCAGCTCTGGGGCAGGAGCTCGTGAGGTGCTGCCCTGCTCTGCTCTCCAGCTCTGCCTGGCTCTCATGAGCTCTTTATTTCTGTCTGGTATGTAAGTCCTGGTAAAAACTATGGAGCTGCAAAAGTCCTGTGCCTGCCCTGGGGGTCCCTCAGGACAAGATGAAACGGCCTCAAGTTGCACCAGGGAAGGTTTAGATTGGATCTTGGGAAATTTTTCATGGAAAGGCTTGTCAAGCATTGGAATAGTCTGTCTGGGGCAGTGGTGGAGTCACCACCTCTGTAAGTGTTCAAAAAATATGCAGATCTGGTACTTAAGGACATGGTGAACATGGTGATGGGAATGGACTGATGGCTGGGCCTGATCTTAGAGGTCTTTTCCAACCTTAACCATTCCCTGACTCTATGTGATTCTGTGATTTATGTCAGTGAAGAAATGGACAAAGCAAAGCTGGATTCTAGGATTCCAAGATTCTAAACCTTTGCTAATCCAGGTTAACCATCTTAAATCTGGACATTTACTGGAAAGCAATGGATAGCACTGCAGGTTTTCCTTCCATGCAGAGGAGAGGTGGTGTGCTGTCCTTGTACAGCTCCCTTTCGGTTGTTTTGCAGCCTGTTTCTCATGTGGGAGTTACAGCAGGTCCTTCTGAATAATAAACTGTTCTTTTCCCGACACAGGATCACTCCAAAGCTCATTAAAGTTATTAAATATATATATTTTAGACAAATAGACACTCTAACCAGAATCGTACCCTGGCTGTAGCTAAATGTGGGGATAAATCAGAATTTGAGTTTTGCTGTGATGTCTGTGATTGTTTCCCTGTACCTCTGGCATGAGGGATCCCATTGTACTTATCAAGTACATTGTACTTATCAAGGATGGCTCAGCTTTTACGTGGTTTGGTGTACATTTCTCAGGATTTAATATTTGAGGTTCCTTCTAGGGATGTATCAAAGGGAAAGCTGGATTTGAACTCCATCAGAAAGTTTTCCCATATCCAGAATTACTTAGTGCTTATACAAATCATTTGGTTCTGTGGAAGATGTTTAATGAATCTCCTGGAAATGGGGGGTTTTGTCCCGTTGAGCAGAGCCTGGGCTGGGAGTGGGACCTGAGCAGGGCTGTGGTTTAACATCCTCCCCACTCACCCAGGGACGTCCAGCCTAAACCCTTCCTTCCTGCCCAAAGTGGAATTATCATTAACTCGTAACTAGTTTTCAAGAAGAACATTTTTTTTTTTTTGGTAGGCTGTGGAGTTCTTCCAAGAATTTTTCAGTTTTTACAAATGAAAGTGTAAGATCAGCCAGGTGCCAGCTAAAATGCAGCTCCTTTATACCAGCCAGCCCAGGCACCACAGGCTCAGCACCACGACCTTTAAAGCAGCTTTTCGGGAACAAGCTGGGAGAACGCTTTCTAAAAAGCCACAATTGCAGCTGCTCTCATTACTTATAACATCCTTGATGGAGAGGAACTTAAAAATAATTCTTAAGGAACTTAAGCTTCAACAGCCCCCAGTAGATTTAGTTTATGCGCAGTGCAGGCTTCCCTCGTGGAATTACAGGCTCGGGATGGTGATTATAGTGTTGATGATAATGTACATTTCCTAAATCATTACTTGTGTAAGAATAAAATAAAATAAAAGGAGCGAAGCCTTTGTTTCCCTTTTCTCGTGCAGATGAATGGGTCAGGGATTTAGCCACTTGTTTCTAACATCAGACACAGATTTCAGTGTTGTCTCCACGTATTTGTTAAGCTAACAAGTTTATTACATATGTAAAATGCATTTGGACCCACTGTATTTCAAATCAATAGAATAATTTGAGTCATCAGCTTTGTAGATGCATAATTACATGTTACTTCCTGGATTTTTATAATATTCCAAGCTGGTGTTTAATTAAAACTGGCACTTGGGATCCAGTTTCTTTAGGGTTTTGTGTGGAAACCTGGACCCCAATTTCAATATTTTTGTTAATATCTTGCAGCTTTCCTGACTCCACGCCCATCCTCTGCTCCAAGGCTGGCTTGAGGGCAGGCTAGGATTGTGGTCCTGTTGAACTCAAGAGATCAAACCAACATTAAATTCAATTTATTTTAGAAGAACCAGCAAAGATTTTGCACCAACACTGTCAGGACACTTCAGTCTCGATTGAAGCATATTTTTTCTATCTGTGAATTTTCTATTCTTAAATTAATTCCAGTAAATATGTTGAGCTATGGATTAGAACTGTCCTGCCTCTTCACCTTCTTTAAGGTGGAAACGAGACATGTTTTCATGAAACCCCTTTATTTTTGCTCATTTCTTTCTATTCCTCTTGTTACCCAGCACTTCAGTTTTCGGGTTTGTCACCTTGTAAAGCCGTGGTTCTGCTGAGAGCCTCTGCTCCCCCGACAGCAGCAGGAGATTGAAGGGTGTGAGCCGAGATCCCCGAGCAGCCGCAGCCCCCTGCTCTAACCCCCCACGTCCACCCCAGACACAGCTCCCTCGGCCCTACATTCCCTCCAGGTAAGACCTGATTTCCAAAAGATCTCGTTTCTGACCACTCAGTCTCTTTCCCCACCTTGTTCTGTCCCAGCAAGGGGCTGCGAGGCCGGCTCCTTTCCCATGGGATGGTCCTGGGGGACCCCCAGCCCCCGGCTCTGGGACCCGCCAGGGGACAGGGATGTTATTCCAGAGGGAAGGATGGGAACCACAGCTCTGCTCTCCCAGAGGATGGCTGCTGGCTCCTCCAGCACATTGTTCTGTGCTGGCAGGAACAAATTAGGGCTTGGTCTCTGCTCCAGGAAATTCCCTGTGTTCCCTCGATGAGGTACCCGGCTACCCCGAGTGTGTTTCTGCTGCCACAGCAGTGGATCCCAACACCCACGCACAGGACTGGTGTCCTGGGGTGGATTTTCTTTAGGGCTGACTTGGGAAGCGTGCCCATAGGAAATGAATGGATAATTCAGTAATTTGTAGCTGGTTGGAGAGCTGGAGCACCTCCATGCTCTGCCCGGGGTTTGGAAAGTTGATGAGCAGATGGAATGTTGGGCTGTGTCCTCTTTCATCCCTCTTGAAATTCCCCCGTAGCTTTGGGAAGCTGTGGGCATTTGGGAAAAGGTGCTGGTGCCGGCTCTGCGCTGGTGTCCTGTGCTCCCTGAGTGGGATTCCTGTACGAGCAGCACCAGGCTCTCCCAGTAAGGATGGGGGAACTGGGCTGTGCCATGGCTCTGGGCACCAGAGCCGGAGGAGAGGCTTCCTCTTCTTGGTGCGTGCTTGCCAAGACAGCCTGGAGGAGAAAACAGAGCAGGGAATCGAATAGAAAATCCGGATGTTTGGTGGAGGAGGGAAAGCTGGGGAGTGGAGTGAAGGCAGCCTGGAAAGGCAGTGGGGTGTTGCGTAGCCTGAGAGGGGAAAGGGGGGTGACAAGGTCTGGGACAGTGCCAGAGAGCAGGAGGAGGCAGAGACCATGGAAAGCAGCTGGGAAGAAGCCTTCTTTGCGGGAGGAAATGTTATTATTAGTGCTCAGTTTCCTGGACAAAAGATTCTTGTCTATTTAAATACTTCAGCTTCACGGAGCTGCAGTTCCCCAGACACAATAAAATCTGCCTTTTCTCCCTGTCATTGTCATTTCCCGCTGGCAGCAGGTGGTTAAAGCTCCTGTGCTCTGGAGGAGGACATTGCAGGCTGCTGTGTGGGCTTGACCAGGGGGGCCAAGCCCAGGGGACAGGGCTTTGCCGCTTGTGCCCCCTCACATCTGTCCACGGAGATGCTGCTCTTCCACAGTGGTCCAGATGCTGCTCATAGAGAGATAGGATCTATTGGATTTGAATAAAATTGGCAAAAGCATAAAAAAATATTAAAAAGTTAAATATCTTGATATAAACCGAACTTAAGAAACCTCCTGGGCCATCCCCGGGCTTCCTCAGCCAACCACAGCAGGTTTTAAGAACCAGCAGCAAAATGCAGAACCTCACTAATGCCAAATAATCACAGCTAATGGATAATTGGAATTATTCTTTCCATCCAGGGATGCACAAAGAACACACGGGCTGGAGTTGCTGGGGGGAAGAGATCCAGGTCCTGTGCAAGGTGATGCTCACATCTGAACCGTCTTTGGTGACTGAGGTGAGGTGCTGCCCTGGCCCTGGTGTCTCCATGTGCTCTTCTCCCTGTGCTCCAGCAGGCCAGGTTCTTTTCCACACAAATTCCAGATGATTTCCTGTGATAGCTGAGAAACATTTTTCCTATCTGTCTTGAAATGTTAAAATCTGACAATAGTATGGAATTTTCTTTGTGGAATCCTGACTTTTTTTTCCCTGTATTCAGGTAGCTTGAGTTTAATATCAGATCTATCCCTATAATGATAGAAGTGGGACTTTTATTCCATAAAAAGATGGGAGATGTCTTACTCTGCTCTTTTCCTGATTACAATCCTTGCTTGTTCCAAGCCCTGCAAGACTTTGAAAAGTCAGCCTTCCTGAATGTATGACAAATATATCACAGAATCACGGAATATCCTGTGTTGGAAGGGACCCACAGGGATCACTGAGTCCAACTCCCAGACCTGATATAAATATATATTTGTATTGAATTACTACAAAAGTGCAGATGTGCTTAAGCAGTGTGAGGGAGCCGTGGTGGGGCTCGTGGCTGTCACGAAGGGCACGCAGGATGCACGGTTGCTAAAGCACTAAAAGCACGTCCTGTTCATCTCAGTGGGAAGGGTTTCTGCGTTGGGATTCTGGAAAACTGAATAGTTCACTCGTGGCGAATGAATAAATGCAGCCAACCTGCAGTCGTGCCAGTTAGACAGAGATTTTAATCAGAGAGTTTGGGAAGATAACAGCAGTCATTCTTTGAATGCAAAATACTTGGGGATGAGCTGCCGGTGTTTTCTAGGTGTGAGTTTGATTTGCTGGTTTTGTCAGGGCAGGTGAAGCTCCAGCTGTGTGTGGCCTCCAGCCTCAGCAGTGATGTGTCAGCCCTAGCAGTTCATGCTTGGATTTCACAGCAGCCTGCCCTGTTCTGTGCTGGACTCGTGCTTCTGCAGCGGGCTCCATCCACCCCAGAGCTCCGAGCTCGTGCTCCACTGCCTGGGGTCCTGCTCCCCTCAGCCCCACTGCCTGGGAGCCCTGCTCCACTCAGCCCCACTGCCTGGGGTCCTGCTCCCCTCGGCCCCACTGCCTGGGGTCCTGCTCCCCTCGGCCCCACTGCCTGGGAGCCCTGCTCCACTCAGCCCCACTGCCTGGGGTCCTGCTCCCCTCAGCCCCACTGCCTGGGGATTTTGTTCCACTCACCCCCACTACCTGGGGGTCCTGCTCCCAGCCAAGCCCAACCTCCCCTGACCTGTGAGGATGAGGGAACGGCTCTGCCTCGCTGCTCCCGCTTTGCCAGAGGGTAGAGAAGGAGTAACTTTTGAGGAGTAACTTTTGGCCATGGCAGCGTGTCCTGAGCCTGGGAGCGCTGAGGGAACTCGGAGCCGGCAGAAGCTGCTGGAGCCGGTGGAAGGCTGGGAAGCAGAGGAGTGTCCAGGGCCAGGCTGTCAGCAGTTCCCTGCCTTCCCTCCAGCCAAGGACCGCGGCCCCCGGGCCCTTATCTCTCCGGAAGGCTGCGGTGAGATGTTCTTCCCTGCAGCTTTGCAGTTCTCCTGCCGCTCCTCAGGCAGGGCTCTGCTTTCCCTCCCGCTGGAGCCGAGCTCGCACGGTCGCAGCTGTGGGAGTGTGGAGATCGCTGGCTGAGCCGTGCCTCTGTCCCTGCACTCGGGGAGGTGACAGCTGCCACAGCTGCCTGTCTTGGGGCAAGGACAGGCATCCAGGGACTCCTTCCAGGCTGTGGATAAAAGCAGGCAGCAGGCTCGGTGTAGCTGAGAGCATGGCCAGCAGCAGGAGAAGCTGAGTGGGAGAACTCGTGCCAGAGCTTGCCCACGGTAGTAGGAGCCCAAGGGATGAGGGACTTTGTTTGCCCTCCAGACCAGCTGTGCCTCTCCCTCTCCCCGTGGCCATGGGGGCAGCAGTGGCTCGTGGGTGACCGTGCAGTGCACACTGGCCCTGGTGATGTGCTGAACCGCTCAAGCAAATCATCCTAAAATAGGCTTCATATGTGATGCAGAAGAACCCAAGCAAAACAGAGCCCAGCCAACCCCAAATTTATGCTTGTGGTTACTGAAGCTTGTGAGATCAGTTTTTTGTTTACTTAAAACTGATTTCAAAGAGGGTTTTTTTTCCTTTCTTTTAATTCTCGTTCTTGATCCTTGGGCTGGGGGATGGTCATGGCACTGCCCCAGCTGGGGCTGAGCATCCTGCTGTCATCATCCCAGACAAGCTCTGTCCCAAAATGACCAGAATTAAGGTCCTGGTGGGGTGGGGGAGCACTGTAACACCCCCAGAACAGGACCTGTTGTCGCTGTTCCATTGGCACATCCCAGCGATCACCCGGGGCATCCTGAGAGATTCTCTTTCATGACAACCTGGAAAAGTAGATCTCAGCAGAGCTTTTTTTTTTTGTTTCTAACTTTTGAAAAGATTTAAGCTAGGAAGTGTTAAAAGCACCATTTCAGTTGGGGAAAAAAAAAAAAAAGAAAAAAAAAGCCAAGAAACAAAAACCCCCAAAGCCCACAGAGCCTCTGTGGGGCTGGCGGAAGCCAGAGCACAGAATCAGTGCTGGCTGATTCCATCTCTTTGTCATCCCACATGTGGGGTTTACCCCAGTGAATAGGAAAGCCTCGAAAGTCCAAACTGCCATATTTCAGGACAAACTGTATAGAAAATAAACACATGGGATAAATAAAGGACAGGAAGGAAGCGGTGACTTTGTGGGACAGAGGCCTGAGGTGATGCTGCTCAGAGCCCCCACCTCCTGGTGCTGGGGACCCTTCCCAGCCTGGCCGGAGCATGGGAGCAAGGGAAGCACCCACCTATTTTCCTTTTTCAGGAATCCCTGGCTGTGTGGCCCCCGTTTCAGCAGAGAATTCCTGCAGCCTCAGCGTTTGAACTGGCCGAATCCCTGCGGGGCCGGGGCCAGCAGCTCTGTCGCTGGCCAGAACCCATCGTCCCTTCAGTGGTGATGTGGTGAGTGCGCCCTGGTGCCAAGCCCAGATGGAGCTGTTCCCCGAGCAGATTCCTTCCTCCGGGTCCTTTTATTTCTTCTTTACTTCTTCTTTTCAACACTTATTTGCAGATTTGTCAGTGTTATGTGTGGCGTCCCAGTGCAGTTTGTGTTGGCCTCCTCGGGGTCCCTGTGCCCTGAGGGGACAAGTGCGGGGACAGGGCCAGGCAGCACAGCCTGGGAGGGGGGAGAGCCCAGACTGGGGGTTCAGCGCTGGCAGCTTTGGGAAAGAAAACCGATTTGTGTTTGTGAATGGAAATGGCCTTGGGGGAAAATCCTGGAGAGAACGGGGTGGCCGGTGCCGCTGCTGTCGCGTCGTCTGTCCCTGCAGAACCTCACTGCTCCTGCCCGGGGTTATTGTGCTGCGAAATTGCTTTTGGACGCTGTTCAGGCAGCAAAGTGGGGCAGAAGCGACTCTCCAGGCTGGTTTAACTCTTCTGTGGGGTGTGAGTTCTGGTTGGTTGCGGGGGCAGGTGAGCTGGGAGATGGGGCGGGCAGCAGCAGGGCGGGAGCTGTGGCAGTGCCAGACAGCAGAACCTGGGAGTGTGGGCAGCACCTGAGAGAGCAGTGAGGGACACCAGAAAAAGGATTTTACTAAAAAAAATGAGGTTAAAGCCTGCAGTTCAGTGAGGAAGGAGAAGTGGTGGTTTTGAAGGGTTTGCTCGTGGCTGGGGGAGCGGGACGGTCCATGGAGCTGCACTGCGCACGCTGGGACCCATCCCGTGGGCACAGCATGAATTAACGCGTCACGGGCGTTAGGAGGGAGTTCCAGAGCCTGTTCCAGAACCCCAGCCCGGAGCTGGCTGGGGGGGCAGAGGGCACTCGGGAGCCGTGGGGGCCTCTCTGCTCTTCGGTGGAGACAGCGTTAATCGCCGGGGCTGAGCGGTGTGCGGCGCTGCCGGGGAGGAGCAGCGGGGCTGTTCACAGGAGGAGGTGGTTCTGTGTCTAGATGGGCTTAACCCAGTGTAAACCCCACGGTGCATGCAGAAGGGTGAAGCCTGACGTGGGAAGGAGCTGAGTTACCCAGCACAGCAGCGTGTGTTGAGCTGGGCCCAGGGTTTCCTCACGGTGTTGGAGCTAAAGCCAAAGCTCGGTGTCCGTGTGCCTTTTCCTTTGGACACAAAGCATCTGCAATGACCACTGACATCCTCATGGGCGCCCTTCCCAAGCTCTTCCTTAGACAGGTTGTTCGGCTAGAAAGAAATACGATTTTTTTCTGTATTGGGGAAAACCTGTCCGGATTCTGAGGAAAACTGGTAAAACGGTGTTTTAGTTATAATTCATTACAGTGTCTCATTTTGGAATCGCGTTTTTGGCCAGGGTACATCTGCCCAAAGATGCTGTGATGGTGCCCCAAGCCTTCCTCTTGGCTCTCATTTAGGTTAGAAAAGTAATTAAAGGAGGGTAAAAAAAGAAGTGACAGAGTTACTGACTCTCTTTCCAAAAGTGAAGGGTTTAGGCCAAACTCCTGCTAGGAAAATAAACAGAATTTAATTTTTTTGTTGCAAGTTCTTCCCATATATTGAATTTCCGTGCTCAGTGACAAGGGGGATCTGCTCGAGTGAGCAGCGATTGGATTCAGATGGCTTTGAGCTGCACTTGGATTTGCTTTGGAAAGCTGGAGCTGTCCTTGGAGAGCAGGGTTTGGACCTGAGCTTGAGGCTTTGTTCTCTAAGGAGCACAAACCTTGCAGCCTGAGTTATCAAGTTGTAACTTTTATGGCTGTGCCTGGAAGTGATTTTCCTGCCCAGTGCCCTGCCCAGCAGTGCTGTGACAGAGCCCTTCCTTCCCAAATTAGGCCAACGTTTGCTAATCTGAGCAACCCTTTTTAATTGAGGCACGTTGCAGAGGTCGGCTCTTTTGGCACGTGTGGGTGTGGATGTCCTTCCCACCTTCTCTCCTGCAAGAGGAGGAAGCCCATATTGGGACAATTTCTGCAGAAAGTAGTAAATTTGGGGTGGTGGGGAGTGTTTGAGCTTGTCCCAAGCGTACCCACCAGCAGGACCCCCTGATGTGGGGCCGTGCTGGGCAGGGATGAGCCCTGGCAGGGGGCTGGGAGATGTTTTGGTGGTCACCAAAACACCAGCGTTCCTCTGGGCGCTCGGTGGTGACAGCAGATGGTCCCAGGGGAAGCGCTTTGGGAGCCAGGGGGGTTGAAGATGCTCCGTGCCCTGGGTGATCGATTGATCGATGTGTCACGGCTCGGCTCCGGAAACAGGGCAGGGAAGGATGTGAGTGACAGAGGATTCATATCCCGGAAACGCCGCGGTGTCACGGCTCGGGAATTCAGCGGGATAAATGCATTTGCCTGTCCTGCTGCAGACAATCTGCTTAATGTGGGAAGCAGAGCTTCCTGTAGCACCGAGCCAGCGGGGAAGGGAAAACCCTGAGAGCCAGGAAGGGCCAGGGAGAATTAAGCAGGTAAACCCGTTAGCAGTGACCACCTCTTTGTGTGGGGATTACACAGAGCTGCTGCTTTTGGATGCTCGGGGTCTCGGGAGGAGCCAGGGCTGGGAGTGGGGGCCTCTCCTCCCCTGAGGGGCTCGACCCCAGGGCTGGGATTAGCGCTCGCCACAAGCCGCCCTCTCTAGCCAGAACAAATTGCTGCACGTGCTGAGAGAGAGCCTGACCTGCACGAACCGTGGTGGGGCTGTGAGGCAGGGGTTTGGCAGGCTTTGCTCTGGCAAATCCCTCCATTCTTCCCAACGGGACCTTCCTCATGGAAATCGCTCCTCTTTAACGAACAGATTTACACTGTTCTACTACCCTGGACAGAGGTTTACCCCAGCTCCCTCCACAGCTTGGGAATTCTTCAGATCCTGCCTCTGAAAACGGAGCCATGGCACAAATGGGCATAGATGTGCTGTCCCAAGAGCCTGTCTCAGGACATCCTGAAGGGGTCTGGCACAACCTGTGCTCCAGGAAAGCTCGGGCCGGTGGGGAGGGAGCTCTGGGGTGCAGCAGAGGGTGCTGGGGGTGGGTGTGTGGAGGTGGGGGCACCCCAGCGCCAGGGAGAGATTCCCAGTGCAGGGATGAGCATCGCCAGGGGCCAGGCTGGGGCAGCGGGGCTCCCTCGCTCCTTCCCGGAGCCTCCGAGGGGACGATGCCGCAGGACCTCGCGGCGGCCAGCACTGCGTCCCACAGCTCCCGTCCCGAGACGTGTGTGTCCTCCGGCAGCCTTCCCAAAATGCCAACCACAGGAAAGCAGCAGAAACCCAAGCTTTCCTTTAGCTTGGATTCCCATCAGTTCCCAGCCTTTAATGACAGACCGTTCCGGGCTCCCTCGCTCGGGTTGGTTTGGCTCTTGCCGGGCGCTGTCTCACGGGGCGAGAGGAAGAGGAAGGAGAAGCCGCTCTGTGGGATGAGCGGTTTTGCCGGGAGCGTGACCCCGCTCTACCCGCCCTGCTCCCCGCGGGGGTCCCGGCCAGCCCCGGCCCCACGCGGGGGCTCCCCGGGGTGGGCGCAGCGGCGGCGCGGGGGGGACCCTCCGCGTCTCCTCTCGCCGCATTTGTGCGCCAGATGCCGAGCCAGATGTTGGCGCTGCCGCGTCCGCCCGCTGGCAGCGGCGGCGCGGGGGATGCCCGGTCCCCGCCCGGTCCCCGCCCGGTCCCCGCCCGGTCCCCGCCCGCTGCCGGCGCTCCCGGCGCCTCGGCACCGCCACCTCCCGGCATCCCGGAGGGGACGCGCGGTTCCCGCGTGCCGGCCCCGGAGCCGGCGGGGCCGGGGTTATTTGTTTTCTTTATTGCGCGGTGCCTCCCGCCCCGCAGCCCGGCCCTGCCCAGGGACCCTCTCACGGCACACTTGGGCTCCCAGCGCTTACTGGGAAAGATCTTCACGCGTAATGGTTTTATTAAATCTTATAATTCTCCTTTTTTTGCCTCTCACCCTAAGGACAAACACCCCGAGGTGAGCGTGGTTTCTCCGGGCAATGCTGGCTTGTCCGTCTGTCTGAAGCAATTACTGTGGCTTCCCTGGGGATTATTTTTCAGACCAGGTGTTGACATTTTTCCCCAGCTGGGTGTCAGCCGTACCTGCGGGGGCGGTTTTGGAGCGGCAGAAGCCTAACGAGAGAGTGCCCTGGGTTAATGAGGTGTTGCAAGGCAGCGCAGCTAAATCCAGCTTTACACGGCCCAACTTTCCGGTTTAATTAGAAACCTGGGTCTCCCGCTTATGCATTAATTCACTTTTTGACTTGAGTGACAGCCCAGCCTCTCACAGGGAAAGCGACCACGGTGTTTAAGAAGAGTGCGGGTGTTGTTGTCTGTCCACATGCCCCCGTCCGGCCCAGCTTTGTGTTTGCCATGGAATATCGTGCTGGGCCCAGCAGAGCAGCTGAGCCAGGGCCATCGGCAGTGGTTGGGTCCCTCTCTTGGCCAAGAGGAGCAGCTGGGACCTGCAGGATTGGCAGAATCCACCTTTCCCCTTGATTTCCACGAGGATCCCACAGGTGGGAAGCAGCTCTGAAGGGCCATAGGGAAGGTGCAAGGACCTGGCACGTGCTCCTTCCCAGCCATGGCTCTGCCATTCCCGTGCCAGCTCCCAGTTTGCCTGGGAGCGCTGGGATTACTGAGATGCTATCAGTGCTGGGGAGAAGGTTTGGGAGCCAGCAAGTGCAGAAGTTCAGGAGTGCAGTAATTAGCAAAGCAATTGTAAAGTGCAGCAATTAGTGGCTAATTGCTGCTGCAGAACTATGCAAGGCAGGGTGCCTTTTATTCCTTCCTCCATGGAGAATGGCTGATCCCGGCTTTGCTGGGAGCAGGGAGAATTTGTCTCTCGTCCCTGTCCTTGATGGCAGGATAGGACAAGGGCGAGTGGCTTTAAGCTGAAGGATGGTAGATTTAGATTTGATATTAGAGAGAAATTCTTCCCCATGACGGCGGTGAGGCCCTGGCACAGGTTTTCCAGAGGAGCCGTGGATGCTCTAGGAGGAGTGTGGCAGTGTGGTGTTCTGGTGATGTTCTCACCTGGCAGGAGTGGCTCTTGAGCTGCTTGGGAGGTCTGCATCATGCCAGCAGTGGAGAAACTCAGCTTCACAGAGGGTTTGGGAGCCACCAAGAGGCCTCGGTGCCGTTTTTAGAGCCCCATTTAGCCAGACTCGGAGGCAGTGGGAAGAATCCCTCTGGGAATGGATGCAGTGCTCCACCACCCTTGTGCAGCCCCTTGCTGCTGTCCGTCACGCCCTCACAGCAGCCACTGCCACTGCCCCATCCTCTCTGGGACAGCCTCAGGGTGCCTGGAATTACTCATGAGCAGCTTGTAGAAGAGACATATTTACTTAATAAATAAATACAAATAACATATGGCAGGTACGAGCATGAAATACACACTGTGGATGTTGTGAGGGAGGCCAAGGTGTGAGGCTGGAGCTTTGCCTGGTTCAGCTCAGCGTGCCCGGCTGGCACTGACCAGGCTGGCCCTGGATAACGGGACTGGAACTGCTCGAGGGCATATCAGAAGCTACACACCTAGGTGGATAAATACCTTAACACGCGGTATCCAGGGAGGATTTCCTTGGAACGCCCGGGGACACAAAGCGTGCGCTTCTCTGGGAACTGCGCTGGCCCTCGGGCACATTTCTGGGTGCCTGCCCAGGGCAGGTCCTGGGAGCTGCAGTGTGGTCATGGCACACACTGGCACACAGCTGAGGGACATGGCACACACGGGCACACGGCTGAGGGACATGGCACACACGGGCACACGACTGAGGGACATGGCACACATGGGCACACAGCTGAGGGACATGGCACACATGGGCACACGACTGAGGGCAGGGGGGCATGGGGTCCTGTGGACCTTGAGGGATTGCCAGGGCTCGTCCCCTCGTCTCTGCAAAGCTTCGTGCAGAGCAAAGGGGCTCTGCTTTAGCTAGATTTGGCAAAGCCTTGACCTAAAGCTCGGAGCTCTGATGAGCTCTAAGGAGGCAGCAGCAGTTGGGTTTTGGGATTTGGGGTCATCTCTGAGCTGCTGGGCCAGGCCTCAGTCGGCCGAGACGGGCAGCGGCAGGAAGAGGATCGCCTTCTGGCCGTAGTGAGTCCGCGGGCCCAGCTTGCTGTTCCCGTTCTTCTTCAGCCCCACAAACCAGTTCTTGTCCGCGTGCATTTTGGAGACGTAGGTGTTGTAATGGTTCTCCTCGAGCCTCTCCAGGAACAGGCACTCCTCACCCAGTAGCTGCTGAAAGAGAGCCCGGGGGAAGCACGGTGAGCCGGGGCGGTGCCGTGCGGATGGGGATGTTCCTGACGTGACAATCCCGGCTCAGCTCTCCCCGCTGAGATGCCATCCAGAGCCACCTCTGAGATTCCCACACCCCAGCAAAGCTCATATTTAAAGTGTGGGGTAGGTGGCCTTGATTTAGGCCCCTGGGCCGCTCCTGTAGCGAGGTGTCTGTGACCTGGGAATTTTAACTGGCAGTGGCCAATCAGTCCCGTGCTCCATAAGCTGCTCCTGGCCCTGGCTCCTGCTCTGCCCTGAGCTGTGTGGTGGCAGCTGCAGGCTCGGAGCACAGAACCAGAATGGTTTGGGCAGAAAGGGACCTTAAAGACCATCGAGCTCCAGCCCCTTGCCACAGGCAGGGACACCTACACCGGGTGGCAGCTGCTGAGGGGCTGCAGAGCAGCTGCTGCTCCAGGTATGAAGCACAGTATCTATCAAGCGCCAGGTAGGAAATACAATATTTGTCAGAGGCAGGGCAGTAAATGGCATTATTTGGTAATTTATTTATTTCCCCCCAAAATAAAGCCAGATGCAGAGCAGCCATGCAGCTGCCAGAATCACTAACAGAGCCTAATTATTGCCTGTGGTTTGCATTACTCAGAGCTGCGAGATTTCTGCAGCCCTGCAGCCCTCTCCGTGTCAGATCCCACGGGGTCCTCCCACTTACCGAGCCGTAGAGCAGCCCGTTGGTGTCCATGGCCAGGTACTGCCCCGACTGGGTGCTCTTGATGTGCACCACCCCCACGCTTTCCGCACTCAGCTGCAGCTGAACTGGGGGTAAAAACAGAACAACAACAACAACAGTGAAAGGAAAATAGGAAAAGGGGGAAAAAAGAGCTGCCAGGAAGGTTAGTGGGGTGTTTTGTTCTGAAGCCTGGCTTACAGAGAGTTTATAGGAAACAGTACAGTGTGTAATAAAAGTGTCTCCTTGTACCCTCTTCTTCAAAAAAACCCCACAGCTGTCCTTTAGGAGCCAAAGACCAATTTTTCCCTTATTTTACATCAAAGGAAGGGCAGGCTTTTGGTTACGACGCTGGAATGGGACGCAGGAGATTGGGGTTTTAATTCTGGCTCTAATTTACAAATTTCTCATGTGGTTTGACAAGACACTTAAGGAGTGACATATGCAGAAGTATTTTGAGAGCTAAGCCAGGGATGGGCAGCCTGCAGATGCCTGCACTGCAAACTCCTGATCCAAAGCATCCCATCCAGCCGTGTGCTGCAGCTGGATTTATCCGGTGCCTTGTAGATGGAGAATGGGGAAATAGAAAAGGCTGTGGCTGCACTCAGTGACTTGACTCAGTTCTTCCCAGGGATCATTCCCATCTTGCAGGCAGCTTTTTTCCGTAAGATTTGTAACAGCAATATTTAGGTTGGTTTGAATGAAGTATGGACGGATGTCTCAGCTCCAGCTCCTTCCTTCCTGTTTATATTTAATTTATTTATCCTTATTTAGATGAGGTAAAAGGCAGTGTTACCTCTTGGCCTGGCGGAACACCCATCCCAGTGAAATCTTTGCTGTAATGGTTCACATTCCTCATTTTTGGCATTTCCTGCCCAGTAAGTGATGGTTAATTAGGAAATTGTGTGGGTGCAGGTTTGCAGGAATACTCGGTCCCAGTGCGCGTCTGGTTAAGGCTGGGAATCCGCACTGGGAAAGCCCCAGCCCACCTGCGGTCCCTGAGGTGCTGCAGACCCGGGACCTGGCCAAGGAGCACTCCAGGGGGAAAAGAGGGAAATGGGATTAAAATTATGGTACTGTCCTAAAAACTGTCCCAGAGAGAGGGGAGTGAGGGTCCCTCCAGCTGCCGATGGGGATGTTGAGTTTTTGGCCACAGAGGGGGGGAGAACGGTGGGTCCGGAGGAAGGAGCTCGGGCACTAAATTCTCCCAGGTTCTGTTACAGGTCTATGCAGAGATTTCCTTCCATGGATTAAGGGGATGAAAGCGGGAAAAGGAGACTTTTTGTAGAAATGACCACGAGGTTCATCCTGGAGAATCTGCAGTGTCTGGGTAAGTTTTCTTTCCATTCCACGGTGCAAGCTTGGCATGCGCACGCAAAGGATGCGGGAAGTGGATCCTGACGTGGGGCTGGACAACAAAGGCTTGAAGGAGTGACTCCTTCTGCTCTTCTTAGAGATCCTCCCTGATTCTGAGGCCATTTAAGAGAAGAATAAGAATTCTTGATATTTGTCTGGAGCAAAATGCACTTGGGCACGGGCAGTTTGCAGAGCGCTGCTGCAGCTGGAATGACGCTGTGCCCGCTGGCTTCCCAATGAGCCATGGCTGTTTCTGTGTCTCGTCCCTCCCTGGGGCTGGCAAGTGCCTGTCCCAGCTGGGTGACAATATCCCACAGTGCCAGTCATGGTCCGGGCTGCTCCTCTTGCACTCCAGGGAATGATGCTGAGCAGCTCCATCATTTTCCAGGCGCAGGGGCAGGACCGTGGCAGCCGCCGGTGCTCAGAGCAGGGTACCTTGCACAGGGCTGCTCTGCTGGCATGCAGCCCTTCCAGGAGTTTCCTCTGTAAATATTAGTACATTCCTATATCCGAGTTTATGAGATCATTTACAGGAGGTTCCTTTCTGGCAAAGCTTTGCAAACATGGCCTCAGGCCAGCAGCCAGCGAGGTGTGAGCGTGCCTCCAGCGTGAGGGACCTGCCTGCACTCACTGCCCACGTGCACGGTGCAGCCATGGGGATCACTCCAAGGTGATGGATTTGCTCTTCCGGAGGGAAAAGGGCTGGGCTGTGTGGCAGCACCAAAGCTGTGAGACAGCAGCTTGAGGCTGGGGCACAGGGAGTGGACGCTCCTGTCCTTGGTAGCTCCCCATGTCCCAGGAGATGCCATCTTCATCCTGACCTACCCCTCTGACTCCAGCAAAACCTCTGGAAAGTGCTGCAGAGACGCTCCCTGAGCTCACACCACCTCTCCTTGTGTGTCTGTGAGCCCAGTCCTGTCTTGCAGATCCTTCAGGTCATCATCCTGCCTTTCCTGGGGTTTTAGGGGTTATGTGCTGGGTTTATTCCTGGCTGGGGGCTGGAGCCGCATGCTGTGTTTATCCAGCCTCAGGGAGCTCATCCTCATCCGTCCCCCAGCACTGCCTCGTGCTGGGGAGACAGTGTTTGTAATTAAAACTCGGCTCTGAACTGCCTGTCATTGAAACAACAATAGCGAGAGGAAAGATTAAGTTTGGGGGAGAAGCCACATGTGCGTTTGTGGTTTAAAGAAAATAAGAGTGCTTTTCTTAGCACTTTGTAAGGCTGGCCTGGCTCCTCCCAGCCCTTCCTTCTCACCAGATAGGAGCCTGGCAGGTCCCGGTCCCGTTCCAGTAAATGTTCAGGATATGGTGCACCCAGAGGTTGCTGCCAAGAGCCGAGGGGAAGAGCCCAGCCCCGCTGCCCACGGGGCCCTGCAGGAGCTTTGCTGTGTGGCCTGTCCAGCCCTCCTGGGCATGGGGTTAAAAAATCCTCTGAAGAGTTTTTGGTAATGCAGGAGCCCAAAAAGCATGAAATTCCCAATGATTTCTTGGCAGGACAAGCGGTGGCATCTGTGGGAGCAGTTCCTTCCAGCAGCAGGTCACAGCATCCCACGGGCTGGAGCCACCAGGGTCACCAACTGCAGGGCTGGGGACAGGTAAGGGGAGACCCTGGCAAGGGTGACCTGTTAAATGGCTGTGGCACACGGATGGCAGTGCAAAGACAGCACAGAATTCCGTGTGATGCCGTGTGTGTGGGATGCCAGGCTGCCCTGAGCCCTTCCTGCCAGGGCCAGCTCCCTGCCTCGTACCAGCTGTGCTTGGCCCCCGGGAACTGTGCTGTCACACAAACCCTGGTCCAGACCCCGTTCTCCCCAGCTGCCCCCCTTCCCAGCTGACGGAAACGCAGAGCAAGGAGCGCCCCAAGAAGCCCCCGGGGTTCGCTTACTGTGCTCGTCGCTGCGGTCCCTGGTGCCATCCACGGTGCCATCCGGGAGGATGCGCAGGAAGTGCCCCCCGTTGCTGCAGTACAGGAGTTTGGGTTTCTTGTAGTTGCCCGCGGGCAGGTTGAACTTTTCTGTCAGGGCGGTGAAGGTGGTGATCTCCCCCTCGGCCATCCCGCAGCCTGTCCCAGGGCCGGGCTGCAAAGAGAGGCGGCGGCAGGGGTGACACCGGGTGCTGGGCACACGCTGCTGCTGCCAGGCTTTAAAGGCAGGCAGGGAGGGAGGGAGGGAGCCCGGGGGTCCCGGTGGCCGGGCTGGCCGGGGGCAGCTGATTCACAGCGCTGTGACACAGCCCAAGGTGGTGCTCCCCCAGCGTGGGCGGTGGCGGGGGGCTGTGTCCTCGCCGGGTGGGGCTGGGCAGGAGGGACTCTGTCCTTTTAATTTTATCACGGTGAATTCTGTTTTTGTTCTCCTTTCTATTGACGTACGTGCTAAAATTACACACTCAGAAAACCAGTTTGAAAAACACCCGGTGTCTGATTGGAACCCGCAAGAGGCGGGAAGGGAGCCCAGGTAATAACTCTCTCTGCGCTATTATAACTCTCAAACACAATTATGACCGGGAATTGCAACACCCACTGCGTGCCAGGTAGTAAATATTGCTCATCTCTTGGCACTCTGCAGCTCACCTGGCCCACGAACACGCATGGGAAAGGTCAGGACACACGTTGGATGGGGTGGGAGATGAGCAGGGGGCAGGAGCTCTCACTGCCTGGGCTGAGCAGGAGATTTACCCAGACACTGATCAATAGCATGTGGAAAATGGGAATTTTGAGTCTAGGATATGCCATGAATGTACTGCCAGCATTCCAGTGCCTAAGGGGTTCCAAGAGAGCTGGAGAGGGACTGGGGACAAAGGTCTGGAGGGACAGGACAAGGGAGAATGGCTTCCCACTGCCAGAGGGCAGGGATGGATGGGATATGGGGGAGGAATTGTTCCCTGGGAGGGTGGGCAGGCCCTGGCACAGGGTGCCCAGAGCAGCTGTGGCTGTCCCTGGATCCCTGGCAGTGCCCAAGGCCAGGCTGGACAGGGCTTGGAGCAGCCTGGACAGTGGGAGATCATACTGAAATCTCATTTTGCAGGGGACTGTGCTCACAATCCATATTTAAGCAGATGCTGTGCCAAAACCTGAAAGCATCACCAGACCAATAAAAGAAAGATGCTGTGGATGTTGGAGGGTGAGAAGTGCCATCACAGAAGTGCCATCGCAGACATGGCATCAGGAGATGCCAAGGGTGGGGGCCGGAGTCCTACGGATATTCCAGGTACATTCATGATTTTGGCCTAGAAACTACATTTAAAATCTCCCATGAATTCATTCTGTCTTTCATCCACAGAGTTCCGTAGTGCTTAGAGAGAAGCGGATTTACGGACAGAAAAAGACATGGCACAGAATAAATCTAGATACAGGAAATTGCTTTAAATGTCATGTATTCCCACAGCCATATTATGGAAAATATTTTATGCTCACTGTTTATATGTGTTTATAGGTTGTAAAAATGTCTCTTTAGCACTGAGTTGTGCTACTGGTGCGTTGGGGTGCAGCCAGGGCCACGCTGTGGGTTTGCTGTGGGGCTTGGAGGGCCCTGGGAGGTACTGAGGGTGGCAGCTCTGCAACACACACTCACACACACACGTGTACACACAGAGAACCCCTAAACATTTGCCTCCGAACCATTTAGTGTTTAAAATAATCTGCAAATGCAGCTGCAAGAAGGGGAAACTACTCCTGGCAATGGATCCCAGATGCCTGCAGAGGATAAAAACCTCTGGAAGTTGGATTGCTGAGAGCTGAACCCCAGGAGATAAAACCTGTGTGGCTGCTGCTGAAAGTGCCCCCAGCCACTGCACCAGCTCTGCTTCGTGCACAGACCTCAGCCTTGCTCTCAGCTGCCCCATTTGGCACGGACTGGGATTTTGGGAAGCACTTTCTGGAGTGACAGCCCAGGCCAGCCCCCATCTATTGCCATGAGGTTGGAGATGCAGCCTCAGAAGCTCTGTGGCTCCTGGTGGTTTCCAAAGCAGGTGACGGACCTGCCAAATGCAGACTCAAAATCTTTTTTTAACACCCTTGCCAGGTGAAATTAAGTATTTCTTAGAGTGTCTGGTCCCTAAATGAATTTTTCTCCCAAGACATCCTACTTTCCATGCAGTAGTTCAGTTTTCCTTGCCAAGTGCCAGCCCTTTCTCTGAAGAAAAGCCCCCAAGTCATGCAGGGTGGCACACAGGACTCTGTCCTCCACTGAGCTTTAATCAAGATCAGCAGCACTGGGTAATTTCCGGGAACCAAAGCTTTTCTTGAACCTCTGGGTGTGGGTAAAAGGCACTCAGAAGTCTCCTGGGTTGATGATGGGTGGTATTGAGAAGCAAATGTCCCAGATCCAAGAGCTCTGAGCAGGATCTCAGCAAACTGTGCAGCCAGCAGGAGTGAGGAGCAGGCTGCATGCTCCCCACAGTCACCTCAAGGTCTGAGGCCATTTCCAGACAGCTTGACCAGAGTAGCTCAACTGGAAACAGCTTCTTCACCATCACTTATTTCCTCTAAGGTTATTTTTGCTATTTTTAGGAAGACTCCAGTGCTCACCAGCTGCCCCGACTGCCCCAGCAAAGCTCAGTGAACACTTTTCCACTCCTGTTGTCTCCCCGTGCTAAATACTATCGCTGTTCTCAGACTTTACGGCCATGGAGTTGTTCCTCTACAAACACCACCACTCATGGCCCTACCATTATACTTTTGGCAGGAACATGTTGGGTTTTTATGGGAATTAAAAAGCACGAGAGAGAGAGAGAGCCTGAACCAAAGACAACATAAAGGGCCTTATTTCTTTGGGTAGAAGCCCAACAATGCTATTAAATAGCTCAAAGCAGAACAGAAAGCTCTC
Organism: Gymnorhina tibicen; assembly: GCA_013399875.1. Classification (NCBI taxonomy): domain Eukaryota; kingdom Metazoa; phylum Chordata; class Aves; order Passeriformes; family Artamidae; genus Gymnorhina; species Gymnorhina tibicen. The sequence continues at coordinate 136,206 of VXAZ01006193.1, forward strand.
TCAAATATGCGAAGCTGAGAGACACCACACTCCAGCGGTTTTTTGGTGCCCCATGGAGAAAGGAAAATATTCCAAGAGGAGATTGCTGTAAGAAGGGAACAGCTGCTGCCGGGCACTGACCCCGCCGGTCGCACCAGGACAGCGAGCTGGAGTCTGTTTGTCCAAGAGCAGCTGTGTTTGTGGCTCCTCTCTCCTCCAGCCCCGTGTGACAGCTTTGCTGTGCTGCCTGAGAGAAAACCCCACCGAGGATGAATCCCTGGAGCTGCACCCGGGGCACCTGCTCCGGGACAGCCCCAGCTCCGTCTGCGGTGGGGAGCTGAGGGCACCCGGCTCTTTCTCCTGGATGGAGGTGTCAGCACCCCAAAGGACCAGAAATAACCTTCTGAAGGTAAAGAAAGACTTAGGAAGCGAGTTAAACCCGAAAGTTCATTTGATCCAGGTCCTGCTGAGCCGTGGTGGCTGCGCTGGGCTGGCTCCCTACAGCTCTGAGGGAGAGGAGCCCGGCGCGGGGCCGGAATAGCTGTGAAATTCTGAGAAGTTTGGGGTCGGTTCCAGACTTTATCACCGGCCAAACCAGTGGCTTTGATGTGAAGTCCCAAACTCTGCGAGCATCTGACTCTGAGCATCGAGGGCTGGTCGTGCTGCCAATATCAGGCGTGTGAGCTCTGAAATAACAGCACACGCTGGGAGCCACGGAAGGAGCGGGGACCTTTTCTCTCTGGTTTAGAGCTGGTGCAGACTTCACTACACAGCACTTGCTTGCATGACAGAGGTGGTGTTGGTGGAAATGTGAGCGATTCCTAATGGTCCAAAAGTTTTTTGCGTGTCAGAATTGCCAGGAACTTTTGTGGCTTTTTTTTTTTAATGGCTCCTGTGGCACAAATGTAGTGGCCAGCAAAGACTCAACCCAGAGGCAGCCAGCTGAGGTGAACCTTTTTTCCTTAGGTATAAAATACCTGGCTACTACATGGAGGAAAGCAGAAGTATCTCAGCTGCTGGGTTAAAACCAGATTGGATTGATTCAAATACATCAAAATTGTCCTTGGCTTTGGACACAGTCCTTTATGTAGGCTTGGAAAGGAGTGTTCTGGATGGCCTCTGAGTGGCCACGGTGGTGAAAAGTGCAGTTAATCACAATTGTCATTTAGATGATCAGCTAAAGATCACTCAGACAACTCCAGAGAGATGAGAAGCAGCTAAACCCAGGAGTCTCCTGAGGTTTTGTCCAACTTCAGTTAATGAGATCAGTGTCTCCTGAAGCTAGCTCTGGTGAGTTCAGTGGAAACACTCCAGTTGGTTTCACTTTGGATAGTGTTATTTTCTCCATTAAAGCAGAAATCCTGTTTCTTCCAGGACGTGTGACTCAGCTGGGATCAGACAGCATCACCTCCTGATGGGCTCCTTTCCCATTCCCACTGCTGACTGCAGTCACCTGAACAGAACAGTCACTTCCCAGGCAGCTCAGACGCTCCATATGGGAATGGAAAGCACTTACAACAGGTAGTGTTTTTAAGGAATTCAGGCTCTGAACTGCCTTTCTGAGGGATCCTGCGGGCTTTGGGGTGATCTGAGAACTACCTGGGCATGTGGAATAAACATCTCTTGGATAAAGAGGGATTTTATTCATCCCAAGTTTTAGAGAACCAGTGCATGGGATAGATTTCCTCATCCAGGAAAGGATTAGAGACCAGGCAGAGGTTTCCTCATGCTCTGGCTGCTGCAGGAGCAGCTTGGTGGGTCCGGGGTTATCATCAGCATGGGCGGTCTGCAGGGGCTGCCTCCCTTCCTGAGGGCTGGCAGTGCAAGGCACAGCTCGAATTCCTTGGACTGCACATCCTCTTAGAAGGACTTAATAAACTATTAGGCAAAGCATATGATAAATATGTAATAGATCATTCTGGAGTATCGGCGGAATGCACTGGCTCGTTCCTAGTCTTGTTTATGGCCAGGTGATTTTATCTCTAGCGATGTGATGAACTGCTTAATGAAATATTTATCAGCCAGGTTTTACCCTTTGCAAGTGGAATATGTTGTACGAAGTGTGACCAAAAGCATAGAAATCAATTTCACTAATGCCTGCTGTCACCGTCTCCTGCTCTCCACCAGCAAACAGCCATTCCACTGAGTCACTCCGGATTTGTGGCAGGTAAAACTGGGGCTGTAAAGCTGAAACTTCTAGCAGTTTCCTGAGTGGGTGTCACTAATGGCCGATGACAAACACAGCAGCAGCACGGGAGGGACAGGGTTACCCCATCCCAGCCCTGTGCCCTCAGGGATGCCCAGGGGGAAGCCCCGTCCCTGCCCGGAGCCAGGTGTGGCTCCTTCAGAGCCCTGGGCCCGGGACACCCCAGCTGCTGCTCCCCGCTGGGCAGCCACTGCAGCATCCACCAAACTGGCGGTGTCCGTGGGGAGACAGGAAAACCAAGAGCTCCTCCGCTTTCTAATTCCCTTCCCGCCTCTCCCACCTCCCACCCACGGCCCGTTGCCATCCGGTGATTAACTTAATTGCAGTTCCAGCTCCAGGAGCCGATCCAGCCCGGAGCAGGAGCTTTGCCAGGAAGGTCTTGCCCTTGTGTCCTGTCTGGGTTCGGACCAAGAGCACGGACACGAACATGAGCAGCCCTGGCTGCACGCACGAATCCCACAGATCCCTCTGCCTCACGTCCCGGATCTGAGCCCTGTCTCCCAGAGCAAGCCGGGTGTGTGGGACCTGCGGGACGGGGAGAACACCCCGGACGCAGAATCCCCAAAGCTCAGTCCCTCCAGCCAAGGACGGCCTGGAGGATGCGCTGCTCCCAGGGGACGCCTCTGGGCTTGGCGGCAGAGGCAAGGCAACCCCCTGCGCTGCCCCTGCCCTCCAGGGTGCGGCGGGTCCTGTCTGCCCTTCCCAGGTGCCCTTTCCCTCTCCCGGGCTTGTGCCGAGACCGGTGCAAAGCATCGTCCCTGCTCCTCCCGGCACCTCATGCCAGCACGTGGAGCTGGCTGGGAGCAGCCACTGACGGGTGCCACGCGTGCCACCAGTCCCCTCCCTGTCACCCAGGAGGGTGGCTCTGTGCTGCTGAGGACTCAGGGGTGACACACCGGGTGCAGGTACCTCGCTTTGGCTTTGCCACCTCGGTGATGGGCAGGGCTGTGGGCACCTCCTCCCTGGCTCTGCCCGTGCTTGGCTTCCCAGGGAAAGGCATCTGGAGGGAGTGGAAACCAGGTGAGATGCAGCTGATAAGGTGTTGGCCGAAGTGTTTTGTGATGCTGTGGGGGCAGGGGGCACTCCGTGTGCCCCTTGGCTCCTGCTCAGCAGCCCCAGACTGGGGGGCCCTGCGGCGGGGTCCCATCCCTCCCTGCCCAGGACCCGCTGCCCGGTTCCCGCAGCAGGAGGCACAGCTGGTGACACCTCAGCCGGCTCTACAGTGTCCCCATCCCCCGCCAGCCGCCCCCGGTGTCCGTGCAGGACACTGGGCACAGAGTCAGACCACAGAGCCCCGGCTGTGGCTGTCTGGGCTGGCGCTGCAGGTGTGGCTGCCCCGCACACCCACGGACGGACGGACGGATGACGCCGAATGACAAACTCCAGCCCCAGAAGTTCCCTCTGTGCTGTTAATCCAAGGGGTAGTCTGGCTCTCCTGTTGCACCGTGTCCCGTCTGAGCCCTCCAGTCCCACCCCAAGCGCAGCCTGCGCTGAGGACCCGTCCAGGTACGTGCCTGTCACTCTGTGTCCCGGTCACCCTCCGCCAGCCGCCAGCCCTCGCCACCCCCTCGGCGCTCAGACGGGTCCGGCATCTCCCGGGCTGTTGCTGATGCTCACGGGGCCGGAATTGGGAGCGAGAAGCAGGAGTGCTCGCACGGTGTCGGGCAGCACTTCCTGCAGCTGGCCCTCTGAAGGGTGGCCAAGCCCGGCCGAGGGTTGGCTCCAGCTTCAAAACTGGGGTTGGAGTTTGGGTTCAGCCTTTATACCCTGTCCTTCCCCGGAGAAGCAGAGGATGCTGGAATCGCGGGTTTCATCTCCAGGCCAAGTGAAACCCCACATCCATCCTGGTGGTTAACCAGCAGCAGACATATCATCGCTCAGAAATCCAACTTCCTCCAGCACAGCCCCGCTCCGGGTTGTTCCAAGGAAAATCACTTGGTCCCTGGGTTCACCATAAGCTCGGCAGTGATTTACTGAGAAAATGTGCAGGGAGTCGGTGGTGTTCATCCTGCAGTGTTTGTGTAAGGGCTGTACAGCTGCTCTTTTTAACATCTAAGTGAGACTGGCTGGAAGAATCCTGTTCTTAATTCTGTTGCCCAAAGTCTTATTTTACATTCAGTCTCTAGTACCCCTGGATGCCAACTCTTGGGTTTTTTCCTCCAGGCTGCCTGAGTAAGGAGCTTAGGCTGTTGCTCAATAACAGTGTGATAAAAGCTTGAGTTAATAATGGCTATTACCAGGAAAATCCTCCAATAAATAATAATTTTCTTATCTGCGTGACTTTGGGACTGGAGAAAATGCCTTCCAGTGAAAAGCTGCAGCCTGTAGGAGTGTGCAAGAGGTGTTTCAGATGAAAGATCAGAGCAAGGCAAGCTCAGAGCTGAATCTTGTTAAGTGCAGATGAGTGGGTCAGCAAAAAACTGGAATTAGTGTGGCTAAGTAGTCACCGGAGTAAACACTGGAGCTGTGCATCTCCACCTGCTGCGGTCTGTAGAGCCAGACAGGTCACTGCTTTGGGCTGTGTTCTTCAGGCAAACACTGGGGAATTCTCAGCTGTGGCAGTGGGTGGCTCTGGAGGCCAGGGACACCGAGCTCTGTTTGTCACCCTCAGCTCGGGGCTAGGAAGGAGCGTGAGTCACTCCCCGGGACCTGCCAGACCCCGTGGAAGGTACAGCCCTAACTCTGGTCCTGCTGTCCCAGACAGGGACACAGCGAGACACCTGTGTCCCTGCAGAGCTGGGCACCTGTTTGGTCCTTGCTGTGACGTGTGTGACCCCAGGCTGTGACAGCAGCAGGAGCAGGCAGTGCTGCTCCAAGGAAAACAGGGCCCTGCCTTGGTTTTCCATTACAGAACCCTCAGAGGGAAGGGGATGTTTTTTGGAAGCTCTTCTGCCCCTTCTCATCTCTGTAAACAACAAAGCACCACAAAGGGCACGGTGCAGGACAGAAGGCTGCAATTTTAACAACCTGCTGAGCCTCAGCCCCAAGGTGACACCCACGCTGGCTATTTCCAGCTCCCGAGTGGGCAGTTCAGAGACACCGCGGCGTTTGTTGTGCCCGCTGTTTCCACAGCTGCTTTAGGGGAAAGCTGTGGGGCCGGGCTGGCCCACAGGGATGCGGCCAGGGGTCATGGAATCACAGGATGGTTTGGGTTGGAAGGGCCCTTAAAGCCCATCCAGTCTCACCCCTGCCCTGGTCAGGGACACCTCCCACTGTCCCAGGCTGCTCCAAGCCCCGTCCAGCCTGGCCTTGGGCACTGCCAGGGATCCAGGGGCAGCCACAGCTGCTCTGCTGTGATGCTTGCGATGACTGTGACAGAAAGGTGCCCTGGATTGTCTAACTGGAAGAAAACCCCAAACTAAACCAAAACCTTTGGGACCACCAGGCAGAGGTTTTATCTTTTCCTTACTCGTGAGCTGCACATTCAGCCCTGCACTGGGATCCCCAGGGAGTCAGTGAGCATCTCCTGTGGTTCATGGGGGATCCCATCCACACCAGGGTAGGTGTGAGCTCCAAGATCCCCATTTGGAGTCTGGCAGCCAGGAACTCTTCCCATCAGTCAGAAGCTTTTGTGAACACCCTGCAGCAATGGGAATACTAAGGAAGGGGAAGGGAGGGTGTTTTACTTGATGTTAAATGCTTGTATTTTATGTCCAAGATTTGACCTTCAATAGAGAATCAAGTATCAAGGGAGATGTAATTCCAGCGGAAAAGTACACATTTGGGTAGTTTTGTGTACAACACCCACATGTCCTGTGGGGCTGTGCAGCTGTCGGAGCAGTAACGATGCATCTCTCTGGGAAAAACAAGGAACCTCTCCGGAGAAAACATAACTGGAGTGGGGGAAAGCAGGGCAGCCTTGGGAGTCTGCCAGTCATGGATGCAGGAATGGCCCTGTGCCAGGTCTGGGGGGTGTGGAAATGCATGGAGGGGACAGGGTGGTCCATGTCCTGCTTGGATGGCACAGGGATGCAGTGACGGTCCCAGGCAGTGTGTGCCAGGGAGAGGGGCAGGGAGCAGATGGGTTTTCTGGCACTGAGCTCCCATGATCAGCATCATTTCCGGGGGGTTTGTGGCATGCAGAGAGTGTCTGGGATAAAAAACCAGCTCAGATCTGGAGTTCATCTTGGGATGCACAGAGTGGGATTTGTCACGGTCAAGATCTCCCCCTCCTGTCTGCCCCCAGAGCTGCCTCGAACCCAGGCACGAGGCACAAGTCCCCATCCCTTGGTGGGCAGTGCCACCTGCCCTGTTAAACACCGACAGAATTTGGGGAATATAAAACCTGCAAGTCACCGATTGCTGCAGCTGCTCTGCACAGCCCCGGCCTCTGCTTTGGTTCTCCAGCAGCTTTAAACCAGCAGACACTGATGCTGGAAACAAGGGAAGAAACGGGAACTGAACACCGAGTCAGGCACCTTTCTAAAGCAGAGGGGGGAGGGAGGATTCCTGCATCCACAGCAGAGACCATGACAAAGCCATCGTGTCTCTCGCTGAACTGGTTTTCAACAAATTCTTCTGCAAAGAGATTTCTATTGTGAGGTTTCTATTTGAGAGACAGACCCAGCCAGGCCTCCAGTCCCCGCAATAATCCCCGACAGCTCTGCGCTGGCAGACAATGTACACAGGATTCCTAAAAATGCCCCAGCCGTGAGTCAGTGCTTGCTGTGCCCAGGAGGGAGAAGTGCTGGTACCCAGGACAGCCTGGGAGGTCAGGGCGGCCTTTACCTCCCTGGAATACACATTTTCTTTCAGGGAATATTTACTGAAAGGGTTTGTAAGATCCAGTGCAAGTGCTAATGTGTTTTGAGGCCAGTAATGAAGGGGCAAAAAAAATTGGAGATGGAATAAGGAAGGGTGAAAGAGAAATGGAGGCTAAAGATGAGAAGGAGTCTGGAAAAGAAGTGGAGTCACAAAGAAGGTTGGGGAGAAAAAAAAGTAGAAGTTGAGGAGCGCAAGAGAAAATAAAGTGTTGATCAGAAATAAGGATAGAAAAATAGAGAATGCAAAAGACTAGAGGGCCAAGAAAGGGTGAGAGGGGGAAAGAAATGCAGAGGCTGAAAAGAGCAGGAGGTCAAAATAAAGTGGGAGGCCAAAGGGAAAGCAGAGACCAAGAAACAGTGAAGGGTGAAAAGGGGTGGGAGGCTGAAGAGGCACATGAGACGTACGGGAAGGGCTGCCCAAAGAGGGGTCTAAAGTTTAATGGGTTCCTCAGGCAGGACAGGGCTCAGTGGTGATAAGGCAGCACAATGTCCAATTGTTCTCCCTGCACACCGGGTCAGCCCGGCTTCCTCCGTGCCTGGGGTTTGCAGGAACACACACTTTGGACTCGGGCTGGACAGAGGTCGGGTCTGCCGAGGTCTCCAGCCAGACCCAGAGCTCTGCAAGCCCTTTGGATAAACTTTCCCTCCCAGCTCCACCCCAGCCCAGGGGATGAACTTTTCCTCCCAAGCTCCCTGAATGACTTTGGCCTTCCTCCCACTGCTGAGACCTTGATCTTCCTCCCAGCCGAGGCTCATCGTGCAGCTGGCTCTGGCTCCCTGCCCTTATTCCCGACCAGCTGAGCCGAAGCCCCGCGGCACCCAGGACCCCCAGCACGGTGGGGACAGGCACCTGCTGCTATCAGGGGGGACAGGGAAAGGGAGCTGTTGCTGCTCTGTCAGGGCTTTCCCCTTTGCTGAATGGCCTGAAGGAGCCAAGAGGCTGTAGGTGCTGGCAAGGGAAGGGGGCAGTGGGGACGTGTGGCCCCGGGGCCGTGTGGGGTCTCAGCCTGACCCCTGCACCCCCAGCCAGGGAGATTCCAGAAATTCGAGAAATTTGTGTTTGGCATCTCTGGTTTGGCTGAGAGAGCAGCTCACAGCTCAGAGCATGGTGGTGATGAGGAGTTCGGGCTGTCGGGTCCATCGGGATAATCCCTGTGGTGTTATTTCAGTCATAAATCATAGAATCATCACAGAATGGTTTGGGTTTGGGAGAGACCTTAAAGCTCATCCATTTCCAACCCCCTACCATGGGCAAGGACACCTTCCACCAGACCAGGTTGCTCCAAACCCTGCCCAACCTGGCCTTGGGCACTTCCAGGGATGGGGCATCCCTAATCATACTTAACTGCCCAGAAAAGCTATGGCTTCCCCAAACCGTGCTATGGCTCTGTGATTTATTTCTTTTGCACAAAATGGAACCATTTATAGTGCTGTGTCACTGCAACGATTTTCCTTTCTGTTTGCTGGGTTTTTTTTAGTTGGTTTGGTTTGGGTTTTTTTAACAGTCCAAATATTGTGTTTTGCCGTTTAAAATGTTTGGGGTTTTGTATATTTCAATTCAAGTTCTGATCTGGGCTTCTGCCCAGAGCTCCAGGTGAATTTGCAATAATTTGGAGATTGTCATTTGGAATGATGCTCCCATCACTGGGCCACTCCTCCCTCCCAGGGTCTGGGGGCACCTGCAGGGTTTTGGGGGGTTTGTCCCAGCTGGGGGGAGCAGCATCTTGCCACCCTAAAGCTGTCCCTGGGGAAGGAACCTGCTGCCTCACCACATCCCAGCCCGACCCTGCACTTCAGAACCTCCCTCTGCCCCCTCGCTCTGAGCACCCCGCGGGGATCTGTGGGGGTGGCAGAGCATCCCATAGGGATCCCAGAGCCTCCCGGGGGGATCCTTGGGGCTGGCAGAGCATCCCATGGGGAACCCAGAGCATCCCGTGGGGCTCTGTGGAGGTGGCAGAACATCCCGTGGGTATCCCTGGAGCATCTGCGAGCATCCCGAGGGGATCCCAGAGCCTCCAGTGGGAATCCGTGCCGTGGGGCGTGTGTGAGCATCCCGAGGTCTCCGCGGGGCTGTCAGAGCACCCCGTGGTGCTCAGCCCCGCGCCCGCCTCGCCCCGGGTGCGGGTCCCGCCGCCCCCCGCCCCGCACCTACCGGCGGCTGCGCGGCGCTCCCGGCTGCGGCTCCCGAGTGCGCGCGGGGAGAACCGGGGTGGAACAGAGCGATCGGGGACGGTGAGGATGAGGAGGAGCTGCCTCGGGGCGGGGGAGCGGCGGGAGGATGCGGGGGGGGGAAGGGGGAGGCTGATCGCATCCACCCCCACAGCGGGGCCGGGCACCTGCCCGCACTGCCCGACCCCGGGCAGGGCAATGGGCAGCGGCCGGGGCTGAGCCCCCCGGGCGGCAGGAGCCGACAAAACCCCCAGAAGACGGAGCAGCATCGGCCTTCCTGTCCCTGGCGTTTCCCTTCCCTGCGGCACAGGACATCGCTGCGACGCTGGGTGTCTCCGAACCCTCCGGGAAGGCGATGACCTCCCTCATTCCGGTCATCCCCGANGCACTGACGGAGCCCGAGCGATGATTTCAGCGCTTGGCCGGGCTCCACGAGCCCTTTGATGTGGTGATGTTTAGGCTGCGTTATCTAAGGCTCGCTCAGAATAGGCTTTTAGTCCCGGCTCACGTGGAGCCAATGTGTTTGGACAGGCATTCCGGGCTGCAAATGCCCGGAGCCCAGACGTTTGGATAAAACATTCCCGAGTTGACTCTGGTTACCAGCGCCTGTGGGGACGGCTCCTAACGCTCCCCACAGCGCAGGTGGACTCGGACCTTTCCGGCCATGTCAATATTTTTTTTTTCCCCTTTATTTTTAATAATCCCGCCCAAGATTTTCTCTTGCTTTTTCAGAAAATAAAAAATAAATACGGCCAAACATTCCTGAATCTAACAGAAGAGCAGGCCTGGCTTTGCCTCAGTCTCTCCTGGATGAAAGGCACGAGGGTTGTGAGAATGTGAGGAGGATTGGGAAATGCCGNCTGCCCTCCCCACGGGGTACCCTGCCCGCCCCACGGGGGCCCCTGCCCTCCCCGGGGGCAGCTGCCGAGGAGGGACCGGGGCAGGGGCAGCCACAGGGCTGTGCCGGGCACGGCTGCGTTCCCGCTGGCACCGGGAGAGCTTGGCCTTAAAAGCCGAAGTGTTCCGGGAGCGCTGACAGCCGGGTAAAACGCAGCTCCGTGTCCCCAGGGATGGCGCTGGAGCCTGGTGGCGGTGCTGCCTCTGCCGTAGGGGCTGTGCCGGGGCACCGGCCTTGCTGGGGGCCAGGGGTGGGCTCGGGGCTCGNTTCCCGAGTTGACTCTGGTTACCAGCGCCTGTGGGGACGGCTCCTAACGCTCCCCACAGCGCAGGTGGACTCGGACCTTTCCGGCCATGTCAATATTTTTTTTTTCCCCTTTATTTTTAATAATCCCGCCCAAGATTTTCTCTTGCTTTTTCAGAAAATAAAAAATAAATACGGCCAAACATTCCTGAATCTAACAGAAGAGCAGGCCTGGCTTTGCCTCAGTCTCTCCTGGATGAAAGGCACGAGGGTTGTGAGAATGTGAGGAGGATTGGGAAATGCCGCTCCATTTTCTCACTCAAGGGAACGCCCCCCAGAGCTGCAGGGGGCTGCCCCCTCCCTGCACTGCACCCCAGCCCTCCCCACTTGCCCGGCTGCCCTTGCCCCCTGGTTGCGGTTGGCACTCAGCAGCCCTGGTGCGGTGCTTTGCAGACGGTGTCCTGCCAAATTTGTGTCCTTTCTGCCTGTCCCGAGGGCTGATGGCCCTGGGATGGAGCCAAGAGCCGGAGCGACGCAGACACGGAGCAAACATGGACTTGGGCAGCGGGATCTGCGCCGGGCACGAAGGAGAGGAGGCTTGGCCCAAACCCAGACACCGACAGTGCTGCAGTGGCCCCGGGCCCCGCACCGAGAGCCGGAGGGATGGGAGGCACTGCAGGGATGGGGGCACTGCAGGGATGGGACACAGTGGAAATGGGGACTCTGCAGGGATGGGGGCACTGCAGGGATGGGACACAGTGGAAATGGGGACTCTGCAGGGATGGGGGCACTGCAGGGCTGGGGGCACTGTGGGTATGGGGGCACTGCCTTGGCGGCAGCTCTGTCCCCCCTGCCCTCCCCAGGCCAGCCCTGACTGGGCAGCCCCAGCAGCACCTGCAGCAGGTGCCTGGGGTATTTCCCAGGCTCTCGGGATGAATTTGATGGTTGGCTGCTGCTCCTGTTCCTCTCCTGCTCCTGCCCCTGCGTGTGCTAAGGAACCTCCTCACCTCACTGCCTCGAGCGCCCAGCAGCCCCTGGCCCTGAGTGCCATCAATAAACGACACTTCCCGGGGTTGTTTGGAAGCACCGTGAGTAATTAACCACGGAGCCCCGAGGAAGCTGCAGGTGCTTCCCTGCCTGGCCCCACGCACGCAGGCAGTGCCCGTGAGGGCAGCTGAGCCCCAGCCCCGCTGCCCCGGCGGCTCCTCATCCCCCCAAACCACGGTCCCACAGCAGAGACCACTGAAGCAAAACTTGCTGCACGTTTCAAGGGAGATCCACGAGATCCCCCCGTCCTGGGCTTTGGCTCCATCCCTCCTGAGGCGGTATTCCTGGAGGGACTCAGCGGGCACCGCTCAGCCCGGTACGAGCTGGGAACAGCAACGAAGTGGAGACCCCCTCCTGCCTCCTGCCAGCTCCCTGCCCCAGAGCCGGGGCAGGGGAAAAGGAAACCCCAATTGTTCCTCAGCACCACACACGTGGATGAGCTGCTGAGCTTGGCCAGGAGTTCAGGAACCAGGAACGTGCTGCAAATCCCTTGGGAAAGGACTGCAAAGCCCCCGGGAATCTGTGACGCTGCGCCAGGGTGGGAAGTGCAGGATGCTGGAAAAGGCACTCACCTGAGGAGGGTCGAGGTGTGCAGGGCTGGGCGCTGGGGGCAGCGGGGAGGCAGCGCCGCTGACCTGCCCGGAGGTGGGCAGGGATGTGCTGGGGTCACCCTGCCCCTCTCTCCGCCCCGCGGAGCCACAGGATCACACCCACGGCCCTCGCAGGGCGCCCGGGTGCCCCGGAGCCAGGCAGGGTCCCGCAGCCGGGCACTGGCACCGGGAATGAGCCGGGTTCCGGGCAGCGGCCGGCGGGCAGCGGAGCGGCCCCGGGCTGGCGGTGCCGGCCGCGGCTCTGCACCCACATAGGGCAGGGAAGTATGGATGGATAATCCTTCGCCTTGCTATTTTTTTCCTCTCATGTGATCTTGTTTTTGGACGGCTATTTCGGGGCTGGACTCCAGCCCAGGTGAAAGACAAGGATTGAATCCAGCCACCCCCTTTCCCGGAGGCCCTCCCAGGACCTCCGCCTGCCCGCCCGCGGGACGGGGACAAACGCTGCCACCGGGTCCCATCCGTGCCCGCTCCCAGCCCTGTTCCTCTCCTGCTGCAGAGCCCTTTCTGCCCCTGCCTGCCCTGTGCAGCCGGTGGGGGCTGGTGGAAGCCGGCTGTGGCGAGCACGGCGGGCCCGGTCACCCCTCCATCCCACGGCCACCCCTCCCTGCGTCCCCAGGGCTGTCGCCGGCACCGGCACGGCTGCAGAGCAGGACTCTCCCGGCACCGTTTGCTTCTTTGTGCCCGTTTCCCCCCCCAGACCAGCCTGGCAGGAAGCTGGCGGGAGATAAACACATTAAAAATATGCTCGGAGCGTGCAGCAGCCTTGGAGCGAACCGCGGCGAGCCCCGGCCCCGCGCGCTGCCATCGTCCCCAGTGCCGGGACGAGAGGGACAGGCAGGGACCGGGGACGAGAGAGACAGGAGGGGACAGGGAACAGGGGACGAGAGGGACAGGCGGGAACAGGGGACGAGAGGGACAGGAGGGGACAGGGAACAGGGGAGGAGAGGGACAGGCAGGGACCGGGGACGAGAGGGACAGGAGGGGACAGGGAACAGGGGACGAGAGGGACAGGCGGAGCCGGGGGGCTCTGGCGGCCCCTCCGCTCCTTGTGCAGGAGCCCAGATCCTGGGCCGCATCCTGCCCCTGGGGCTCCTCTGAGGACATCCTTGGGGACATCTTGGTGCCACATGCCCCGTGCTGTCGGGGATGACTATTTTCATCCCATTTATGTCTTTCGAGCCTCTGCACGGACGTTGAAGGGGGCCGGTGGGGCACTGGGGAAGGGCAGCCTGGCGCTGTGGCTCAGAGGGTGCGGATGTGGGGCAGAACAGGGATGTCAGGGATGTGGGGCTGAGTCTGGCTGTCCCCACGTGCACGTGGCACTGCGGACACACCGCGCCCTTTCACGGTGGCTGGTGGGAGGAGTGGGTGCTGTCACAGCGTGTTTGGCTCCTAAATTGTGTCTTTGCATGACTAAAACTCGTTAAAGGTCCCTGTGATGAGTCTCAGGGGAGCCTGAATTTCCCTCAGCCCGGTCTCCCCAGTTCAGCTCTGGGAGAAGCTGGTTTGGCACTGACTGCACAACACCGGGGGCAGGTGGCACGTGGCAGCAGGGGACAGGTGAAGGACAGGACCCACCACGTGAGACTTCAGAGGTGGGTGTGATCTGGGTTACAGAGAAATGGGTCATTCCAGAGGTGTGCCACAGATGTGAAAAATTCAGGTCCAAAAATTAGAGGTCACTTATTTTTTTCAGCCGATTTCCCAGTCTTTATTTTTTTTAAAAAAATTCTACATATTAAGTATATGACAAATATATTAAATGTATATTAAACATGTAAAACTAGTGAATTAAACAGTATTATTTATATTAAAGATATATTTAATTGTTTTCTTATTCCTGCTTGCCATGAACCAGTTTTATGTGAAATAAGGAATTGATCTCTGACACTTATTAAGTGCTCTATTTTTGGCGGGACTCTCACCAGGGCCAAAGCTCTCCTCTTGCCGTCTCTGCAAATTAGGCTGTTTATCATAACAAGGTGAATTTTGGTAACCAGAAGCTCCTACGAAGCCACTTTTCCCCTGTGGAGCAATCGCTGAAGAAGGAAGAGGGGGGAAAAGTCTCTTTATAAGGGTAAGAGAGGTTTTAATAAAGGAGAAGTTGAATAAAATGACTGACCCGGGAAAATCCTGCAGGAGAGGGAGGCGCAGGGAGGCTCCGGGGCCGCCAGAGGGCGGCGCGGAACCACAGCAGGCACAGCTGGGCACAGCTGGATGGGGATGGGCACAGCGGGGTGGGGACGGGCACAGCTGGATGGGGGCACAGCTGGATGGGGATGGGCACAGCGGGGTGGGGACGGGCACAGCTGGATGGGGGCACAGCTGGATGGGGATGGGCACAGCGGGGTGGGGACGGGCACAGCTGGATGGGGGCACAGCTGGATGGGGATGGGCACAGCGGGGTGGGGCGGGCACAGCGGGGTGGGGACGGGCACAGCTGGGGCACAGGGCAAAGGGGGGGCGATGGCACTGCCAGGGGGCACAGCTGGACTGGGGCACAGCTGGTCTGGCTGTGGCACATCCGGCAGCCACGGGGCGTCTGAGGCCCGTGCAGGTGAGGGTGCAGCATCCACATCTGGAGCACATCTGGGGGGCAGCAGAGCTGGCCACTCTGGCCCGGGGGCAGCGGGTACAGCTGTCCCTGTGCACATCTGGTGCCACACCCAGTGAACACCTGATGGCCCAGGGCACCTCTGGGGGCTCCCAAAAGCCGCTGCAGCTGCCCCAGGCGTGGGTTCTGTTCCTGCAGGAGCACGGGTCGGGTTGGGCTCTGCCCCTGGAAGCCAGGCAGGAGCCTGGGCCTCATTAAGATGCTCTCGCCCTGATCTCTGCCAGAGCCTGTCACTCGCCCAGGCACGCACAGGACAGTAACTCTGTTTGCCTTCGCCGCGGTCTCGAACATGACTCTCGGTCTCGGCTCCTGTGCCAGGATCTCTCTGGTGTTTCCCGGTCCCTGTTTCCCAGGAGGGAGCCCCCCCTTCCGAGGAATTGCTCCCAGCCTTTGTATTTTAACAAATGACCTGAGACACTGAGCCCAGCGTTGTTTACTCGGCTGGGCATTAGCTCGGAGTTGAGAGCTGCCTCCCAAAGGGCTCTCCTGGATACGCTGACCCAACGAGGCCTCTGCTGTAATTACATTCCAGGGAAAACAGACATCTCCTGATTCATTTAATATGTGCCATGTTGCGTTTAGATACGTAACAGAAGCCCCATTACCTTAAAAGTCCTGCTGTTATCAAGTACTGACTTAATTACAGTTTTATCTAAAAATAGATCAGGTTAGTTTGACAGAACCCATTTGTCCTCCTCCCCTGCTTCCCAGCCATGTTTCCTCCCTGCAGTTTCTGCTCCATCCTGACCAGCATCAGTGCCCTGCCACAGTCTTTTCCCAAGAGGTGCTGAGATCCCACGGGCGTGTTTGCTATTCCCTCACCACAGTCTCCCAAAACTTACCAAATACAGAACCACAGACCCATGGAATGGTTTGGATTGGAAGAAACCTTAAAGCCCAACTTGTTCCACCCCCTGCCATGGGCAGGGACACCTTCCACTGTCCCAGGGTGCTCCAAGCCCCGTCCAGCCCGGCCTTGGACACTGCCAGGGATGGGGCAGCCACAGCTGCTCTGGGCACCCTGTGCCACTTATTTATAAATGCAAATATATAAAAATATATATACATATATAAATACCTAAGCAAGGAGAGCCCAGGAGGCCCCTCAGGCTCAGGTTATCCAGCTCTGGCTGCTTTTAACCTTTCTGACCTTGGGAGCTGCTGCCACCCAGGGAGTTCCTCCGGGCAGGATGTGCTGCATCACCCGCTGCTCCTTTGCCATAGCTGCTGTCGTTCCCAGCTCCTACCCAAGGTGAGGCCTGGAGCCAGCGTCTGCTCGTCAGCATCACTTTCCTCTTTCCTCTGATTGTTGTGTGGTTTTTTTGTAGCTGCCCCACTTCCCTGGAAGCCAGGCCAAGGCAGCTTTCTTCCCACTTGGGAAGGGAAAGGCTCCGAGCGGTGTCTGTCAGCAGCAGTGGTGGCTCTGAAGGAAAGGTGGCAAAGTCCCATCTATGAACAGCCCTCAGAGCTGTTCCAGCTGCTCCCTGGGCTGTGCTGGGCACTCCCTGGCTTTCATTTTATTTCCCACGTGCTTGACAACAGACACAGACTTCTCTCTCCCGGTTTTGGCACAAGCAGGATGGGGCCGTGCTCCGGCACTGCCGGCGGGACCGCGGGTGCTGGTGCCGCAGGGCCACACCCGGCTGGGCCGAGGTCACACGCCTGGATGGACTTGGAGCATCCCAGCTCTCCCCGTGTGCCACTGGCGGATCTTTCTCTGCCTCGCTGCCTCGGAAGGTTTTTGCTCCCTCTCTGGATGAGGGAGGGCAGGGAGGGCAGCCCAGGACCCATCGCCCAGGAATGTCAGCTCCGCTCATTGCAGCACTGGATTTTCTCATCTGAACCCACGAGGAAAACAGAACTGGGGCTACTGTGTCTGAGGGCTGCTCCAGGAGATACCTCACTGCCCAAAATCTCCAAGAATTCCTGATTTTGTCTTTCTCAGCCCAGCCACTTGTGCGAACAGCGTCAGGCCGGGGCCGGGCACACAAAGCAAGGTCGGTTATAAGCCATTCTCCTGGAACAGAGGCACTTGGAGCCGGCACAAAGGAATCTCTGTCTCTCCCCTGCACTGGCATCCTGGCAATTAACCCGGAAAATTGCAGCTTGGCCTTGTCCTGGGCGCCGAGTGCGGGGCTGTGCAGGGCAGGGGGCAGCGGGCCCGGCCGGGGTCTGGCTGTGCCGCGGTCTCGGCTGCACGGGGAGATGGAGCGGCCAGAGTCCGACTGGGAAGTGCCGAACCAATGGGAAACTCCCCTGCTTCCAGAAGAAGTGAGGGAAGTCATCTGGACTGGGCTTAAGAGATGTACGTCCGGAAAACAGCAGAATTAGGAGTCACCCGGATCAGAGCATCGTGGAAGAGCCTGAGCTGGAAAGGACCCACAAGGGCCATCGAGTCCAGCTCCTGGCCCTGCACAGGACATCCCCACAAATTGTACCGTGGCTCAAACGTGGGCAACCTGACAGAAACTCTGAGCTGGTCCCATCCCCACGGAACAACGTGCCACCCTGCTGGGGACACGGCAGTGCCCGGCGGAAACCCAGCCCTGCCCTGCCCTGCCAGGCTGCTGCTGGAAACAACAGCCACCAGAGCTAAACACGGCGCCCTGGGAAGTGCTGGTGAGGCAGATAATCCACAGGCAGAGGCTGTGACAGCCTGCTCGAGTGTGTCACAGCACTGTCACCATCATTACAAGCACGGTAATTGGGTGCCCAGGCTGGGCCCATGTACGTGCAGGGGAAGTACTCTCGAGGAATCAAGAAATATTCTGTGTTTGGTTTGCCGCTGCACTTCCTACAGACAAAATAAGTGAGAGATGAAGCCAATTTCAAAGCAAATTTTAAAATTTTGGGGTTGCTATTTTGACAGCTTTTGTTTAATTTTTTACTATGTAAAGTCCCTGGCAAACCTCCCTGCGGCCGATAAAGGCATCAGGAGTGAGGGAATTAAAGGTACCAAAGGAAGGCAATGAGGAAGAGTGTAAATCATGCTTACAGGGTATTGTAGAAACTACAGTTCACCCAAGTCCAACCCACTAGGAAACAAATATTTAATTGTACAGTAAATAACATATTTTTATGGTTCCAAACCGTATCTCAGAAGCCACATGAATATAAACAGGCGTGAGATCAGCTCAGCCCCTGGCCCTCCTGCATCTGCCGTGGGGTGGGGACAGCAAAGGGACAAGAACAGGAGGGGAATGAACAGGGCCAGACCTGCTAACTGGAAATTGTGACTGGTGTTTGGGGGCCAGCTTTGTAGGGAAAGGGACCGCTGCTCTCTGAGAAGCAGGATTGGAGAGGGGAGGGTTGTGAGGGGATGGGCATCTCGGTGCTGACCCTGGGAAGCTGACACTCGGCTGGGCACAGGCAGAGTGGGCAGCAGCGCCCACGGGGATCCCCTCCCTCCTGGAGCAGGCAGTGGAGCCCTCGGGACCCCCTGGAACTGCTGCAGTGCCCGGCACGGGGGCAGTGCCCGTGGGACTCCCTGAGGCTGCCGCGGTGCCCGGCGCGCCCTTGCAGCAGGTATCAGATGCGGAGCTCTCCAGGCACCGGGTGTTTTTAATAGCAAGTGGAATTGTTCCCCATCATCAGTATCTTATCTGCACGTTTCAAGGGCACGTCCTCTGCCAGCAGCGCTGTGAAAGCAAACACGGAGCCGTGCCCGGGCTGGCTTTGCTCAGCGAGGTGAGAGCGAGGGGCGGCTCTGTGCCCACACCGGGGGCTGCACCTGCAGGGACCGAGCTCTGGTCTCTGATGATGCTCTGGGCTGGAAGGAGACGCCTCCCTGGACAGGACAAAACTTCCTTGAATTCAAAGGCACAGCCGCACTGCCCACGGGGCGGGCTGCTGGACACACAGACGGGGTGGCACAGGGACACACGGACAGGGCGGCACAGGGACACACGGACGGGGTGGCACAGGGACACACGGACAGGGTGGCACAGGGACACACGGACAGGGTGGCACAGGGACACATGGATGGGGTGGCACAGGGACACACGGACAGGCTGGCACAGGGACACACGGACAGGGTGGCACAGGGATACAGACAGGGTGGCACAGGGACACACGGACAGGGTGGCACAGGGACACACGGACAGGGTGGCACAGGGACACAGACAGGGTGGCACAGGGACACACGGACAGGGCGGCACAGGGACACATGGACGGGGTGGCACAGGGACACACGGACAGGCTGGCACAGCTCCCTGGGGGGCAGCTCCTCATTTATCTTCTTATAATCATTAACTTAAAAAACGCGAATCCGTTTTCTGGTTTCCCTTCCCTTTTCTTGTAAGTCAGCCGGGCTGCAGCCTGTCCGTTCCCGCCCCTGCAGCTCCTCCAGGCCGGCTGGCTCAGCCCTCCAGGGATTTCCCCATCGCACCCAGCCCTTGGGGGCCCTCACGGTCACCCCTTGCTCTGCCACCGTTCCCTGCCTTCCCCTGAGAGCTCAGAGCAGGGGACAAACGATGTGCAGAGCCAAGGGCAGGCAGAGGCCCCACGGGCACAGAGTGAGGTGACACCGGGGGGGCTCAGTGACACTGGGGGGGGCAGCGACACCGGGGGCTGCAGGGTCAGGCAGGGGGAACCGGGACTGGCTCCTTGAACCCCAGCCCCAGGAACAAACCCGTTGTCTGGGCTTCCGGGCACGGCTGGGATAGCTAGTGGGGATTTCCACAGGAATTTCGAGAAGCTGTTTGAAGATATTTTTATGCAGGAAAGGCAGTGGCTTTGCTTAATTAGGAGAATTAAACCGATTTGCGCTGAAGCCAGCAGTAGGGAGTTGCTGTAAAGTGGCCCATGTGCAGGGATGGTCACCGAGTGCTGGGGTGAGGAAAATCTCCCTCCAGATTCCAGGAGCAGAGGCAGAAAAAGAGGGAACGCTGAGGGCTGGGACCACGGAGCAGCACCAGGAGGAAATTACTATTTACACAGGGAGAAGCAGCGCTCACATCCCTCGTACGGGTCGTACCGGGGCTAATGCACAGCAGACATCTCTGGAGCCCCTCCAAAAGGGAAACTAGAGTTTGGTTTGGGAACTTCTGGTTCTAATTCCTGGAAACACAGCTTCAGCTCAATTTCACAGTGGTTTGTGACATTTTTCCAGTGGTTATACAAATTTTGGGAAAACATTCCTCTCCTTGGAATTGTCTTGTGATAATATAACCCCGCTTAAGTGGTTGGAGGTTTCGTACGGCTTCACACCCCTCCAGAGGTGCCTGTGAGAAGCAGCCCCCATCTGCCTGGCACGGATCCTGCCCCCTTAGGCACAGGAATCATTAAGGGTGGGTTGCCCTTGAAACTTTTTATGATGCGGGTGGGGAGGCCCTGGCACAGGGTGCCCAGAGAAGCTGTGGCTGCCCCTGGATCCCTGGCAGTGTCCGAGGCCAGGCTGGACGGGGCTGGGAGCAGCCTGGGATAGTGGAAGGTGTCCCTGCCCATGGTGGGGGGTTGGAACGAGATGTTCTTGAATCCCTTTGGTGTCTCTGGGCTTCCAGGGGCTCTCTGGGAAGGGCTCCCCTGCCACAGGTGCTGCAGGGAGAGAGAGCAGTTGCAGGTTGTCAGCGCTGATGGGCTCCAGGGTGGAGTGGGCTATAAATGCTGCTGCTCTGGCCACTTCCAGCTCTTGTGGGACCTTTGCAGAGCTCCTGCCTGGGGCAGCTGTGCTGGTCACCCAGCCTGGGAGCACTGGTGCCTGCTGGAATCCTCCCTGGAGGTGCTGGGGCTTCGCTCCAGCTCCTGTGTGGCCAAAGGCAGGGGGTGGTGAGTACTGGAATGGGACGTGTGGGTGTTTAATGCAGGTGGTGGCCAGACATTTCCTGCCTTGGGTTTGGGTTTGGCGCAGGTTACACCTCTGGGTGCTGCTGTTCCATCTCCGAGGGACACATCTGGGATTTTCTGGAGCAGGATGAGGCACTCTTACACCCCCAGCTCCCTGGGGTCCTGCTCCTCTGCCCAGGGCTCCCTCTCCTCCCCACACCCCTGTGTCACCCCTGGAAGTGTTTCTCTGTGGAGCACTACAGGACCAGAACTGCCCTGCAGAACATGGACTTTTATGATCTTTTATGTTTGGAGAGGAAATGAGTGGCAGCTGCTTGGCTGGGCCTTTCAGGGGATTTTGTATTTCCCCAAAAATGAGAGTAAGAATAGGCAGGCTGTTTAGCCTTTCCTGACAATGAAACTTTGTCGTCTTTATAATTAACCCTGTTATTTAAATACTTCTTCTATGGATATCATTGAAGATTTCATAGCCCTTGTTCCTTTTCCATTTCAGCTTCCTGCACTGCAGTGACTCCCAGGGGCGTGACTAATTTCACTTTTCCATTTAATTGAGAGCTTGTTTCTGACTTTGCCTTTGTGTGTTTGGCTGTACTTGGGCAGCTGTTTGATGCCTTGTTGCTGCCCAAAATGCACCTGTCAGGCCTTTTCTTTTCCTCCCAGGGAATTTAGAGGACATCTATGACCAACTCTTTCTTCAAAAACATTTCCATCAGAGTCATGTGCTGTGGGTTTTCTGTGTCGTGTGCTGTGTGTCCACCTCCCCTCTTAAGGAATTCACCCAAAAATTCCTAAGCTTGAAACTCTTCTCGCTTATGTATCACTTCTATTTTTCTGTCAGTGAGGACTTTCCTGAGGGCCTGTAGTGATGTTTCCTTTGCCACCTCTCTGGCAGCTACAGGGAGTGCATTCCCTTCTTCCCCTCACTCGCTAAATATCCACTGCCCTGCTCTGCAGAGCCCCTGTGCAGGTGATGCCTGCTTGCAAAAGGACCTAGTGAGGCTTTTGGACAGCACGGTGAAAGACCAGGGACAAAGGGAAGGATGGTGCTGGAAGCCCATCCTCCTCTCGGGAGGAGGTGTAACCTGGACCATAAGTAAGGGGACAGTGATCTTCAGCACCACGGACCCTGTCTTTGCATGGAAGGTAACTAAATATACAGATACACATGGGAAACAGTGGAGGCATGGCTGCCCCATCCCTGGAAGTGCTCAAGGCCAGGTTGGACCAGGCTTGGGGCAACCTGGAATAGTGAAAGGTGTCCGTGCCCATGGTTGGAACTGGATGATTTAAAGGTCCCTTCCAACCCACACTGTTCTATGAAGTTCCTTTGCGTCCTTCCTGCATCATGTTAAGTGTGCTAAATGCCTCCGGACATCCCAGCTCCCTGACCCAGCGATGTCCCACCCTCATCTTTGTGCTTGAGCAGCCGTCACATCTCCAGAAGCTGCGACCTTCGAAGGCAGCCGCTGCCTTCGTGCTGCGTAACACAGACGGGCTGGTGCTGCCCCAGCGGGCGATAATGCAGAGCTTTGTTCTGTCCCACATGTGTGCACAGCCCTGGTAACATTTACAGTGGGAATGCTGCTCCCAAGGGACACAGAGAAGGGTCATGTGGCTTCAGTCAAACGGGGATTTGTGCTGGCAGGAAACTGAGCCTCTGCAATCTCTCCACCGAGGCATTACTCTTTAAAATAATGTTTCTGGTCTGTAGGTTATTCTGTGTCCCATTCCCGGCCGGGACAGGGTGAGCACAGACCCAAGCACGGCAATTCTAGAAGCTGCTCCAACATAAGGCTTTCATGGTGCCTTTGATCATCAATCATCAATACCATCACCGAATTATGGGGACACAAAGCAGACACTGAGAGTAGAAGCCAGGCTCCAGCACCCTGAGGATCATCCTGGAAACAAAAGTCAAACTTAACATTAGGCTAGGAAAAGCTGCAGGGGTTTGTGAGTATCCCTGTGTTCTGGGGAGGATCCTGGCAGGGCTGGGGTCACACATTCAGACAGGAGGAGGGAGGTTTGCAGCTGGACAGGTGTTGGAGCAGAGTTTAAACCTTAATGAAGCAGTAAAAATGTAAGTACGCTGCCCCCGAAATTGGGGAAGGGGAAGACAAGCAGTGCTCTTGGGAATTGTGCCAAAAATTGACAGAGTTGGGCAAAGTGCCACCCGTGCAGTGTGAAAGGACTGGCCCAGCAAAGCTGAGGGCAGCTCAGGGGTCAGGGGTGCACACGGCTGCTCAGCGTCTCGGCTGAAGAGTACTGAGAAGTTTCCTTCTATTTTTAACAAGGAATCAAAGGAAACAAACCTTCCTCACTGGCTAAAAGCACAAGCACCAGAAACCTCTCTCAAGCCTGAGGAGTGTCCCTGTGCTTCTGCACCGGGAGCTGGGTCCTGCTTTATCTGCTCTGACACCTGCCAGGGAGATGAAAGGGAACGGGGCCTCTTCTGGAGACAGCTCCCCTCGGATGCACGGCCTGGGGGCTTTGTCCCGGGGAGTCCTGCTCTCCTTGGCGCTCCCAGATCTCCGAGAGGCACGTGCCAGGCTTGGCAGAGGTGGCACCGTGAGGAGCTGGGCACGTCCGGGCGGGTGTGAGTGCGGCAGAGCACGAGCAGGAGGTGAAGCCAGTTAGCTGCAATAGATGAGAGGCTCGACAGCTACGGTTACAGCAAGGTGCTCTCTGCGGGGGAGAGGAACTCATGGCCCAAGGCACGAACACGGGCTCAGGGACCTGGAAGGAGCTGGAGATCATTGTGGCACCAAAGGCCGACTAACGGGAGATGGCACTGATATTTCCCTTCAATGGGAAACCAGTTCTGAAACCAGTTCCAAACCTGTGGTGTCGGGGGAGACTTGGCAGAACGAGGAGCTAATGATGAGTATTGCAAAAAATCATTGGAGGTTAACGAGTATGAGCTGGGAGCTGGAGAGGGTTTGGGAGCAGAGGCCCCAGCCCAGCTTGCTTTTCATTTCGGGGGATCTGTCCCCCTGCAGAGGCTTGGCTGTGTCACTGCTGTTCCCGTCTTCTGTCTCGTCTCGCCCACCCCTGCAAATCTGCCTGAGGACCAGGAGGAGGGACTGCAAGGAGAAAAGTGAGCTGCAGAAGGGAAAAAAGGAATTGAGTAGGTGGAAATTCATGTGTGACTGTGAGAGGTGCAACGCAGTAAGGAAAAGTACTGTTCCACTCTAAAATATATATATATCTGAAACCATGTTATCTGGAAAGCTCATGAGTGCTCGGTGGAGGGAGCACTGTCACGCTGAAGGTGTCACTAAGGCTGCTTGCTGCAGTCACACGGAGGGGTATCAAACGGGAACACACCCACGGCACATTTCCAGGATAACATGGGAGAAGGGGAAGCCCTTGGTGTCTACCCTGGAGCTGTACTCACAGCCAGCAAAAGGTCCAAGGGCACGAATCAGATCTCTTGGAGGGTTGTCGGTACAATAGGTCAATACGTGCCCTTTGCTTTACAACAGGGAATTCAGGGGGATTCGTTATGATGGTCTAACGTTTTATCTGGAACAGGGTTGTTTTATTTGTGCCATATACAATGCCTCATCTCTGTCTAGCCCGATAAAGAGTCCTGGGAGCAAGGAAGATGTGAGTGTGATATACAGCCACATAACAAGTAGACCTTGAACATTGCTGCCCGAGGGCAATTCCAAGAAACCTCTCGTGTAGCTCCTGGAATCTGGCAGTCAGGACGCCTGCTGTTGTCTCCCGGGGTTTAATGAAATGCATTAGTGCCCCAGCCTCTGGTGTTGTGAGACCTGGGTAGTGGGTGGCTTTCCACCGTCCCTCCCCCTGTAACGCAGGTTCTGATCTCCACAGCAGCGGGCACGCTGCTGGGGCCGGCTCAGCTGCTGCAGGGAGGCTCCAAGATGCCCGAGGCAGGACAGCCACAGGATGAGGGGTTTAGCTCCCGCGGGAGGCCCGGGGTCCCTGTGTGGTGCCGGGCTCAGCCCCAGCCCCCCGCGGGGCTCTGTCGCTCCGAGCCGGAGCCGTGAGATGCCGAGAGCTGACACGGGGGCCCGGAGCTGCCGCGTGGGGACGGGGCTGGCTCCTCACCTCCCGCTCCTGCTGTCACTCCAGCTTTCCCTGACTGGTGAACATAACTGGCAGAAAGCCTTCCCGGAGGAGAAGGGGTTCCTTCTGCCGCGTTAGCAAGGGATGTGTCGTGGGCACTCGGCGACAACTGCAGCCGGTGTGAGGATGGGGCAGGAACGTGGAGGTGGGAAGATGCTGTGCTCAGATGAGGGAGCTGATCCAGCTGAAAGCTCACTCTGGAAAGAACTGCTGTTTTTCAAACAAACCGGTCTAACCCAGCCGGTTGTGTGACCCACCCAGAGATAACTTTGGTGGCAAGAGAGGGCTGGGAAGAGCAGCTGGGGCTGGTCGGAGCTGATGCTACTGCAGTCAGAAAAGCCCAGACTGGTTTGTGCTGGAAAGGGCTTAAAGATCCCCCAGTTCTAACCCCCTGCCATGGGCAGGGACACCTTCTACTGTCCCAGGCTGCTCCAAGCTCTGTCCAGCCTGGCACTGGACACTGCCAGGGATCCAGGGGCAGCCACAGCTGCTCTGGGCACCCTGTGCCAGGGCCTCCCCACCCTCACAGGGAACAATTCATTCCCAATATCCCATCTAACTCTGCCCTCTGGCAGTCTCCCCCTTCCTTCTGCTTGGCTGTGGCAGCCCCCACCCTGCACCAGCAGTTATTTGATCTCAGAGTCACCTAATCTAGGTAGAAACTGCTCTTTTTTTCATTTTTATTTTAATGCTGCAGTAGTTTTCTGCTGATGTTTCCTGAGTGAGTGAGCTGTGGGATGTGGGTTGGTGAGTGAGGGAGAATGTGCTAATGTGTGGTCAAGGACGGCTCAGGGGTGGGAGTGTGGGATTAGGGCAACCACAGCTTTCATCTGTGGGAAGGATGTGTGAGCACAGCCCCGCAGAGGCTCGGAGGAGGGCTGGCTGGGGCCAGTAGGACGAGCTCTCAGTGGCCAGGATTCTGTCCAGTGCTGCTGGATCCCTACATGGTGTCCAACTGACCTGGCTCACTTGGGGTGAGACAACCCAGCTGCTTAAAACAATAAATCACAGCAGGCAAATATGGCAGGGATTACAGAGGGATGCAAGCTGTTGTTATCTACGGGCAGGAGGATGTGGAAGTCTGGGGCATTTGTTTGCTTATTTTTCCCGTCAGTGATACCCGTTCTCAGGAATGTGGTGGGATTCTTGGGGTGTCCTGTGCAGGGCCATGAGCTGGGCTCGATGATTGCTGTTGGTCCCTTCCAACTCAGGATATTCTGTGATATTCTTTTGCAGTTTGGATGCGCAATCCTAGGAAAATGAGACTGGAAGATGTCCAGGACTGTTCCTCCCCAGCCCTGCTGCCCTGCTCTGCTCCCACACTTGGAGCTCAAACACAACGAGTGTCTCCTGATGAAGGAAGTCAGAAAAAGAGGGGAAGATTCCTCACTGCCTGCCAGAGGCCTCGATTCCAGTGGTATGTGTGGTGTTTCATGTGTGACACAGCTTTGTATGGCCTCGATTCTGTCCTCATCAGAAAATGACAGTCTGAGCATCATCATTTTCTGTGGTTCTGGAAAAGTGCTGAAAATATTCAATTTTGAGCCCCAGATATTCAGATCCTCTAAGGTAGTGTCCTATAAATCTAGTTACAGGTTCTTCTCTACTACCGGTAAGTGCTGGAACACTTTTACATACGAACAATGGTGATGTAGAAGGGTAAAACCAAAATAGTGCTCCTGTGGCTTTGTGCAGGGTAGAATTAGGGAGCGTAATCCAAATAATATCATCTCGTGCTTTTATGGGGCTGCGTGCATATGGCGTAAATGACAGCTCATTAAACTTTATATCCTGCCTACAAGATAAGCATGTAATTAGTATTACATCCTTTTTTATAATTAGGAGGCCTCATCCAAAAAAATGTGGCTCGCAAACCATGTTTGAAGGCGGTGACTCAGCCTGAATTAGGCTGTGGTGCGAGGATGGAGAGAATCGTGCTTCAGAGGATTAAAAAAAACAAGAGACAAAAGGTTGAGCTGGTGTCGGGTTCCCGTGCCCGCAGCCACCCGCTGGAAAGCACAGGTGGATGAACTTTCTAGCACCAGGCTGGAGCCCGTGCTGCCAGGCCGAGCTCTGTGCGGGACCGGTGCCTCCCGCAGCTCGCGGGAGCGGCGCCGGCGCGGGCCCCGGCCGCGTTTCACGGCTGAGCTGACAGGAATGCCCGGTGCGGGACGGCCGGGCCGGGGGAAACGGGGAATTCCGGCCGCCCGGGGATTATCCGCGAACGCGTCTGTTTGTCCCAGGCCGGCGGGGGGAGAGGCCGCCGCCCGCCCGTCCGCGCGTGGCTCCGCCGGGGCCGGCCCGCGGAGCTTCGTTCGCGGCTCGGTGCCGGTGTTGGTGCCGGGATGGGGTTCGCTCAGCTCCGTGGGGCTGGCGCTGACGGGCTGTCCCTTCCCCGGTGATCGGCTGCCGCCGTGCACCTTCTGGCGGCCGGACGGGCCCGCGGGGAGGAGCAGTTGTTTCGTGAGGCTGCGGTTTGCTCCTGGAAGCTCCCGGCCGGGGCAAGGAGGTGACGAGCCAGCTGCTGCGCCCGGGCCAAATTCCTGGCGTGTTCCTGAAGGAAGCGGGCTGTGGGGAGAAGCCACCGGGTCTGTGGGCGGCGACAGCCATCGTCCGGGGGGAGAAGTGACGACATCCATCTTCTGTGAAGGGAAGTGGTGACAGCCATCGTCCGTGGGACGATGCTCTTTTGGGGACACAGTGCTAGGACAGGGCCCCACAGCTCCTCGTTGGTGCCGGGTTCTCCCGCTGCCGCTCCACATCCAGCCCTT
>VXAZ01006193.1:163746-201053 GCA_013399875.1 Gymnorhina tibicen
GCGCGCCTCGCCCTAAAAGCCCTTCCGCTTTTCATTTTCTCCGGATTTCTGCGTGCTTTCCCCCGCCGTGCCGGGCAGCATGGGGCTGCCGGCGCTGGAGTTCAGCGAGTGCTGCCTGGACAGTCCGCAGTTCCGGGAGCGGCTGCGCTCCCACGAGGCCGAGCTGGACAAGACCAACAAGTTCATCAAGGAGCTCATCAAGGACGGGAAGTCGCTCGTCGCCGCCCTCAAGAGTAAGTGCGGGGCTGGGGGCGGCCCTGCGGGACCCCGCGACCCCCGCCCGTCCCCCGGCCCCGGCCTGCCCGCTGAGCCCCGCCCGCCCCGCGCCTCCCCCGGGCCGGGGGCTCCTCCATCCGGGACCACCTGCGCCCACCCGTGTCCCCACTGCGTGCTGTGCTGCGGCCGGGCCGTGGGGACGTGCCTGGTCCTGGTCCAGCAGGACGTGCGTGGTCCATCAGGATGTGCCTGGCCGTGGTCCATGGGGATATGTGTGGTCCCGGTTCTGGCCCATCAGCACATGCACGGGCCTTGCCCTAGCCCGTCTAAACACGTGTGGTCCATCAGGGTGGATCTGTCGGGATGTGCAGGGATCCGGTCCCGGTCCATCAGGATGTGTGTGGCCACGGTCCATTGGTACTTGTGTGATTCTGGTCCTGGTCCAGCAGGTCCCGGTCCGTGCCCTCGGGGGTCGCGTCCTTCGGGAGTGGTTTTCTGGGGTGATGGGTTGGTGCTGCGCCCCCCCCTCCCCCTGGTTGTCCTCTATCCCCTCTCTGCCCAGGGTGGGCGATGCCCGGTGCCCCCACCGTGGCTCTGCCCGGGCTGACCCCTCCAGTGCCGTCCTGTCTCTCTCAGTGGGGAAGTGGAGGTGGTGCAAAGCTGCAAACCAGTGTGGAGGGATCTGCGTGGGAGGGGGATGCAGCGATGCAGGCTGTGGCTCCGGGGCTCGGGAGACCCTCACCTGTGGCTGGCAGCATACCGGTCCCCCTTAATGCCCAGGCTGGGCTGGCTCCTGTCCCCACGGCTGGGTTTGGGGACACCTCTGTACAGCCACTCGCTGCCAGGGTTGGGGGGGCTGTGCCTTCAGGGTGCTGTGCTGGGCAGGCTTCTCCCTGAGCTGTGGCTCTGTCCCTGCTGTTCCTTTATGGAGTCATTTGGGTTTTTTCTGTTTTTAAGTTTCTTTGGCCCAAATCACAGGGCGCTTCCCCATCCAGGGAGGTTCCTGTGCCCAGCACACCAGCAGCATGCACGGTCACCCATCTGTGATGGAGAGTGACAGGGGCACATCACGAACACGGGTGCCATGGAGCCCCTGCAGCATCACCTGCCGTGAACCAGCCTGGCCAGGGTCATTGTGGGGGCAGTGGGACAGCGAGGTCACCCCAGGGTGCACAGGCAGGTGATGCTCCATCCATTCCCACCACCCTGTCCATTCCCAGAAGGGCTGATTCCTGCTCCCTCCCCTTCTGATCTTCACAACGAGCCCCATGGGTTCTTCTGTGCTGAAGTAGCAGCTGGTAACATCTGGCTTACAGGGACTCCCACTGTACCAATTCTTGGCATTTGGGGTTAAAAGAATCTCAAACCCGACAGCTGTGGGTGCGTTTATGGTTCTGCAGGTCTGAGCTTTGTTCTGCTGTGGAGCATTTGCTGAAGGCAGCCAATGCCTGGCCCTGCCTGGAGCATTCATTTTATCCCAGAACAAATCCTACAGTGTCGTTCTTCACAGAAAATACGTTTTGGGAGTGAGCTGGTGGGTCCCGAGGTGTCTCTGGGCTTAGTCAGTTAGCTCGTAGCAGGTGCTGGCTGAGGTGACCGGCTGTGCCCTCGCCCTGGGCACGCTGTGTGCAGGTATTTCGGGGTGTGCTGTGAGCCCCTGCGGGCTCGTGGCTGCCAGTGGGCTCCTGTCCCCCGGCAGTGGCTGTGCTGCACGGCCCCGCGCCCCAGGCTGCCCGCACCGGGCAGGAAGAAAGCTCGCTGGCCTCTGCAGATAAGGATGTTTTCATGGCTGAATTGTTTTGTAGCTTCTATTGAATGTGTTCCTGGATTAGCCCTTAATTCCTGCGCAGGGCCGGGGGGGAGTTCCAGCGGTGCCCAGGCTGCAGGGACAGGAATAACGCTGATTCCGCTGGAGCGTAGATCAGTGCCCAGGCGCCAGCACTGCCGCCACCTCCCTTGCTCGTGTGGCACTGGGGTGGTCCCCAGGATACTCTGGGGGAGGGTTTGGGGGTGTGTGGGGCAGGGCACTGCCCAGGAGGCTGGGAAGGGGTGTCCCCTCCCTGGCTGGGATGCTCGGCCCTCTGTGCATCCTTCTCCTGCTGTAGGAGTGACTTCAGTGGCTGTGCGGCTGCTCCGAGCTGTGATGCCCCTGACTGATCTGGCAGAGCCCTGGTGCTGGATGGGATCTGGCCCGGCTCTTCCCACGTGTGTCACCCTCAGTGTGTGACAGGTCCAAGGTCTGATGTGTTGCTTGAGCCCTTACAGACCATTCCAGTGTCCAGCAGCAGGGACGGAGATGCTCCAGGGGTGAGGAGCTGCCGTGCTGCCTGTTGCTGGTTGTTGCATCTGTGTCACTGCTGCAGGGGCTGGGATGTCACCCCCGTGAGCCAGCGCAGGTGGCATCTGGGGGCCATTCCTGGCTGTGACCAGGCGCTCGCTTCTCTTAGCTGGCTTTTATTTTTTTCTGGTGTTTCCAAGTGGTTTTGGTTTGTCTCCCGGTGGCTGGGCATGGAGGCCTTATCTCACTGTCGTTGTCTCCATGCTGCTCCTCAGCTGTTGTTGTGGCACGTGGCTGTGGAGCCGGGCAGGCCTGGGGACAGCAGACCCCTGGCTCAGGACATGCTGCCTGTGGAGTGAGGGGTTCCGAGGGTGTCTGGGCCCTGGGACAGTGTGACAGCCTGCAGCCGGAGTTACGTGAGGTCTTGGCAATATCCTCTCTCATTTTCCTTCCTCTTGTCTTTTCTGCTGAACGTTTCACATCCTCTTTGTGGAAGACAGGCACAAGGGGAACGTGCAACTGTGTATTGGTGAGGAGCCGCTTGGATGGGGCGGTGGAGGGGAGGAAGACGAAGAGGGAGGAAGAGCCCTCTCCGGAGCTGGGCAGGAGCAACACCACCAGTGTGCAGGGATGGTGAGACTGGAGTGAGGACACGTAACTTAAAGTCTCTGCCAGGGTTTGGTGAAGGGGCTGCTCTGCCCTGCTTTTGCCCTCAGTGTAGGTACAGAGAGAAATAGGAATGATTCACAGCGCTTTCTTCTTCCCTTAGAAGAAAGAATAAATTCAGAAGGTTGAAAATGATCCCCATTTGCTGAAGGGCTGGTCTTGCTAAATATCCTCAGATGCCAAGGGCATCTCTGGAGCGTGTGTGTCTGTGTGTACATAAATGCTGTTGGATCTTTTTCCCCCAGTGAGTTTCTGTGCCCGTTTCCATTGTCTCCCTTCGCTGCTTGGCTGGTATTCAGTGACCTGGTTTTCAGCAAAACGTGTCCCTCTTCCTCCCTGATCCACCATCCATAAATTATTCAGAAAGTTTTGCAGATGCAGAGACTTCAAGTGTGACATAAATAATGAACTTGAAGCCTGGACGCCGTGAAGCTCGTTCTCCAGCGCAGGAGCTGTGGTGACCATCAGGGCCAGGGATGCTGAAGGACTTTGTCCCTCTGCGCATCCCCGTGCCTGTGCGAGGGGCAGGCAGGGAGCCAGTGGCTCGTCCCTGTGCTGGCATCGCCTCCAGCCCCTGTGCTTCCATGGAGGGGGAGCTGGAGCCCAGGCGCCCAGATGGGGACGTGGAGATGCCCACAGCTTGCTTTGGGAAACAGGCAGCACACGTAGGGATAGAGGATGTGGGGGTGCAGGGGCTGCCAGCCCTCGCCTCCCCCGTGCTGTGGCACAGGGCTGAGCCTGGCACCCTCCTCCTCCTCCCTGTGCTCTTCTCCCTGTGCTGCCAGGCGCCGTGTCCCGGTGGCCATGGGGCTGTTGTCCCCTTCAGGCACTGGGTGCAGCCCGGTGCCCTGCCACGTTTCTGCTGGGTTGTTTTCCTTCTTCCAACTCCCAGGCACTAATTTGAAGCCACCAAACCCGTCCACGCCCCAGCTGCTGCCGTGCTCCCACGGCACAGACTGCAATTTGTGTGCTGGGGCTGGGCTGGGGCGGCTCTGTGAACCCCCTCCCCATGAGGGGCACACAGGCTGGGCCCCAATGGGGCTGTGCCGTGCCCCAGGCTCCCACGGGAAAGGCAGAGGTGCCCATGCCCCAAAAGGCACAGCTGGGCTGGTTTGGTGTTTTGGATCACTTTTCCTTTAGCTGTTTTTTTGGCTGGGTCACTGCAGAGCTGCGGCCGGCAGCGAGGAGAGACAGGACCGAAGGGGTGATGCTGGGGTGGACCTGGACCCTGCAGTGCCTGGGAACTCCTCTAGCCTCACCAGCTTCCCGGGGCAGATGCTGTGGCACTGTCCCACAGGTCTTATGCCAGCTGTGTCCCCCACCAGCGTGTCCCATGCCGGCTGTGCTGAGCAGCTGGGGTTGCCCTGCTCCCAGCTGAGGTTCCCAGCCGGTTCGTGCGGCTGTCAGAGAGGTGTGGGCTCCCTTCTGTCTGTGCCTGCAGGGTGTGATTTTAATGAGTTGCCCCTTGGGCTGACCTCGGTGTGCCTGCACTGCGCCAGGGTGGCTGTGGTGGCCTGTGCTGCCACCATGGGTAATGCCAGCAGGGCTTTTGCTGCAGCTGTGGGGTTTTCCTGGGGACATCCTGCTCCGAGGCTGCTGTGCAGCTTAAAACGTGAACTGGGGTGGTGGAGTGGTTCCTGGTGGTGCTGTTGGTGTTCCAGACTCTGGGATGTGCTTGCACATGGGTTGTGTTCCACATCTCAGGAGCATCTTGGTGATGCCGAGCCTTTATGAAATGTCTGTGCCTGTGGCTGTAGGGTGGCAGTGCCGGATGGAACTGGCACTGGATCTGCAACACACTGGAAGCGAAAGTGAAACTTCTGCCCAGTGTTTACTTAATTCCCTTTTTACACAAACAAGGCTTAGGCAGGTGATAAGGAAACGTGACTGGCCAATGCCGCTGACTGCCCACTTTGCCACTTGGTCATTGCCTTTCCCTTCCTGCTTCCCACGGCCCCTGGCTCAGCACAGCCGGTCCCCCTGGGAGTGGGTCTGGGGGAGCCCTGACTCGGGTGGGCAAGGGGCAGGTAGATGCCCTCGTGTGCCTCTGCAGGGAGAAAGCCCTTGGATGTGTTGGAGTGTGATCCCAGTCTGGGGCTGCTTTGTAACCCGGTGCCAGCTGGGGTGACAGGTCCTCGTACCCCAGGTGTCTTCTGGTGCTGCAGAGGCGGAATCCAAAGCCCATCTCAGGTTATTTTCATCCTTTTTGCACTTCTGGTCCCTGAAGAAAACAGTCACAGCCCAAACCTTCCCAGCACCTTTGCACAGAGGAGAGGAGGGATCAAGGTTCAGAGGTTTAGGTTTGGCCTTTCCGGGAACAGCCCCTGTTTGTGCAGGTGCAGACCTGAGTGCTCAGAACTGCCCAGGAGGGTGCTGGACTCTGCAGGCTCCCGTTCGGAGGAAAAGGAGCGTTGTGCTTTCTGGAGGGTGCAAAAACAACAGTAACCACCTGGCTGGGTTGCTGTGACCGCTGGCACTCGGTGCTGTGGGGCTGCGCCATGAGAAACGGTGCTGGGCTGCTGCCACCGGGCGCCGGGTGCCGGCCGCCCACGGGCTGCGGGGGGTGCGGGGCAGCCCAGGGGAGTCACCTGCAGCACTGCACAGCCCCGCTGTGTCCTCCCAGCGCCGGGCAATCGCTGCCTTGTGGCCGGGGAGGATTTCCTGTGGCATCCGTGCGTTGCCCAAGGAGCTCGCTCCGTGCTCGGAGGGGCGGGGGGTCCCTGCCTGCCCCCCCGGCGGCGCTGGGGCACGGCCAGGCCCCCCCGGGCTCTCCCTCTGCCTTGCAAACCACAGGCCCGGGCTGGGGAAAGCACGTGGGTTTGGGTTTGGCTAGTAAAATGATTTACTTTGATTTTTTTCCTGCTTTGTTCACCCAGCCAAGGTGTAACGTGGCTCTCCTGTGTCAGGGTGTATTTTTCCCCTCTTCATTCCTGTAGGAAACTTTTGGTGTAGGGAATACTTTGGGCTGTGGAGGAGGGACATAGTTATGGCTCAGCCAGTCCTGCACCAGCAGAGCCAGAGGCACCAAGGACTTCTCCTCCTTTGCATGACCTGTGTGACTTGTGCAGCCACGTCTTTAATAACTTGTCTGGGATTTTATTCAAATGAGGGGTAGGACAGGTGATAATACTGTGCTTCATTTTTAGCACAAGTTGCTCCTCCTCTTCCTCCCCAGTGGAAATTAGCAACAGGAACACATTCCTGCTTGGGAGATGCTCTTTGTGACGGTGGGTCTGCGCTGTGAGCCCTGGAGGGATGGTGGTGCCACACTTATCCCACCTGGCTCTGCCTGGCTGTCCAAGGGAAACTCGCCCTGCGTGGGTGCTGCAGTGGTTCCCCCGTGTGCGCTGCTGTGCTTGTGATCCATGTGGGACAATCCTCACAACATCCCCAGGGAACATTCGCCCGTCTCCCGGGGGGATCCCACCCCAGCCACAAGCCCACGGTGCTGGCAGGTTTGGGCACTGATGGTGGGAGCCAGGGGGGAGCGGGGTGGGCTCCCTGGGTCCTGCTGTGAGAGGTGGGGCTGGGCTGGAGCTGGGCCTGGCCTCTGGGCAGCGCTGACAGGGAAGCTGGTGAGCACAAGGGTTTGGGTGTGCGGAAGAGGCTGTGTCCACGATTACATCTTTTACATTATGCTGACAGAAGGCTCATTAACAGGGCTGGGAGATCTCTGTAATTGGGAGCGTGCCGCAGAGCACCTCTGGGCACATGTCCCGATACGCTGGGGTGGGGACAGAGCCCGGGGAAGCCTCAGGGCCTGCACTGAGCATGTATCCCATGCCAGGTTAAACCCAGCCTTTTGGGATGGCAGGGGATGGAGTGGGATAAAGAGCAGCTCTGAGAGGCAGAGGCTGGCACTGCTGGAGGTGGTGGAGACAAGAGTGCACACCTGTGTCCAGGGAGTGACTCTGAGCAGGGGGGTGCACCTGGGGAGGGGATGTGAAGGACCAGGTGGGATGTCCCAGTGTTCCTCCAGCACTGGGAGTCGAGTACGTGCTGTGTCCTCCTCATGCTTCCAGCATGGAGCAGATTTGCCTGATTTGGGTCAGGAGGCTGTTTTCCCAAGGCTGCAGATGTGCTGGCACAGCTTGAATCATCTGTCTCCATTTGTTTCTGCAGTGCTGCCAGACCGAGAGGTGTGTGGCATCACCTGCGGCATGTATGGCATCACCTGTGGTGTGTGTGGCATCACCTGTGTGCCCTGGACACGAGCTGGGGGCGGTGGGCTTTTTAGATTTCCTTTTTTTTCCTTTCCTTTGCTGGCAGCAGCTCACGGTGACGTGTGGAATCCGTGTGAGGAAATGCTGTTCCCATGGTTGCTGAGGGGAGGGTGGGAGGCAGCGGCGGTGCCCGCGGGTCCCCGTGCTCTCTGCAGGTTGGCACGCGTGGTGCCTCTCTGGCTGATTCAGTAGCAGGGGCGGGATGGGGCGAGTCGTTTCTACCCTTGCTGTGCTGCCAGACCCCTCCCCGGCTGGCAGAGGGGGACCACCGACCCCTTTGTTTGCACCCTCTCCCCACAGGCACCCTAAAATCGTGGTGTGCTTCTCCCTGAACCCCGGGAGCGATGCCAAAGCCAGGGCAGCATCCCTGCACAAACCAGGGCAGGGCTGCTCAGGGGCTGGCGGAGGGGCTTCAGTCCCCCCACCGTGCCCGAGGGTGTAGCCGAGCAAACCCTGCTCACGCTGCGGTTCTGGTTCGGGGCATTCCGGGCCGCCTCTGCACCACCCGGGAGCGGGACAGCGGGAGGACGCGCTGTGCCGGGGATCCATCGCTGGGCTCGGGTTACTTCATGCCTCGCTTTCCAGGAGCGCTGCGATGAGTAGCTGTAGCGTGACCGTGGTGGGTGGGAGGGGAGGCAAAGCGAGGGGGAGCTCGTACGGGAACCTGCACAGCTTGTTCGCTCTGGTGTGAATCATCCCCTCGTCCTCCCCCGGGCACGCGAGCGGCTGTCACCGCGCCGGCAGGGACAGGGATGTTTTCCCTGTTCTCCTGGCGCGCTCCCCGCGCCAAAGGCGCTTCCACCTGGGGCCACCGCGCTGGTGGCCCCGGGCCCGTGGGCTCCCGACGGGGCGGGATCTTTAGGGCATCGCCCCAGCTGTTAATGGCAAGGATGGTCTCAAGCGCGGCGCGGAGGAACCGGGAACTGCGCTGCTCTGCCTCCGCTCCCACCTGCCGACGGGAGCTGGGGGGTCACGGCACTCCTGGGGCGCAGGGGCCGCGCTGGGGATGCTCTGTGGCGCCGAGGGGGAAGGGGATGTCTGTGCCGCGATGCCAGGCGGGTTTCTAGCTGGAGCTGTGGGAAGCACACCAGCCTCCGGACCATCTGGCTCTGGCACGTGGAGCGGCGGGCGCAGCCGCGCACGGGGGCCGGGGCCGCCTGTGCCAGCGCGGGGGCGACGGGACGGCCGAGGGCTGGGTGCTGCTTCCTCAGCCTTCCCTGCGCTTTGGACCTCGGGCAGGGCTCGGAGCAACCTGGGCTAGTGGAAGGTGTCCCTGCCCGTGGCGGGGGGTGGAATGAGACGAGCTTTAAGGTCCCCTCCAACCCAAACCAGTCTGGGATTCCACGATCCGCAATGAGGGAAGCGTGCGGGGCTCTCTGGGCCGAGTGACCTGTAAAAAGAGCTGGCGTGTGCCTTTTCCTGACACTGCCTGGTACAGCATCCCTTTGCTGGTTTTTTATTCTTTTTCTCGCTGAAGCAGCGTCTGTCCAGAGCGATGCCCTCGTCGAGCGCTGGTTGCTAAGCAATGTTTTACAAAAAAACCCAACCATTGCAGAGCAGAGCGCTGGGTGTCTCTCCCAGGAATTCTGGGAGAAAGCAAAGCCCAGGTTAAAGGCAGTGATTTCTTCCTGGAAAGGGTGGTCAGACAATGGCATAGGCTGCCCAGGGCAGTGGTGGAGTCACCATCCCTGGAGGGGTTTTACACACGAGGACAATGGTCAGTGCTGGCTTTGGCAGTGCAGGGGGAATGGTTGTACGTGAGGATCTTAGATGTCTTTTCCCACCTAAACTATTCCATGGTTCTGTGCTGTGCCCTGGGCTGTGCATCCCTGTTCTCACCCTGCGTGCCTCCCTGGGCTCCGCTGGAAATTTTAATTTATATTTCTTTTCCTGCCGAAGCAGGAAAAATTGACTCACTTGTCACTGATGTTCCTGTGAGCGCAGTGGGATTTTTCCTGTTCTTACAGCTGAGGTGGAGGAGCACCGGCGACAAAAGGATTTCCGCAGCCTCCTTGGGAGGAGGAGGAAGGAGGTTGTGCAGAACCGCTTCTGGAGGCGTGGGGAGCTGACCCCGCTTCCCTGCCCTGGCTGTGGGTGAGAGCTGCTGCCTCTGGGACGGGGACGAGAGCGGGGGACAGGGGAGGCACTGGCCCACGCCGTGGCCTGGCTGGGACGTACTGGGAAGGCCTCCTGTCCTGCCCGCAGGGACAGGGCGTTGGTCCCCTCCCCGCCTGGGGCACGGGGGTCTCTGGGGGTCCCTGGGGGCCCGATGCCTTGGTGCCTGCCCCTTGAGAAATCAAGCGGGCTCCCTGCGGCCCACCTATTAACTAATGAGATTTAATAACAAACTAATCCAGAAGCGGGGCCAGTGCCTGAGGCAATCTGCTCCCGCCCGGTGGTGTCTGGCGGGGGCTCTGCCACAGCCCCCCCGTGCAGGGACCCCCCTCCCTGCCAGAGCCCCTTCTGCTCCACTAATGGGCATTGCCTGGGTCAGGAGCAAATTTCTTCTGGATTAGTGTCCTCTAAATCGATTAGCTGTCTCGGGCAGGGCATTCTGTCCTAATGAAATGTGATTCCAGGCTCCAGTCGATGAAATATTGTGGTAACGAGGGTAAAGTCATCTGCAGCCTTCCTGCGGGTTGTGCCAGGGTTTGGAGAGGAGAGGAATCACAGAATTGCACAATGACTGAGGATGGAAATGACCTCCAAGATTATCAAGTCCAACCTGTGACCCATCACCATCTTGTCGCCAGCCCGGAGCACTGAGTGCCACATCCAGCCCTTCCTTGGGCACCTCCGAGCATGGGGACTCCAAACCTCCCTGGGCAGCCCCTTCCAATGCCTGGCCACCCTTTCCAGGAAGAAATTCCTCCTGATGCCCAACCTGAACCTCCCCTGGCACTTGGAGGAAGAGGCTGGGAGGAGAAATTACAATTATCAGAGCAGTGTTGTGCTAATAGGGGCTGACCTGCACTCCCCAGGGAGGGAACTGGGGGAAATGGGGAGCTGTGAGTAAAACATGGCATTTCCATCCTGCCCTTGGAGGCTCTTTACTCACGGGTGTAAGGCTGGAGGCATTTACATGACCTTCCTGGAGCAGTGGCAGTGGGGCAGTGTGCAGGTGGAGGAGAAGTGCGATATTTAAAATCCTTGTTTTGGGAACAGCAGTCAGGGATTGGGGTTTGAAGGTCAGGCAGCTCCGTGCAGTGGGACAGCCGTGCTCAGCAGGTCTGACATCTCTCTCTCTGAGCCAGCACGGTGCCCAAATCCCTGGCCTGGCTGGGACACAGAGATTTTCACTGCATCCTCACACTGTTCACCCCTGCAGTCGGCTGCCCGTGGAAATGCCAGCCGGGGCAGTAATTTTCCATTTCATTACCGTGTCCCTGATGTTTTCCAGGCACTTAAGCTGTTGCCTGTGTTTGCTGTGTGCGTGCATCCCTCCTCTGTGTTGGAGTGGTGAATATTTACATTTGATTTTACTCGGAGACCTTGCCTGCTCCCACCTGAGCTCCCGTTCTCCGACGCCTGGCTGCCTGCCCAGCAAACTCTGTGGCTGCAGGTTGGGATGGGCTGGGGGGTTCTGCCATAGAACAACACCAGGATGTGAACAAAAATAAGCACAGGGAAAAGTGCCAGACGTGGGAGCTGGGTGGGGAAGCGGAGAAATCCCGTTTTATTTTGTTTTGCTGCTAAGCGCACGAAACACTCCGTGTCCAGCGCAGGGGAGCGGGGATGGCACCCGGGGGATGCTGCCCTGTGCTGGGGGCACATGGGCTGTGCCCTCCCAGAGCTGTGGGCAGCGATGCTCTGGGGGCTGTGGGAGGACTGGGATGTTGCCATGTTCGTGCAGAGCACCAGAAGCCCCCTGGGCAGGGGGCACCAAGGGCTCTGCTCGGTGCTGGGGGGTTGTGCTGGTCCGATGTGCTGGTTCTGTACACGGTGATGGTCAGCCTGGAAGCTGCCTGCCGAGGGGGTGGTACCTGGCTTCGGGCCCCTTATCTCCCAGGACCATCCTGGGGGTGTGCAGTGGTTGCCAGCACTGCTAGGAGGGCTCTGGCAGGCCCGTGTTTCTCTGAGCCCCACTGCTCCTTGCTGGGAGTGAGGACTCGTGTTAGGCTGTGCCTTCCTGCAGCTGCAGACATCTGTGCGCTCAGCCTCTCCAGGAATGGGAAGCCTTTCCGGGGGTCGTTTACATCATTCCTGGGTTTTGTTTCCTGCGTCCTGGCTGCAGGCAGGGCGGGCTCGGCCGCCCCGGCACCTGCGGCTGCACTCGCAGGCAGCGCCCGGAGCTCCGGTCACTTCGTCTGCCATCGCTGCCCTTCGTCCCCAGCTGGCGTCATCAGCTCTGTCCCCTCTCCCCCCAGGTGGTCTCTGAGTTATGAGCTGCTGCAGCTCATTAAAATAACCTGATGAATGCAGAACTGGGGCAGGGCTGGACTGGGCCGGGCACAAGACAGAGCGCTTCACTTTGGAGTGGTTCCTGCTGAAAAATCCTGTTTGGCCAAGTGGAGAACATCGGGGTTCCACGCGGGACAGGTGGGAGTCTCCCAAGTCTTTCTTTCCCGGTGGGATGGAGAGGTCACTGTTTGATGGTTCACATGCTGAAGTCCCTTCAGGTGGGACCCTTGGTGAGGGGCACTTCAGTAACTGCACCATTAACCCATCCCTGCTGTCTGGACCGGTTTCTCTCCTGCCAGTGTCACAACCCTGGTGACACTCTGAGAGGGGAAAGGCAGAGCTATTCACATGAGCTGGGCTTCTGCAGTGTCTCAGCCACCGAGAGATAAAGATCTGAGTCACAAAAGTGGCTTTGTTGCAATAGGTCTTGATGGGCAAGCACTAAGAAAAGCTGAACAGGAAGGATGGAGAGTGGCTGCGAGACCTTTGCCTCTGTGGCAAAGCAGGCTCAGCACTGGGCTTGGGGCTCCAGAGCCTGAGGAAGTCCAGGGCTGATGCAAGGTTGAGAAGTGGGGCAGAAGGGCAGGGTTCCAACTGACCATCAGCTTCCTCAACCCGGGGGAAAGCAGGAGAGCGGCTGGAGCAGTGGGAGTCGAAGGAAGTGGCCTCTTGCCTTGGTGCTGCTGCAGCCCTGGCCCTGCTGCAGGATGTCACACTGGACACGCCAGACTGGCAGCTTGGGCCCTGGTGGTCCTTCTGGCTGCTTTTCCCTTGGATCCCCAGTGCCTTCCATCAGGAATCTTGGGAAGCTTTGCAGAAACATCCTGGCCTGGCAAAGCTCCCAAGATACCTCCAAGCATTATTGATTTGGGGGTGGCACGATGACGTGGCCGGGGTGCTGGGCTGGTGGGCAGCGGGGGATAATTTTAGCTGTGCAGCCAGGCAGTCCTTCCAAGGGATAACTTTGTTTTTCACGAAGCACAGAACCTTTATCTCTTAAAATACCAAGGAAATAATTCATGTCTTCGGCGTGTTGCTCCAGCCTGATCTGCTGTGTGAGCCTGGTCAATGGTGCCATTCAGCCCACAAAGGGTTCTCTGTCCCCCTGGCAAACGCTGCCGTACGGAGCCACGTTGGTGTGTGAATCCGGGCAGACGGGGATGCCTCGGCTGGCAGCAGTGCCCAGCGCTCCCCTGGCTGCAGGGCAAGGCTGAGCCGCAGCTGTGGCACCTCCTGGACCCGCAGTCTTGGGGCATCTTGGACAGATCTTCAGGTTATTTTGCACTTTAGCACATCTGAGCGGTTTTGGGTTTTTCACATGAGCCGTGGTTTGGAGGGAGCGTGTGTTTGTAAACTTTCCGTGGTAAAAATGAAGTTTTGGGATTTGGCGAGGTGGGATTTGGCCTCCCTGTGTGTGCTGCTGAGACAAGGCTCAGCTGGAGGCTGTGTGTGGAATAGGCACCAGAATGGGGTCTGGGGGGCTGTGGGGCCATGGCAGCGATGCTCTCACTGCCTTGGGGGTCCTGACTGCAGTGCTGCAGGGACTGTGCCCGTGGCCCTGGTCCTTGGGGTCACCTTGCCATCTTTGGCACCCTCTAACCTCCGTCTTCGGCGTGTGCCAAGCCGTGGCAGCCTCTCCGTGGCTTTTGTGGGGAACGTGACGGCAGAAGCTGTGCCGGAGGTGGGGTGGGCTCTGCCCATCTGGTTTTATGTATTTGTTCATGATGATTCAGAGGGAGAACCTGCCAGCAGCTGCCGTCCCATCCTCAATCACTGATTAACTCCAACCACCTGGTGGAGAAGTTGTTTAATAAACAAATCAGTGCTAATTCTGTATGGAAGTGACTCTGGGACCGGGCCAGGCCCGGAGCACCGCGGTGTCTCACGGGAGCAGGGCTTTGCTGACCTGGCTGGGAAGCGCAGAGAGGGGATTTAAACCTTCTGGAGCAAATGAAGCATTTCGTGATGCTGCCCTGACGCTTGGTGCTGACCCCGGTGGTGCAGGGGCTGGGGCTGGGCGGGTGAAACTCCATCCTGGCAGCTGCAAACGCTGATTTCAGGCACGAGGTTCTTGTTGCTGGATTCCTGCACGAACCACGGGGCCGGGTTTTGGATGAGTGTCCCATGCAGAGCGCTCACGTGCATCCATGGCCGGGTCCAGTTGGCCATTCCCAGCTCTGGGCTTTCCCAAACCCCCTTCCCTGGGTGTCCCGGAGCCGCAGGGGTGCTGCGGGACCCCACGAAGCGGTGTTGTGCCGCAGCCCCGGCTGGCCCTGGGGACAGACACCATATTGCTGCTTTCTAAGCACCCTCGGCAGGCTGTAATCCGGCTGTTTTGGCTGCCGATTAGAGCGGCTGTTGCCTGGATTACCCATCCCGGCTGGCCCCGGGGGCCCCGGGGCTGCTCCCTGCTGGCTGCGGGGCTGGGGAGGTGCTGCCCGAGCGGCCGAGTGCTTGTCCCGCTCCTGCAGCCGAGCGAGGGTGTGCAGTGGTGACCCCCGGATCTGCCCTCTCGGGGCTGTGCCGCAGGGCAGCCCTGCTCGGGGCACGGGGGCTGCTGGTGGGCACTGGCAGTGCCCCCCTGTCCCTGTCCGGGGGCTTGCAGGGGACAGGCAGCCTGAGCCTGCTGTTCCTGCTGTTCTTTGCAGCGGGGGAAGGAAGGGGCAGGAGTCTCAGTTCCTGTTGTCCACTTGAACATTAAATACAGGCTGTTAAGCAGTTTTCTTTGCAGGAAGTGTAGAAATCCCGCTCCGTGTGAGCACAGCCTCTGGCAGAGCCCGGAGCTTGCCTTGCAGCAGCATCCTCTGCTCCCGCTTTGTAGCAGCATTAACCCTTCGTGGCCAGACCCAGCAGCAGGTTTGTCTTTAACCTGAGCCCCCCATCCTGCTGCTTCTGCCCCTGTCCCGGGTCCAGCTGAGCCAGAGCTTTTTTGCTTTTTCCATCTTATGTAGCAAACTGGCTGCAGAGTCAGCTCTGGGGAGAGCCCCCACCTCTGAGCCAGCAGTTTCCCTTTTCCCTGGCTGACCTGATCTTTCCAACATGGAACCAGGCAGCAGGACCAGGCAGGGGGGGACATTTGTCTTCCTGACATCTCCTTTTGATGAGTTTTGTTTCCCCTCAGTGTCCTACCCATTGTTCCTGGGGTGCTGACTGCAGACCTGGCTGGAATGGGGTCACCCCCGTAGTGCCCGGGGTGCTGCACTCATGGAGGAGGGTTGGGAAATCATGACAATTCCTTCTGTAAATGGCCTTTTTCAGTAGTTCCAAATTCCTTTGGAAGAGGCTTTTTGTGTGAAAAGCAACCACTTCCCAGAAAGACTGAACTCTCAGTAGTTGAGGAGGAGGAGGGACACAGGGAAGTGCTCCCTTGCTGCTGATCCCTTGCAGGATTCCTGGGGGCTGGAGAAGTGTCACTTCAGACAGGTTTGGAGGGAGCCCTGGAGCTGGAGGTGTGTGGCCAGGATGGAATTCAGCCAGCAATTGCCTGGCTCCCTGGCTGCAGGGGGAGGAGGAAAGTGGGGTGACCCCTGGCCTGGGTGTGAGGGAGGAGGGACAGGCAGAGGGGTTATCCGAGGCTGCTTCCAGGCAAGGCTGCTGCCCTCTGGCCTGCTGGGAGCCGTCCCCTTCCTGCTGTTGCTGTGGTGGATGTCGAGGATGCAGTGGATGGGGAGGATGCATCACTTTTAAAAGGGCATTTTATTTAGATCCGTGGTTGCTGTGGCTGTGCAGGTGAGCCTGTGTGTGCTGGTTTTCTGTCAAGGGATTGTCCCATCCCCGCCAGCTCAGGTGGGAAAAGGGACCCGTGGGAGGTGATGATGAGGAGG
The DNA here is from genome assembly GCA_013399875.1 of Gymnorhina tibicen. NCBI lineage: Eukaryota > Metazoa > Chordata > Aves > Passeriformes > Artamidae > Gymnorhina > Gymnorhina tibicen. Next base: position 179,355 of record VXAZ01006193.1, read on the forward strand.
AAGAAAACTGCAACCTGAGCCGGTTGTGTTGCTCAGGCAGAAGGATTTTCCAGGCTTTTTGTGGCGGTTCTCCGTGATGCTGTGGTTGACTGATCAAGCCAGCAGAGAACTTGGAAGGAAAACTTGCAGGCCCTTGGTGCAGCCCCAGTGTGACTCATGTGCAGTGTCCGGGTGGTTTTGTTCGTGTGAGAGAGGAAGCAGCAGATTCTGTTGAGCCTTTGTAGGATTTTGGGTTTGCTTGTTCACAGCCCTGGGGAAGAAGTACCCTCAGGAGCTGAGCTGGCCCGTGGAGGGGCTGCCCTGCTCTCTGTGCCTTCCTGCTTCCACTGCAGGGGTATTGAACCAAAATGTAGTTGAGAGGTTCCAGCTTTTAGGAAAAGGGGATGCTGGAGCATGGGTGGGTCTGATAGTGGCCCAGGGAGGACGATGAGGCCCTACAGGGTGGGCATGGGTGCCCCTCTCTCCTTTTCTGGCTGATCCTGCTGCTAATTTTATCCTTTATCGCTGTCACTGCAGGAGTTATCTCCCTCTCCCCCTGCCTCTCCCTTGCCTATTTATAAGCACCCTGGGCCATTGCTGTCAGTGCTGCTGGCTCCAAAGCTTCTTGGCTTTGCTCTGGCTCGTGCCTGGTCCCAGACCTGTTCCTCACAGTCAGCGGGAGGGATGGCCCCGGAGAGGGTGACCCTGCCTGGGCCGGGGAGCTCAGCTCCCCCTGAGTGTTCATCCCTGTGCCGCAGCAGCCTCCAGCTCTGGGGCGGTGGGCACGAGGGCTGTCACGTCAGGCCTGCTTCAGGTCCAGGCGTGGCACACGGAATGTGGCCGAGGGCTCGGGGGGCTGGGGGTCAGCAGGAAATGGCTCCTCGAGTCACTCATGTCATCCTCGTGGTTGTTCCGGGGGAGGCAGGAGGGACTGGCTGAGCGTCCCCAAGCCCTGTGGCCGCTCCAGCCAGCTCTGCTGAGGGAAGGAGGCTGCTCTGCTGCTGGCACCGGCACGGGCACGTGGAAGGGAGCAGGGAGAGCTGCACAGGGCTGTCCCAGTGCCCTTCGCTCAGCCCTGTGCTGAGCTGGAACCAACCCTCCCACCCTCCTGAGTCCCTCTTCTCAACCCTGGTGCTCCCCAGGAGCACCTGGGGAGTTTCCCCAAAAAACATGTGTCTTGCTTCTGTGGGTGCCAGTGGGGACTCCTGGCAGCTGCAGGCACGGGAAGGGTGTAAAAGCCATGCTCGTTCCGTCCTCCAGAGAGCAAAGTGCAAATCCTGTTACGTGTGAACCTTCTCCTTGAAGAAGCCCCCTCTGTACTTTTCCACTGGGAAAGCTCCCGGGGATTTCCCTCTCCCTGCCTCCTTGGCTGGCTGATTTCCTGCTGCCTTAGGAAGCAGTTGTGCGAGGGCAGCCGGGACTGAACTGGGCAGGATTAACCCCAGGGCTGTCAGCAGCGATAGTGGGAAAACAGCTTTAATGCTTGGAGAAAGTTGCCAACTCCCTTATGCCACGGGGAAAGCAAAACACTTGGACTCTGGTGTGGTTATCTCTTGGCTGTTGGTGGCTGAGAGGAGGAAATGGCCTTTGCGTGCACACACATTTTCCACCGGTGCTTGGAAAGGGAAAGAACCCATGGAATTTTGGGCTTTGAGTGAAGAAATGTATGGGGGAGTGAACACCGCGTGTTCCTCACACCGGCAGTGCTGGCAGCCACGCGCTGCCTTCGGAGCCGGCGGCCTCGCGGGGCCCGGCACCCTCTGCGTGTGCCAGGCTAACAGGGCTGGTTTGAAAAGCCAGTCCTGGATCCACTCAGGTCACTGCGAGTAAGAACTTAATAGGATCCAGATCTCAGAGAGAATCTGCAGCTCGGGAAGCAATAAACCTCTGTGCTACTGCCTCCCCTCAGGAGGACAGGAGCATGGCAGGGGTGCCAGCTCTTGGGGGGGGGCAGTGTCACTGTGTGTCACCATTTGCCGCTGCCCCGTGGCTCTAGGTCTGAGCTCTGGGGTGGCTCTTTTGGTGTTTTGAGGTTTCATCTCCTGTAGGGTATCTTGGGGGGTGCTGACGGGGACCCCACAGAGCCCTGTCCCTGGGGTGGGTGCAGAAGGGCAGAGCTCTGGGGCTTCCCTGGTTCCAGGGGTCCCTCGCACGGGTCCCTCTGTGGGTATTTCCCAGCTGGGATCATGTGTCTGCCTGCGTCCTGCTGCTGGGGGACTTTCCCATTAGTAACATCCGTGTTTTCCCCGTTCCTGCCCTCCCAGACCTGTCGGCTGCCAAGCGCAAGTTCGCGGATTCCCTCAATGAGTTTAAATTCCGCTGCATCGGCGACGCTGAGACGGACGACGAGATCTGCATAGGTGAGTCCTGGTGCTCCTGGTGCCACAGCCCAGAGCCCTGAGCAGGGCACGGCAGGGAAACACCCACGAGGACACCAAGGGGCCCAGGAGCGTGTCTGGGTGCTCTCTGGAAACGCCACATTCCTCCTGGTTCAGCATCAGCAAATCCTTCCCCAGGGAATCAGCTGTTGCTTCTTGGCCTAAGTCCGTCCCTGCCAGATAGGAAAGGGAGAAGATTGCCCGTGTCTGAAACCAGCTCAGTTATCTGGATGTTTTGTACTGGAGAGGAGAATCCGGAGGTGCCTGTGGCTGGGTACACTGCGAGGGGCTGTGCTCTGAAGCAGAGGAGCAGCAGCCTCACTGCCGGAGCACAGGATCCTGTGCTAGAGGGAGCCAGCAGTGCCGAGCCTGGCAACGCTCCCTGAGCTGAGCCTGGCTCTGCCACGGAGCTTCTCCTGGCACAGGGCAGCAGCTCCAGCCTCTTCCCTCTCTCATCCTGCTCCTGCCCCAGCTGAACTTTTAGAGCTCGTTGTGCACGGCGTCTGGAGCCCGGAGAGCAAAGGAGCGTTAGCCCCGATTTAACTTAGCTTGTTTATTTATGCCCGGTCTCTCAGCAGAAGTAGCTCCTCACTCAGGTCTCCCTGGTGCCGTGCCCGTGCTGGGGAGCTGCCCCTCGTGTGCTGGGCATGGCTGGAGGCCAGTGCTTCGCTGTGGGGCTGGTTGGCGACACTGTTGGGAGGGGCAGGTTTGAGCTGAGGATGTTGCTGTCTGGAGGAGGAAGCCTGGTCCTGGGGATGCTGTGCTGCCAGCTGCTTCTGTAGGCAGCGGGAACCTTTCTAGGGAGAGAGCAAAGATAATAAAAAAACCCAACCCCCCCCTGCCCAAAACGCAGACAGACAAAACCCCTCAGTTCAGTTTCTTCCTTTAAAAATGGAATGTTAAATGCCGACCGTGTCCCTTCCAGCCAAGTCTCTGCAGGAGTTCGCCACGGTGCTGCGGAACCTGGAGGACGAGCGGATGCGCATGGTACGGCCCCGTCTGTCCTGGGAGCAGGGGGTGGTGGCACCCCGGGCACCGTGGTGCCAGTGGCTGCCGGCCCCAGTGCTCCTTCCCTCGCCTGGGGTGGAGCTGCAGGGGAGGACAGAGGGAGGAGAGGGTGGGCTCGGCGGGGAAACACTTGAAAAGCGTCGGGAACGGAGTCTTGCTGTCGGAGAGTGGCTGGTGCTGGTGCTGGGGGGGTCGCAGGTTTGCAGAGACAAGGGGTGAAGCCTGTGGGCGCCGGGGGGCTGTGGGAGGTTTCCGTGGAGAGGCTGTGGAGCAGCACAGGTGAGCCGTGCCTGTCGTTGCCCCCAGATCGAGAACGCCAGCGAGGTGCTGATCACGCCGCTGGAGAAGTTCCGCAAGGAGCAGATCGGGGCTGCCAAGGTAACCTAGCCACTGTCCCCCCGGAGCTGGCCAGGGCCTGGCACGCTGCAGGATGGGCTCGGGCGTGGGAGGAGGCGGTGTGCCGCTGTGGGATGGACGTGGGGATGATCCAGCACCTGGGAAGTGCCTCAGCGTTCCGAGTTCACACACAACCACGTAACACGCCAAGGGCAAAAAACTGCATGCCAGCTGAAGTGAACTTTTTTCCTTACTCCAAGGAAGAATTAGGATTTTCTTGGAGGGGTTCACATTTTCCTGAGTCCCCCAGCCTGTGCTCCCTAGCCCAGAGTCTTGCTGGGGGCTGCACGGGAACTCTGATGCTTCTGGCAGGACGGGACAGCGCCGGTGTGGCTGAGGGCGGCTGTGAGACAGCCTGGCCCCCCCTCTTTCTTTCCTGCCTTTGTTCTGAAATGAAAACCACTGTCTGTGGCTCCCCTGTCGTTATAACAACCTGCTGCTGCCTGCAAGCAGCTCATGCCAGCGCCGGGGGCCGCGTTCGCATGGCAGCAGTGCCCAGCCCGGCCTCGTGCAGCCGAAAACAAAACACAGAGAGGAGCCCTCCAGAACAGACCTGGCTACGAGCAGGTGCCAGCGTGGATTTGGTCCTGGCATGTTGGGGTGGCCAGGCTGGGGTGAGAGGTGCAAAGGAAGGTGAAGCTGAGATCCCTAATGCTCCTGCCACAAACAGCCGAGCGGCTGTGTTGCGGTCCTGCGTGACACAGAGGAGAAGCTCTTGCAAGGGGTGGCAGGGGTGGGATGTGGAGCTGTGACCATGTTCTGCTTAGAAAGCCCTTTCCTCGCTCTGTTGTTTTTGGACCTGGATCTGGATGTTTCACCAAGCACTGGGCCCCAGGAATAGAGGAGGGGTTCCCTGAAGCCTCGGGTTTTGGCAGCAGAATCTGCTTTCCTGCAGCTGCCTGATGCTGGCAGATAAAAGCAGCCTCACCTGATTCCAGCTGCTGCCCCGGGTCCTGTCTCGTGTTAGCTCCCACCTGGGTCTGCCATCCTGCCCGGTGCCACAGGGGTGCTGTCACAGCTGCTCCGGGGCTGTTGTGTTCAGTGTCACGCTTTCTGTTCTGTTTTGTAGGATGCCAAAAAGAAATACGACAAGGAGACTGAGAAGTACTGTGGTGTCCTAGAAAAGCACTTGAACTTGTCTTCCAAGAAGAAGGAATCCCAGCTTCAGGAGGTGAGAGCAACTTCTGAGTTTCCATGTCTGGCTGTGGCTGTGGGGAGCTTTTTGAATGCCTCACACAGCTTATAACAATGGTTCTCCTGGCTGTAAACTCATTTTTTCCTTCATTCTGGCTGTGGGTACCGGGTTTTCCCCTTTTCTTGTAATGAAAGGAGATGGAGCTGTTTTGGTGAGTAAATCAGAGAGATCCCAAAATGGACAGCAATCAAAAAGGAGAGAGGGTTTATAATTAAAGAGTGTAACAGAAAGGAACTGGTTCTGCTGCAGGCTTCCTGTGTGGCAGCACAAATCATGGATGTCTGGTCTCCTTCTCTGCAAGTGGCTGCTCTGCTTTGTGCTCCAGGGGAGGAGGGATCAGGCTTAGTGCCTTAAACTCTTTAAGAGCCATCAGTGACTCAGGACGTGGTTAGCTGTGGTGACAAGTGGATGAGTATGCTGAGTTTTCAATCACTTCTTTCAAGTCTGGAGTTCTCTGTGCTGGTCCAGAGCTGGGTTGGTCCTGCAGGATGTGTGTCCTTGCCTTTGGGCGCGGTGCTGGTGTGCTGCTGGTCCCTTACTGGGGGCACTGGTGGGCACGGGGCCCCTGTACCCAGGTGGTGGGTACAGGGAGAGCTGGGGACTTGGGATCAGAAATACCTGCGGCACAGGTAATCATCTTCCAGCACATCAGGGCTGAGGAGGGCTCAGAATCCGGGCTGCAAGCCAGCCTTGTCCTCGGGGTTTGTAAATAACTTCCCGTGGGGAAGCATCCCGGTGTCCCAGGGGATGGTGGCCTTTAAATGACCATCTGAGCCCTCGGTTTAGTTTGTGTTTGAGGTACTGATGTGGGGCACGGGAGCGGAAGGAATTCTGGCTGCCGAGGGAAGGACCCACTCGTGGCTGTCAGGGCGCAGCGGCGGCTGCTGGAGCGGTGATCCTGTGCCCCAGACAGAGCCTGGCCCTGTGGGGCTGCCTGGAGATGCCATTTGGGATGCAGGTGGGATGCAGCGTGCGGTGCTGTGCAGGATGCCTCGCGGGATGCAGCACTGGATTCTGTGCGGGATGTGCCCGGGGTGCCGGTGCTGTGCAGGATGCCTCGCGGGATGCAGCACTGGATTCTGTGCGGGATGTGCCCGGGGTGCCGGTGCTGTGCCCGGGGTGCCGGTGCTGTGCCCGGGGTGCCGGGGCTGTGCCCGGGGTGCCGGGGCTGTGCAGGTGCGCCGGAGCAGCGCTGGCTGCTGGTGCCATCTGGTGGCACCCGGTGGCATCTCCCACCCGGACACGGGCTCGGGCCGGTGCTCGGGAGGCAGGAGGAGCCCGGAGCCCGCTGGAAGCAGCTCCCGGTTCAGGTGCCGGTTCCTGTTCCCAGTGCCACTGGGAAGTGTCCGTGGTTTGTGTGGCTCAGACCCCACCGAGGGAGGGGGTGCCTTTGAAAGAGGATTCAGTGTGGAGCTGTGAAACGTGGATGTGGCATCCCTGGCGAGGGGGAGTGCTTTCCAGAGAGGGGAGAGTTGCCTGTTCTTCGTCAAGTTCATAGTGATTTCCATTTTTCTCGCCTCTGCTGCGTGTTCTCTGCCCAGCTGCTGGGGAGGTGAGAACACGAGTTATCAAACCCATTCTTCCCAGCTGAAGGAAGAGCGTCCTCACATGGATCAGGTTTATGTTTATTGCTGGGCCATCTGTGCAGCTGGGGCTGGGGCTGGAGCTGGGTTTGCTCTGGTGGGGGTGTTCCCATCAGAGCCAGGTGTGCTCTGGTCCGTCCTGAGCTCTGGTTCCTCTCCAACCCCTCTGCAGGCAGACAGCCAGGTGGACCTGGTTCGGCAGCACTTCTACGAGGTCTCCCTGGAATATGTCTTCAAGGTGCAGGAGGTCCAGGAGAGGAAGATGTTTGAGTTTGTGGAACCTGTAAGTGAGCTCTCAATGCGCCTTAGCCTGCACAAAACTGGGGGTGGTGTGGTGAAACGGGGGCCGTGGGGAGCCCTGGCAGTGGAGGGACCAGGGGGTCCAGCCTCACCCGACAGCCCCTCTCACAGAGGGGGTTTGAGAGGGGGAAGCTCTGTGGGAGCCTCGGGGCACAGAGCCATTGGCTCAGCGACCCCGTGTGTGCTGGAAACATTTCAACATGTGATTTTTTATTGTGGGGACAGTCCCTCCGGGAGGGGTGGGCTGAGGGCCTGCGCAGTTAAAAGAAAACTGCTCTTGATCGGGGAAAACCCCCCAAATTTTAACCAGCGTTCACAAAGGGAATGCAGGAGTGACAGAAATAGGGGGAAAAGTTTGTAAGATGTACCTTTGCTCAGGTGTTCAGTCATTTAAAGCTGTTCTGGGAAGTGCCAGACCTCCCAGCTCTTTGTAAAGGTGATTCCTGCTGAGCCAAGAATAACTTGGAACTGGGAGAGGCACAGAGTGCTGCCTGCTCTGCCTGACACCTCCTGGCTCTGCTCCTGGTGACCCCGGAGCTCGGGGAATGCAGAGGTGTGGGTGGTCCTGGGGTGGGGGCTTGCCTTGGCTCCGGGGGAAGGAAACAGCCTCGACTCTGAGATGCATTCAGAGGAGGCTTGGCAGTGAAATGAGGAGCAGGGCATCTTCCCAGGGCCCACCAGGGAGCCCCTCCACCCTTGGGGGCTGCAGGGCCCCTTCCCCTCAGCAGCGGCGGCTCGGGGAGCAGCTCTGGGTCTCTACTGACAGTCTCCTTTTGCTTTTTCCCAATGCAGCTGCTGGCCTTTCTGCAGGGGCTGTTCACATTCTACCACCACGGCTATGAGCTCGCAAAGGACTTCAGCGATTTCAAGACAGAGCTGACAATCAGCATCCAGAATGTGAGTGTGCCCTGGGTGTCCCCGTGCCCGGTGCCCGTCCCTGTGCCCGTCCCTGGGTTTGGGTTGCAGAGCCAACTCACCTTCTGGTGAATTTTAATCACAGAATCACAGGATGGTTTGGGTTGGAAGGGACCTTAAAGAGCGTGGAAATGTCATCCCACCCCCTGCCATGGGCAGGGCCACCTTCCACCGTCCCAGGCTGCTCCAAGCCCCGTCCAACCTGGCCTTGGGCACTGCCAGGGATCCAGGGGCAGCCACAGCTGCTCTGGGCACCCTGTGCCAGGGCCTCCCCACCCTCACAGGGAATAATTCCTTCCTAATATCCAATCTAAATCTCTCCTCTTTTAGTTTAAATCCATTCCCCTTGTCCTATCACTATCTACCCATGTAAAAAAATCACTCTCCCTCTTTATGTAAGCCCCCTTAAAGCACTGGAAGGCCTTGCCAATCGTTGTAATATTTTTCCTTTAGCTTAAATCCAGGCCCAGGAAGCAAACCTGCCCTGTGGCTGCCCCAGCCCCATTTCCCACCCAGCTCCACCCCACGCAGAGCCGGGCACAGGTCCCTGCACTGCAGAAGACATTCCTGTTTTAATTTGCAGACGAGAAACCGCTTTGAAGGAACAAGGTCAGAGGTCGAGGCTTTGATGAAGAAGATGAAGGAGAATCCTCACGAGCACAAGAACATCAGCCCTTACACGATGGAGGGGTATCTCTACGTGCAGGAGAAGCGTAGGTGTCGGGGTGGGGAATGCAGGGAGAGAGCCTGGGGAAGGGGTTTGTCAGGACAGGGGCACGAGGGCTGATTCAGCAGGTGCAGAATCCTGGGAAGACAGGGATGGGCCCGGTGAGTGGGGTGTTGAGCGGGAATGTGGCAGCCAGGGAGAACCACAGCCAGTGCCTCGTGAAAGGCTTTCAGGTGCAGGAGTCTGGCGTGTGAAATGATGGTTACACATCATTTCGGGTTCCAGTGTGGGGGCACTGCAGCTGTTCTGGGCGTGACCCCTGTGTTTGCTCTGCAGGTCACTTTGGGACCTCCTGGGTGAAGCATTACTGCACCTACCAGAGGGAGTCCAAGCGCATCACGATGGTGCCCTTTGACCAGAAGTCGGGAGGAAAAGGGGTGAGTGCTGGCAGGAGCAGCACTGTGTCCTGCCGGCGAGCACGTGGCACTGCTGGCTGCGGGCTCTCCCGGGGCACAAACTGTGTCACCTTTTTGGCAATGTGGCACAGATGCAGTGAAGTGGGTCGCGTTCGTTCCAGGCCGAGTGGCTGCCGCACGGGGAATGAACTTGGCACCTGGTTTGAGAAGGAAGAGACAGGAAACCCCCAGAGCCCACAGATCTTTGCCAGCCACATGCACCCACCGTGCTCCAGCTCCACGGGTGCCTGCTCCCCAGTCACTCATTCCTGCTCCAAGGCACGGACAAGAGAACCTGTTCATTATTTTGCTCCTTCCCCAATGCCTGTGACTTGTCCAAGGCCAGGTTGGACGGGGCTTGGAGCAACCTGGTCAAAGTGTCCTTGCCCATGGCAGAGAGTGGAGTAAGATGAGCTAAGTGCCCTTTCCACCCAAACCATTCTGTGGGTCTCTGGTGATCCTGTGACTTGGCCAATGAAGTTGTTTTGTTTTGTTTTGGACAGAGCCACAGGAGAACCCCGTGGCCCCGAGGGGGTGTGAGGAGCAGGGGGAGCAGTGGCTGTGGGGGGCCAGCACAGGCTGTGTCCCAGTGCTCCCAGGGCTGTGTCCAGGGCTGGCTTTGCTCCTCTGTACAGCAGGAACAATAGACCCCTCCAGTGCTCCCAGCTGGGACGGTTTGCAAACACGATCCCCTGGCTGGGGAGTGCCTGGGGCAGCTGGACGGGCTCCCACACGGCTTCCTGCTGGCACGGGGAGCCGGCTGTGGGCAGGGAAGCTTCTAAAATTAATTTCCTCTTGCCTTGGAGCATCTTCATTATAGCTCAGCATTAACATATCCCAGCCCTGTAATCATCGGTGGCTGTGCTGTGTTTCGTCTGGTCCCTTCCCATTTCAGGGCTCTCCCAGCACCCAGGGGTGTGGGAGCTGCTGGCAGCACCCTGAGCCCCTCTCCAGGGCTGTGCTTGCACCTGTGGCTCGCAGCACCCTGGCAGGAAACGCTGCCTGTGCTGGGGCAGCTCTGGCCGGGCTCCAGGGCCTGTCAGTGGTGACCACCACGGACATCTGAGCATGGAGCAGCCCGGGGGCTTGGGGCTGCACTGCCGGGAATTTTGGGGTCTGGCTGGAGCAGGTGCCAAGGTGCTGCACGAGGAGAGCCATCACTCGTGGGTCATAGGTGGTACCAGCCCCTCGTGACCTTGGGCTGTGCCAGAGCTGGGTGTTGGTGGGTTTGGAGCAGGGGCGTTCCCTGAGTTCCGGAGGGAGCTGGCCAGAGTGGGAGCAGCCTTGTGCCAGCACCAGGGGCAGGTGGCCACTGCCAAACCTCAGGGAGAAGCCCCGAGCTCTCAGGTCTGTCCTGCTGGGTCTGCGCTGGGCCCCTCGGCTGGGACAGGAGGGTTATTGGTGAGCACACGAGAACAGTCAGGTAGGAACTGGGGCTTCTCCCCCAAAACGTGGCAGGCTCAGAGTCCCAACAGAAGGGCATCTACAGCAGTGCCTGCAACAAGGGCAACAAACAGGAGGGGCTGGAAGCCACTGTGCAGCAGGAAAATGCCAGCATGGAGACACGGTGGGGTGACCAGGACTGTGTGTTGTCTGGAGCTGAATGATGGTGGCAGTGGGGAGGAGTTTATGGATAAGAACCAGGGAGTCACATGTAGTTGTGGCACGTGAGGACATGGATTAGTGGTGGGCTTGGCTGTTCTGGGGAACTTCTGGACTCCGTGATCTTAGAGGTCTTTTCCAATCTAAGTGATTCTAAATATGTTTCCTGGAAAAATGGTGATGTCAGGGAACAGGGTGGTCAGCCAGGTTGTCATCAGGAACAGCACAGAGAGCCCAGAAAAGTGTCTGTCTCCAGGAACTCCTTCAGAATTCATTTTCTCTTAAGTCATCAGTGGAATTTCACAGTTGCAGAAGTGTCTGTGCTGGCAGGGGCTGAGGCAGGATTTCCTCCAGCAGAGGACAGCAGTGCTCACAGATCCTGCTGGATCGCTGCTCAGCCCTGTGGAAATCCAGTACAGCTTGGATGCAGAGAGGCATTCTCTGGATGGGAGAACGGTTTTGTCATTGCTTTGTTATATAATAAATCTTTTAAAACATGTTTGCTCCTGTTAAGAGTCCTCGTGTGCAGAATGCTGCCAAAAACGCAGCGGGGAGTGCAAGCTGCCAGCAGGTCTATGGAGTGTTGTTCAGCAATGGAAAACAAAGCTGACTTTGCCCAAAAGTTGTGGTCCAGCACTCCCTGCCCACACGAACAATGGGTCGCGTGGTGCTTAATGCACGGATTGAATTGTGGGCATCCTGAGGGGAAGGCTCCTCCTGGAAGGGTTTGGCCTAAACAAGGGTGAAAGGACAAGTCCTCATGTCAGAGGTATAAATAGATAGTTCTAGCAGGGTGATGTTGCCAGATCCCCCCCCGGTTTGAACCCGTTCATTGCCAGCAGTGGGTGCTGGGGACAGGCCTGTGGCTCTTGGTTGTTCTCGGCCTCAGCTGTGATTTTGTCTCTCAGGGGGAAGATGAAGCTGTCACCCTGAAATCCTGCACGCGGCGGAAAACAGACTCCATTGAGAAGAGGTTCTGCTTTGATGTGGAGGCTGTGGATCGGTGAGTGCTGGCAGGAAGCTCCCGGGGCTGTGGTGGCCATGCTTGGGGAAGGGCTGTGCTCCTGCACTGGCTGTGGGACAGTTCCTGTGCGGCTCCCGTGTTTCTCTCCTTTGGTCACGCGCTCCGGGAGTGGAAAGCATTTGTCCATGGAACCACACCTCTTCTAGCCAGGTGCTCTCCGTGTACTGAGTCGCTGCTTTGGTTTGCAAGGTGCTGAGTTTGCTCGAGTCTCTCTGACTTTAAGGGTGTTCTAGCACTTCTGCAGCCTCTGGCCACACAAGGTGAGCGCTCGCCAGCCTGGAGAAGGTGCTCTGGGGGAGTTTGGCAGGGATGTGCCGCCTCTTTCCAGCACTGGGTGTCTCTTGGAGTAGTGTCAGCTTTTCTGCTGGAGTGGCTGTTGCTGGTTCACCGAGGATGGGTGATAATGGACCCCTGGCTCGTACCTCCAGGCACTTTCACTCCTTCTTCCCGAAGAAGTAAAACACTTCTGCTGTGACTTATCACATAGCAGCTGGCCCAGAGGTACACGTGGATTCGATCTGGGGCACCCAGGAGTGAGAGCTGTTACCACATCAGTTAGCATCATGCATGGCTTACACACATAAACAGGAAAGCCAGGCTGGCGTTGCTATTCCAAGAGGAATTAGTCACTGCCTCGGATCTCCCTCCCTGCAGGAAGTCCACATGGTTCAAAACACCTGCTCCAAAGGCACTCGGTGTGTTCTCCCAGTTGTGTGCCTGTCCGTGGTCCAGCTGTCCTCCCCTCTGCAGGAATTCCCAGGAGGTCTCAGAAAAACCCAAGTTCATTAAAATCTGGGTGCTGAACAATGCTGGAATGACCCGTGCTGCCTCTCCCTGTCCAGCCTGTGCTTCGGCAGTGTTTCGGTGCCAGCTCGTGGCAGGGAGGGGTTGGGGTGATGGAGCCTCTGCCTGTGTTGGCTGAGGGATGAGATAACCTGGGGCTGCCTCCCACTCTCTGGAGCTGTGCTTTTCTCCAGAAAGCTGCAGTATTTCTGCTGACACGGGAATTTTTTTTTTTGCTGTGCCCTGAGGATATTTTTTTATAATGTGAAAATCAAACTAAAAGTGGGAGAAGGAGAATGGAGCCACAATAATTTTCTTCAGCGTGTTCAGAGGCAGCTGAAGCTTCCCTTGATGTTTGGAACCTGCCAGGCATGGGATCAAGAGCTGCTCCAGAAATCTGCATGCTCCGTATAAATCATGGCAGGGGAGTAGCACAGGAACGGAAACCTGAGGAATTTCAGGTTCCTGCTGCAGGGATTTGCCTCTGTCTGAGAGGGCAGGAGAGCAGGACACACCTGAAGGAAAAGGCTGTTTTTTCCCAATATACAGGCAGCTCTGCATTCTCTCGGTATCAGAATTTGTCATTAGATTGTAAAATATTGGGTATTCCCAAGATAAACTTAAGAGGAAGGGGAAACAACAGGTTTTGCCACGGCTGAGAGAGACTGCGATGTGCCCAGCCTGTCTCGCTCTTCCTGGGGTGGATCTGGGCACCATCAGGGCATCAGGTCCCGCTGTCAGTGCCAGGGGGTGCTGGACATCACCTTCCCCTTGCCCTGCTCTCAGCCTGGGCTGTTTCCCAGCTCTCGGGACAGCCTGGAGGTGGCAGCCTCGGCCGGCGCTTCCCGGCACTGCCATCGCGCAGAAATGGCTTTTGTCAGCGCTGCATTTTGGGAGCTCACACAACACGGGGTGCGGGGCTGGAGCGCAGCAATAACACCCTAAATAGCACCAGCTAAGAGCTGTTCCTTCTTAGGTGGGAAAAAAAGTGGGTTTTTCTCCTGTAAAGATGATTCAGCACAACCGAGCTGGAAGTCTGGAGCCTGATCTGTTACTGCAGCACTGCTTCCTTGTCACAGGATCCCAGAATCGTTTCTGTTGGACCTTAAAGCTCATCTCATTCTGCCCCCTGCCATGGGCAGGGACACCTTCCACGAGACCAGGTTGCTCCAAGCCCCATCCCACCTGGCCTTGGTGTTTGCAAATAGTTCTGATGTTCAGTGTAGCAAGTTAGAAATACTGTATTGCTTTATTACAGCAAAATTACCTCAGAATGGTGCTCTAGGGTCTGGCTGAAACCCATCCCCAGTGTGATGGATACTGTGTTTTACTGTTAATGCTCTTTTTTCATTAACTAAACTTGTTTGTAGTCTCTGCACATTAAATGAGGTTTGTAAACAAGGTGAACAGGGATGACAGCCAGCGTCTTACCAAATGAGCCTGGGGAGGAGGAGTATCTCATCTGACTGATGACAAGGGCTGTGTCATTTAGGATAATGTAGGTCATTGCTCTGGGCCAGAAGCGAAGTGCTGCGAAGTGCCAGCTGGCTTTTAGGGGAGCAGGAGGTTTTCAAATGCAGGGTTTGGCCTCTGGGTTGGTCACAAGGGCAGTGAACTCTGCAGGTACTGCCACTGCCCTGGACTCTGCCTGGGTGCCCCCAGGGTGACTGGCACCACACCTGGTGCACAGAGGCATTGTAGAACCAGAATCCCAGAGTCACTGAGGTGGGAAAAGACCCCCAACACCACCGAGCCCCAGCTGTGCCCAGTGCCCACCTTGTCCCCAGCCCAGAACCCTGAGTGCCACCTCCAGCCCTTCCCTTGGCACCTCTAGGGATGGGGACTCCACACCTCCCCGGGCAGTTCCAATGCCTGCCCACCCTTTCTGTGAAGAAATTCTTCCTGAAAGAACTGGCACAGTGGCTGGACGGTTGGCACGGGGGTGGGGGAGCTGCCAGGCACCTGCCGAGCGCTCCCCCGAGCAGATGGTTTTCCCTAGGAGGGCTGTTGGCCTTGCTCTGGGCATGCACTTGACAGACCCAGGGCTCTGACCGGGGCAGGACCTGCTCCCCGCTCCCCTGTGCCAGGTGCCCCCCCCTCTGCCCGCGTCCCCGTGCCCGGCAGCGCCTCTCAGCGCGGCTCAACCCGTGCCTGTTCCTCTGCCGCTGTCGCCTGTCCAGCGACCTTTAAAACAAAGCCCCGGGGGCTGTCACGGAGGGGTCGGGGATGGGTTGTCAGTGAGGGATGAGGCTCCTTCCCCTCGGGAGCCCTGGCCCCTGCGGGACATGCTGGTGGCTGTGCTGGTGGTGCTCTGAGCTCTGCGTGGGCACCGGGACTTTCTGAGTTCAGGCTCAGTTTCCCCCTTAATTCCATCTTTGCGCATCAACATTTTGGGGCCGCGTCTGGCTGCTGGTGCCTGGCCCGTGGCCGTGGGGTCCTGTCTGGGCCGCACTGCTCTGCTCAGGCTGGGACTGGGGACATGTCTGTGCACTCAGCACTGCTCAGCCCCTGTTATTAATGCACTCGTGTGTGTTTTCATCAGCAGTTTAGATTGTCTCGTTGTGATAAGCTGCTACAGCATTTGGAAGTTCTTATCTGTTTCTATTGCTTTCCTTATTTGTTTGTTTTCCTGGAAGAAGGAAAAGCTATTGCAGTTTCTCATTTTCTCAGTGTGCTTAGTCACAGCTCCTTAAGGCCAGGCCATTTGTCACAAAAGCTGAGATACTGAGAAAATTCAAATTTCCTGTGTGGTCCCATATGGAAAAATCTTCCATTTTTAGATTGTAGCATATTCGAAATATTCTTTCTTATTAAGTGTTTGCCACGTTCTGCTCTGGTCTCACCCTCCTACGCTCACTCGGTTTAGAAATGGATTTCTTCTGATCTCAGAAAGTCCCTTTCCCCTCCTTGTGTCCCAGAAAAAGGCAAAGGGGTTTGGTGCCCGCAGGTGGAAATGTGGGATGCAGCGCCCAGGAGTGAATCAGCAGGTCCTTGATCGTGTTTGGCACAACAGCTCAGGTTTCTGCATCTGGAATGATGGATCCAGGAGCATGTCCTGCTGTCCTGATGACACGGCCGTGGCTGGCTGGGGTGGGCTGGCTCCATGTGGGTCCAGGTGCATCGCATGCTGGGAGGAGGTGGGAGCTGCCCCACAGCAAAACCTGTATTTACTGTACGTTATCTTTATAAATAATTATCTGTATGAACGACCCCCAGTGTTTGGGGCCGTTTGCTGGACGAGGGGACAAGGACAGATCCGTTTTGTTTATCCTTTGGGAAAGGACGTCGGAGCAGGGTCTTCGCCAGGGCTGGGTAATGGAGATAACCCCAGTAACGAGCACGCTGTGGAAGGAAGGGGCTGATCCTGGAGGAGGCTCGGGGGCTGGTGCTGTTTGCAGGCAGCGTTTCCAGCAGGGCTGGTGCTGGCAGCGTTGGCAGGAGGCTGATCCAGTGCCAGCCATCCGACCTGGCTGAGCACGCGGAACCCCGTGGGCATCGGCCACATCCATAATGAATGAGGCATAATGTGTGGGTGCATTTTAAATTTATCACAGCCAGGAAGATGGTTCTGCTCAGGAAAGTGATGCAACGGGTGCCCTGGCAAATAAACACTGGGGGAGGAAATGCAGAGCTATTTGCAATGGAAATTGGGTTTGATTCAGTTTCGAAGCCCCTCCCCTCATGCTGTTAAAGAAGTTTGACTTTGAAGTGAAGCCTGAGGAGTTGTTACGTGCTCAGAGGCAGAACAAACATTTTGCTGTTATCACCTCTTTGCCCTGTGCTGAGGGAACCTGGCACTCCAGATACCAGCACTGCCACTCTGGGACCGTGCTCTGCTGGGAGTCCTGTGCCCAACATACCATGAATGGAGGGTTTGAATTTCTCTGTTCTAATGTCTTGGCTAAAGAGACAAAAATCCCAGTATTTCCTTTCTTGTGTGTCCCTAGCTGAGCTAGAGCCCTTCCAGGGCTTTCTGACTGAGATGTCTGTGCCTTCAGCAGCAGCTTGGCTTAAACTCAGACCTAAGTCCTGGCTTAAGCGGCCTCTGCAGCTCCCCAGGTACCAGGGACTGCTCTCGAGTCACTTTGTACCTGCACAACAAGGAGCTTTGTGCAGCGTTTAGAACATGCTTGCTGTTGGATGTGAGCGTTTTTCCTCTCCGATGGGGCGATGGTTAAGTGGTTTCCTCTTCCCTCCGAAGTGAGTAAACTTCCAAACCACTAAGCTGGTGAGTATTGACTGACTCACCAATAGGATTAGCAGAGATCAAGCACATTATGTCTGGTGTTTGGACCTGAGCACGGCTTCCACTGGTGGGACGGTGCTGAGCTGCCGTGTGTGTGCCGAGAGCTGGGCTGGTTGGATGGGGAGTGGAGTTAGGGAGAAGGGTTAATCCTCGGTTCCTGGCCCGTGCGTGCCACAAAGTGGCAGAAGATGGGCCAAACCCACCTCTCGAGAGCCCCTGCTAAAGTTTGCTTTTCTTACAGGCTCTTATCAAGGACCAAAGGGCATCTGCAGAGTGGTGGTGCAGCTCACGTTTTCCTGCTGAACCACCCTTGGGAAGTTCCAGTTAGAAATCACCCCTCTCCCAGGCTTTATCAGGTTTTGAGGACTGAGTACCGAGCAGAGCCTACGTGCTCCGTGGAGCACTCCTCGGGCGCTTGGCAGCTCCCGAGGTTTAACCCCTTCCCACCGTGCCCGGCAGCCCGGTGCTCGGAGCAGTGTTCCCGGCCGCTGTGCCATTCCAGAGCCCCGCTCTGCTGGGCGTGGGAAGAGCAGCATCGGAGGTTCTGCGCTGTCGCAGTTCCCGTGTTTAAACCCCACGGGCAGAGCGCACCAGCAGCCCCCCCGGGCTCCCCGTTGCCAGGGAATGCGCTCGCCGTGCTCCGGCTGGAATCGCTGCCGTGCTCTGCTGATGTGGCTGGAAACAGCCGGGAGGGAGCAGTGGCACCAGACCAGACACACGGACGGGTCTCACTGTCTGGCTGAGCCCGGGGGCTCTGCCCGGCCCTGGAGCAGCAGTGGGAGGGGATGTGGCCACCCCAAAAGCACAGGGCTGAGGAGGTGCAGGGTTAGGCGGCTGCGTGTGTTGGGATCCAGGCTGCGGGGTGAGCCGGGATGTGGACATGGAAATTGTGGTGCAGTGAGATGCCAGCCCCTGGTGTGGGATCACAGCTCCCACCCTTTGTGTCCCCTCACACCCGAGGCTGTGCAAACACTCTGTCTCGTCAAATCCATCCTCACCTCACTGCTCACGCTTAACAGAGCAGGTAATTGAGGTTTGACTCCTTGCATGGCAACGGTGGTCCAGGGGTGGATGTAGCGTCCACTGAGGAGCATGGAGGTGGCGTTGGCCCTCGGGCGAGGGTGGTGCCAGTGCTGTCCCCTGCTCCTGTGCTGTGTGTGCAGCACCTGGGCCTGTCCTTTCCCCTTCTCATTACAGTAAATGAGCAGTCACAGGGCTGTTGTTGGAGGCTGGATTGACAGGGAGCTCAGGGCTGTTGTGTGTGTGACAGTGCTGGGGGCAGGACCAGCACCCCGGGCACCCTGGGACCCTGTGAGGCTGCTGGAGAGGGACACGGACCAGCATCGTGTCACTGCCACTGCTGCGTCTTACAGCAGGGCATGGACGGGGCCAGGGGACTGGCACAGCCATGAGGGCACGGACATCTCGGGGATGAAGTGCTTTGCACAGCAGAAGGTCTCCTCCGTGAGCCGGTGCTTGGGGTGGTGGTGAGCCATAGCGGGCTGGGATGTGTGGGGCTCCTGCTTGCTCGGTTACCTTCCTTGCCTTCTGCCGTTGCATGGACGTGCTTAAGCCGGTGCAGGTGAGCTGGCTGGCTGAGGGCCAGAGGAGGAATTTGGCACCCAGCTCTCACACAAAACCACTGGAAGGGCGTGTTGATTGTTGGAGATGTCCTCTGCTCGCTTGCTGATCCTGGTCAGGACCTACAGGGATGTCCATGGCTCTTGCCCTCCTCGTGCTGGGGCTTGGCTGGGAAGGAGCTTGTCCGCCTTCCCTCTTCCTCTCCTGGAAAATTCACCTTTGCCACCTTTGCTTCCCGTCCCACAGTTCATTTACGGCGTCCCCTTTCTCTCGGCAGGCCCGGCGTCATCACCATGCAGGCGCTCTCAGAGGAGGACCGGAGGCTGTGGATGGAGGCGATGGACGGCCGGGAGCCGGTGAGCGGGGATAGTGGCCAAAGAGCAGAGAGAATCGTGGCGAGCTCCCAGCAGCCCCGGGCACATTGCCGGTGGCTCGCTGAGGAGCCGCTGTCACGCAGCGCCTGCCAGCCCGCGCGGGAGCTGCGTCCGTGGGGCAGCTCCTGCCTCCTGCCAAGAGAATCGTTTAATCCCTTGGTTAAATATTTGAGGTAATACTGTATCTCCTGTGCTTGGATTGCTTGGAGGTGCGGCGGAGAGGAGGAGGGTAGGCTTGGCCAGCACAAACACGCTGCTCTGCCGTGCTGAAAGGAAAACATGGCAAAAAGAGCAGTGGAAGAAAATACGTTGTAGATTTCCAGGGCTTTTGGAGTCCTGCGACTCCTTGGCAGCCGTTCCTGGGTCTGGTAGAGAATTGCACGTTTCGTGTGAGCAGAGGAGTGTGGCCCCCGTTCCCTGTGTTTGCTCCTGCTGTGCCAAAGGCTTCCTCACCTCTGGAAGGGATTCTGGAGGTTTGCAGAAAACTCAATTGTTGTTAATTTTTATTTTGGAACGCATTTGCAAACCTTACTGCCAGCCTGAAGATCGTTGGCTGGTTCTGAGCGGGTCCCTCGGGGGTGCTGGGGTCGCAGTGTGGCCCACCGCAGCTCAGTCCGGTGACTCTCCCGTGGCCCTCATGGCACCACCGAACAGCCAAGACCAGTCTGTGGCCTCCGTGCCTGCACATGGCCAGCCGTGTTTTGGGATATGAAGAGAAGCCACGTGGAGAGCCAGTGCAGCCTGGGCTGTTCTGTGACAGCCCGTGTGGTTTTGGGGTGGGTGTCTGCGCGCTGGGCTCTGGCAGTCAGAGCAGAGTCCGTGCAGGGAGCAGGGTGTCCCATCCTAGCACGGCCCGCTGCCACAGAGTGGTCCTGGTTTGAGCAGATCCCCCCCAGATCCATGGAAAGGTTCTTGTTTGTCAGGAAAAGTGTTCACTGAAGCCAGGTGAGGTGTGGACACTCGAGGCTGTTCTGTGAGCGCTGCAAAGCACGTGCTGCACTTGGTCAAGCGCTTGCTTTTGGAATGTTCAGCAGCTCGGAGATCGGGAGGCTGCGTGTGGGAGGTGCTGCCCTGCATTTCAGGGGAAGGATTGCCTGGTGGATTGCAGCCAGGTCCCAGCCTGGAGCCGTAGATCCATCAGGTAATTCAGGTAGGACGGGAGCTCAGGAGGTTTCTGGTCCAACCTCCTGCTCAGAGCAGGTTGCTCAGGGTGTTACTGCTCGGGAGCTGAGAGCATCTGAGGGAGGAGAGGGCACAGCCTGCCTGGGCTCCAGCCCAGCTGCTTCCCTGGCCTCCTGACCCCAAGGTCGAACCTCTCTTGTTTCAATTTACACCTGCCCAGAGAAACTGTGGCTACCCCATCCCTGGTCCAGATCCCTGTCGGACAGGGCTTGGAGCAACCTGGTTTAGTGGAAGGTGTCCCTGCCTATGGCAGGGGGTGGGACTGGATGAGCTTTAAGGTCCCTTCCAGTTTAAACCGTTCCATGGTTCTCTGGTTCTGTGACAGCCTCTGCTCCCTTTTTCTATCATCTGTTGAAAAGGGGCCCTTGTTTGGGAGAACCAGCCTGCTCCTCCACCCTTGGCTCTTGACCCCTGGGGCAGCTCTAGTGGCACAACCCCCTCCGGCTCCAGGTGCCAGCTGCCTTGATCCTGCCTAGACGAACCCCTGCCTTGGTTCTGGTGGCACCTGGAGACAGGATAATATTTTCCATTTCTTCAGAAACAAAATGTGCATTGCTGCTCCTAATCTGAGTGGAGTTTTGTGCTCCTCCGGCCCGCTCACCCGCCTGCCACTGCACACCTCCGCTGGGAGCTGCTGTGGCAGGGATGGCAGAGCCGGCCAGCTGCGACGGGAGCCGCAGGAAGGGGTCACCCAGCTGCGTGCTGAGCTGCTGATGTTACCAGGATGCAGCACAGGAGCAGAGCCAGTCTACAGAGGTGCAGACAGAGATTTTGGGCGCTCGCAAAGCGCCGCGCATGCGAAAGGTGCTGTGGAGCAACCAGGACAGGACTGCCTGGATTATCCTGCTGCAGGATCTGCTTATGAGAGCTCCTTCAAAACCACGCAGGTCGCGGTGCTGCCTGCGTGCTGCTCTTCTCCCCTATCGTGCCCATCAGCTGAGGTGAGGGCAGCTGGCTCATCCAGCACGGCAGGGGCTGTGGCTGTGCATTAATGCAATACCTCGTGGCACTTAATTGCTAATGGCTTACACTGCCCTTCCAGGTGTGGAGCGGGAGCGATGGGAATGCAGCCTGCATGGAAACGGATCCAGGCGGCACTTTGCTGCTGAAGGTGGTGTGTGTTGACAAACGAGGCAGCTCCTTGTCCTCAGTTATCCTCCTCCATCCATCAAAAATGGAGCTGTGGGCTGTTCTGTTTGGGTTCTTATCTTGCAACACCAGGGTGCAGCGTGTTACCTTCTTGTTACCTTCTCCACAGGGATTTCCTTGAGCAAGAGATGAGGGTTTAACCTTTGGACTCGTAGAAATATCCATTCTATGCTTTGACTGTATTGCTGTAACCAAAGAACCCTTCTGGAAAGAATGTCTGGTTTTCCTTTGATTTGGCTGTAGAGTGTGGGGAAGGATTGGCACGGTGGGGACGGTAATTCCATGTGCAAATTCAGGCTGGGGAGAGATTAGCGTGGACTGGAGTTTGTTTCTTAATTATAATGAAAAAAGTAAACCCAAATGTCAAATTACATCGTAGTGAGATTTAAACATAGAATGTGGCTGCATTAGCCAAGACGTTTGTCACAACTTGAGAAGATTTACGCTGTGTCTCACAGTCAGAGCAGCCTCCAGACAGCTCTCATCACGCCGTTAACTCTTACCACTTGTTACTCATTTGGATAAAGCCCCCGTGTTGACTTTGGGTTTTCTTCCATGTTCCAGAGGCTGGAAACAGGAGAAACTGCTAACTCCATGACGGAGCAGTGGTGTTTGGTTTTGTTAAGATACTCGGGATCAGTTTCTTATGGATTTTCTCCTCTGCTGGTGCAGTTTGCAAATGTAGATGGCGGAGGCCAGAGCGGTTCTGAAACTTCCTTGGAACCTGAGTCAGGAATAAAAGCTGTGTTGGCTGCTGGTGGCTGTGCTGGGCTGCGGGTTTAGGGGAGGCACAAATTAGGCTGTGTCTTGTGGCAAAGAACAAGGTAAGCATTTAGGTAAGGTTGTGGTGAGTGAGTGTGGAGGAGGAGGAGGAGGAGGAGG